>OZ024908.1:38784120-39309120 GCA_964017125.1 Flabesymbios commensalis | reverse complement strand
TTCATCGGGTTGTATATGTTCATGTTTGATGTTTGTTAGGTATGTGAATAAAGCCACTTCTGCCGTGCTTATCATATGCATCGTGTTGTATATGTTCATGTTTGCTGCTTGTTAGGTATGTGAATGACGCCACTTCTGCCGTGCTTATCATATGCATCTTGTTGTATATGTTCATGTTTGATGTTTGTTAGGTATGTGAATAAAGCCACTTCTGCCGTGCTTATCATATGCATCGTGTTGTATATGTTCATGTTTGCTGCTTGTTAGGTATGTGAATGACGCCACTTCTGCCGTGCTTATCATATGCATCGTGTTGTATATGTTCATGTTTGTTGTTTGTTAGGTATGGGAATGACGCCACTTCTGCCGTGCTTATCACATTCATCGTGTTGTATATGTTCATGTTTGCTGCTTGCTAGGTATGTGAATAACACCACTTCTGCCGTGCTTATCATATGCATCGTGTTGTATATGTTCATGTTTGATGTTTGTTAGGTATGTGAATGACGCCACTTCTGCCGTGCTTATCATATGCATCGTGTTGTATATGCTCATGTTTGCTGCTTGCTAGATATGTGAATGACGCCACTTCTGCCGTGCTTATCATATGCATCTTGTTGTATATGTTCATGTTTGATGTTTGTTAGGTATGCGAATAAAGCCACTTCTGCCGTGCTGATCATATGCATCGTGTTGTATATGTTCATGTTTGCTGCTTGTTAGGTATGTGAATGACGCCACTTCTGCCGTGCTTATCATATTCATCGTGTTGTATATGTTCATGTTTGCTGCTTGTTAGGTATGTGAATGACGACACTTCTGTCGTGCTTATCACATTTATTGTGTTGTATATGTTCATGTTTGTTAGGTATGTGAATGCCACCACTTCTGCCGTGCCTGCTTATCACATTCATCGTGTTGTATATGTTCAAGTTTGATGTTTGTTAGGTATGTGAATGACGCCACTTCTGCCGTGCATATCATATGCATCGTGTTGTATATGTTCATGTTTGCTGTTTGTTAGGTATGTGAATGACGTCACTTCTGCCGTGCTTATCATATGCATCGTGTTGTATATGTTCATGTTTGATGTTTGTTAGGTATGTGAATGACGCCACTTCTGCCGTGCCTGCTTATCACATTCATCGTGTTGTATATGGTCAAGTTTGATGTTTGTTAGGTATGTGAATGACGCCACTTCTGCCGTGCTTATCATATTCATCGTGTTGTATATGTTCATGTTTGATGTTTGTTAGGTATGTGAATGACGCCACTTCTGCCGTGCTTATCATATGCATCGTGGTCATGTTTGTTGTTAGTTAGGTATGTGAATGACGCCACTTCTGCCGTGCCTGCTTATCACATTCATCGTGTTGTATATGTTCATGTTTGATGCTTGTTAGGTATGTGAATGACGCCACCTCTGCCGTGCATACCATATGCATCGTGTTGTATATGGTCATGTTTGCTGCTTGTTAGGTATGTGAATGACGCCACTTCTGCCGTGCTTATCATATGCATCGTGTTGTATATGTTCATGTTTGATGTTTGTTAGGTATGTGAATGACGCCACTTCTGCCGTGCTTATCATATGCATCGTGTTGTATATGTTCATGTTTGCTGCTTGTTAGGTATGTGAATGACGCCACTCCTGCCGTGCTTATCATATTCATCGTGTTGTATATGTTCATGTGTGCTGCTTGTTAGGTATGTGAATGACGCCACTTCTGCCGTGCTTATCATATTCATCGTGTTGTATATGGTCATGTTTGCTGTTTGTTAGGTATGTGAATGACGCCACTTCTGCCGTGCTTATCATATACATCCTGTTGTATATGTTCATGTTTGATGTTTGTTAGGTATGTTAGTGACTCCACTCCTGACATGCATATCATATTCATCATGTCCTATATGCTTATGTTTGCTGTTTGTTAAATATGTGAGTGACGCCATCCCTGTCGTGCTTATCATATGCATCACGCTCTATATAATATGTTTTTTTGTCAGGTTATTCAGTGACGCCACTCGATCCTATCGCGCTTGTCATATTATTCGTGTTCTATATGTTTATGTTTGCTGTTTCTTAGCTATGTGAGTGACGCCACTCCTGCCATGCTTATCACATTTATCATGTTTTTCACACCAAGGAAACCGTTCTGGAAGCCTCGAGAAACAGGTAGTCATTAAAGATTAACTCGTCTAATGTGTTTCTACTAATTGACCGTTGCTCAGGAATAGTAAATGCTGAGTCATCCTTTTATTTTATTGAAATACCTATATGTAATATATCAAATTGCGCATTTATTTTGATCATTTTTTTTATTTCAGGGTGCATATAATTATGCGCTATGGTGCTATAATAGGTGGATGTATAGTAGTTTAGTCAATTTGTCATCATCTTTAATTTACCGCTTTTACCATGATTATATCTGTTATACCTGGTATTTTTTCTTATCATTTGTGAGGTATGAAAAAGCCGGTGAATTTATTGGAGTGGGGTTTTGTGAATCCTAAGTTTCCCTGGGGCATCTTTTTTTTGGTTGGTGGTGGCACAGCTGTGGGAGAAGCCTGTAAGGTAGGTGATAATCAACAAAAATGTTATATTGATCAAATGAACACTATCAAAACATGTCCAGGATGACCCCGGAGAGAATATCCTCTCTTGTACGTTCATCACTCGTCACCTCTTAACCGTATTTTTTTTTACATATATCTTGATTTTCCAGTTGTTTATCCCATTTATATAATCATGCTACGTCTCAATATTTTGGGGAGTGTTAGCGTCCTTGCCAACAGACCGTTAGTGCTTGAATTGCCACTCATGTGCCTGGAAAGGAACATCATTCTGATTATTCTCACCATGATTATGATGAACATGTACGTGCCTCTTATTTTTCTGATCTGGTTTATAGTGGACATGCTAAGAGCATGCGCACTGCACTTTTTAGGGCAAGCATGACACTTGGCATGGTTGTTCCTTAGATAAAAGTAAAACTTTTTATCCGAAGAGACAAGTTGTCTCTATGTCTAATTAGTCCTAATTAGCGTAATTTATGCTAATTAGCTAAAACTAATGGATTTTTATAGTTTTTACACAAATTCATCCAGAAACATGTGAGAAATATAGATTTGGGGAAATTTGACAGTGGGATATCATTTTAATATTTAGGGAACATCTGGACCGTCTAGTCTAATATTAGGTACCCATATATTATGTTTTAAACAGACTATGCTAAACACTTTACTATATTGGTTGAACTATTTACCTAATGTTAGAAAATTAATTCTCGATATAATGTTGGTTTGCTGGTTTGCTATATTTTGTCCTATTTTCTTTCAAAGATACAACTGTGCATTATAGAATAAATAAGGGTCACCATTTGCAGTTACTAATTCATTCATACCAGTAGTAACATGGTGACAGATGCAATACGATCTTTTAAAAATGACAAGTGTTTAGTGATTTCTATTCTCCCGGCCCAGTTTAGTCTATATGTGCAGAAAGGTGGCCTAAAACCCCATTAATTTCATTCATTGTATTTATTGATTTCTAATTTTGCTTTTGTGACTTTTCGTAATACAATATGGCTACTTCTTACCATCTTGGTATGCCTGTTCTATTAGAATGTTAAACTTAGTGTCATCATTTGCCTACTATTTTGGATGCAATAATTCAAGATGACAGAAGCAGATTACTATGGGCACATTGCATTGATTGGAACGTATGCTACATATATGTGTGTCTGTAGATGGTGGTGGTAGAGTAGAACTAATGATTGAACACAAAGTAAAATGCCACATAAACTGTAGAAGGGGAATAAAGAAACAACAGTTTGAAAGATCTACAGTGCAAAACAGTAATTTGCTATGTTTGAAAGACATAATCTGGTTATAGGAAGAACTGGTGGATATCCTGTATATTACGTCTATACGTAATACAGGTGACAGGTGCTGCTGACAAAATTGGTGATTCAGACATGAAGAGTGTTTTTTTCCAAAGGGGTATGACGGCAATTAATGCCGAAAATCACATATCGTACCTGAATGAGCACTACCGGTACCGAAAGCCTTTTAGGATGATACAGCTGACCTCTGAGGGGCATACTATTAATGCATGTAATCAAAGAATATGCCTTCAATGAGTTGATAGACTGTGTGGAGGGTCACACGGGGTGGCTGATCTGACAGTTAGGTGCAATAGATGGCATGAATCTCTCGGTCACGCGTACCAGATAACTAGAGAAAGAAAATATCCACCTAATCCCTGATATCACAGATGTCGGTCCTCCAGATTACAACACGACGTTGGCAGCTGATCTACCAGAAAGCGAGGCAGTTGAAGATCTAAAAGAAGCAAAATTACCGAAAAGTATATGTGAAGATCTAAACACAAGCTGCTAAGATTCTGCGACAGGAAACTCTTGATAAGCGACTCATTTGATAAGAGGCTAATTTACCAGTGATTCAGAATCAGCTACATACAGTAGCTACCCATCATGCAGTAGATGCTGAAAACCTTCCTTCACATGGTGCTAGATGGTTCGGGCATTGGCCGAGCACCCTCTGAATGTATCGTTAACAATAGTTTTTTTTATTGCTTAAATCATTCTGCATGAGGAAAGAAAGAAAATGATGTCGCCAGACACACACAAGAGAGAGAAACTGCGCTACCACTAGAATTATCCATGAAAGTTCATATGAGAACAGGCAATGAGTCATTGGTGAATATCCTGGCTGAGAAATGAAATGAAATGAATCGGGCTTTAGGCCACCTTTGTGCACATATAGGCTAAACTGGGCCAGGAGAACCTCCTGAGGATGGTGAGATGATTAAGATGACACTGTCCTCCAGACACAGGATTCGAAATTCGAGCCCTGGCGGTCTGAGGCCGAGCACGCTACCTCTCGGTCACGGAGGCTCCCCACAATACTAACTTTCACACGTGGATGGGGAAGAAACAATTTTGTTTCTTTTAAACCGCCGAGACCGGGAACCGAACCCCGGACTCTGGCGTGAAAGGCAGCGGTGCTAACCACTACCCTAGGGCCCCCGCCCATCTTGGCTGAGCGTGGGCTAAGCATCTCTTATGACCACTTGTGTCGTCTGTGTACAGCTTTGATCAACTCAGTCATCACTTTAAGGGGAACAAATTGTTGAGGTAGTACCCGCCCATGCAAGCCATTAGAGAAAAGTTCCCCACAAGAGTGATTGATAACATAGATTACGACCCCTCGTCAACAACAGCAGCACCGGCACTAGCATCAGTAAGCTACATCACTTTACATAATATCAGGACAATACACCTAAGCCTAATGTCTTTGATAACAAAATGGAAAATAATAGAGCTAAGCGCATGTCAACATCCCTTGACCTACTGCATGGGGATGGTCGCAAGAGAAACCAGCTGCACCTCCCAAGTCCTGTCTACAGCACCAGCCATCCCATGTCACACAAACTGCCTGTACGTTCCCTGAGCGGCTGCACAAGATATTGTAAGTCACTCTGTAAATATTTTATTAAAACTCGCATTTCTAACTGTGGGTGTATATACAATGTAATTGGCCAAATCAATTTGCATATGCTATTCCAACAGCGGAATAGCAAACAGACAGAGCATGGAATAGCCCATAGCATAATGTCAATTGATAATATAACTGATGCCACAGGTCCTTGAGGAGCAACACATATTCAAGGTGATACAGACTACAATTATTATGATGATTATTATGTCTCCCTATAGAGACATATTGCTTTATCTCGCACTGCTCAGTTGTTCGTCTGCTCAGTTTTGTGTCTGTGCGTTCTCTCCTTCTATCGTGCAGGCGGTCAAACACGAGACGTTGACCCAATGCCCGGCTATTGTTGACCAACCGTCTACGACGCTGATCCAACGATAGCCCAATATTGGGTTTCCGTGTCGTGTTTAAGGCCACGCTAAATGTGGGCCAGCGTCACAGACGGCGGCCAACATTAGCCCAGCCTTTGTTTTTGATTTGAATAGGCCTAAAAGTCTGAAGAACAAACAAAAGACGGCAACCAGACATACTGGCACCTTAGAGTGCGGGAACCCAACAAGCTTTAGTGCTGACTAACTTTGTTACATTGTCAACCACATTGGCTCAAGGTTAGCCCAATATTGTTTCAACGTCTAGTGTTTGCTGGGTATAATGAAGGCAGATGTTACAACATGTTTATACTTCATGCGGGACCACTGGCGACGACGCTGGTCCAGCATTAAAACAACATAAGGTCAACGTTTGTTCAATCAGCCACTCTCCAGAAATCACAATATTGTAAAAGGAATCATAATGCTGAGAGGCATGTAATTTCGCAATTGGGGATGATTAGGCAGGCCTACAATCCAAGATCTAACATATTTTATGCGGAAGAATTCTGTTCATTTGAACAGATAGTCTATTACTTGTAGTTTCTTAGATTTTCAAAATATTCTAAAACACTCCACAAAGAACACATAACAATAATGTTTTGTGTTTACTGGGTTGAACGCAGCCCAGCAAACACGAGGCGTTGAACCAGTGCTGGTTTGCTGTTGGGCCAGCGTCGCAGATTGTGGGCCAGCATTGGACCAGCATTGGGTCAACGTCGTGTTTGCTGGAAGTGTTGACAAGTGTTTCGCACCAAAACGGAATAATAAATTCCGCTTAACAAATAGTCTCTACTGTCCACAGGAGTCATTTAATAACATCAATTACAAACGCCATTGACACCACATCTATTCGCTATCAACCTTTATGGTTATGCTGCTGGAGGGGAGACATCTCCAGTTTTTTGTTCACAAAAAACTAGACCCTTCTAGGTATACTAGGTGGGTAGTCCGCCATAATTATCGTCACCGGTAGTTTTAACAATCATTTCATTTCAATCATTTCAACAATGTACAGTTCATTATAATACGGAATAAATGACACCACAACACACAATTTATTGTTTGTATTTAATTGTTTTCTTTATATTATTCTCGTTTAGTTCGAAATATATACAAGACATGTATACATATTTGTATGGTCACCTTCGAATTCCTCATACCAAAAAACATAGGTAATGTACGCCAAAAATCCTAATCATAGCTGTAATTTAGTGTGTGTGATGTATTATTTAGACATCAGAACTTTCAGATTGGATCACTTTCACTTCCGACGGACTGGCGGATATACCAATTATTATGTTCTTCTTGTCTGGTGTTGCTGCAATCATGGTAATCTGTTGCATATGGTATGTATCAGTGCGGATTGTATCGCTTTCCCTTTAGGTTGACGTGCAGACATATCTACTGTTCTTCGGGTCTGGTTAGGCCAGAGTAACATTGTGGTATGCCGTTTATATTTGATGTATCAGGACTCTCAGTTTGGATAGCTTACACTCATGATTAACGGGAGGCATAATTAGTTTAGACGTTCCAATACGTTCAAACTATTGTTTTTCAAGTGGATACTTTCTTATTTGTCATTATTATTCCAAGGCCGTTCATTTCTCTGCATGTTTTGCACCGATTGAATTGAAATATAGTCTGCTATCTATTGAACTAAGTGATCGACAAATCGCGTATGTGCACAGGAGGGTCAAAGCCAAAGTAAATCTCCTATAATGTTTCTAGTTATCTACTCTGCTTCTGGACTGGTACATTTGTAATGTCTTTGGTATGTCGCTTTATTTGGTATTGTAAACTACAAGTTGTTGTATGAATGTTTATTTATTTATTTATTTATTTATTTATTTATTTATTTATTTATTTATTTATTTATTTATTTATTTATTTATTTATTTATTTATTTATTTATATATTTATTCATCCATTCATTCATTCATTCATTCATTCATTCATTCATTCATTCATTCATTCATTCATTCATTCATTCATTCATTCATTCATTCATTCATTTATTTATTTATTTATTTATTTATTTATTTATTTATTTATTTATTTATTTATTTATTTATTCATTTATTCATTTATTTATTTATTTATTTATTCATTTATTCATTTATTCCCTTATTCATTTATTTTTAAAATATATTTATACAGGGTGTATACATATTAGCAAACTGCTATTTTTAAAATATGTGTTGTGTCATACATTCATAAATACGATACATTTCTAAAAGATCTGATATTTAAATGGTATATAAAGATATTAAAATATCCATAATCTAATCATAGCTACATTTAAAATCAATTTAATTAACACTGTCACATGAAGCTTTTTAAAAGCACATGTTAGTATGTGGATATTGAATAACACTCAAGATTAATTTAATGTTAAAAGTGGCATTGACATGATAGTTGTGTAAATACTAGTTTTATAGAAACTTAAGTCGAAGTTCTCTATCTCATTCCAATTCCCATCTGGGCGACGGTACACAAATAACTTGACATTGACTCTATAATGTTCTTGATGCTTTATTGATATGATTTATAACGCCGTGCACTCTGGATATTGATGGAAAGTGGAACGTGGCGGCTTCAGCCTCGTGGCTAGCTCTGTGGGGGCAAGACAGACACGTCTGTCTGCCCTACTGGCTGAATCACTAGTGGAAGACTGGAGCGGGCTTGGCCGTGTGGTTTAGCACTGGCGGCATCCAGTCGGGGGCGGCCTCTCGGCAGATGCCGAACCCAGCCGAACGCCGCCGAAACCAATGCTTATCCCCACATCACCCCCGGGCTAAGTGATAACGTATGAACCTAACCAACTTGTAGGTAAAGCGTAGGTTTCGTCGGCCCATCTGAGCAGTGCACCAAAAACAACATTATTACAAAAATAGCAGAGTGCAAAAAACACCAGGTGGGTGGTTGGCGAAAACATCACTTGCGCAGCATAAAAAATATTTAAAATCTGTTCCCATCCTCTTAACACCAGTGTTCTGAAATTATGCTGCTGATCGACGTGTGTTGTCCAACTCTATTCATATTTAATTAATACGATCATGTAATACAAGCATTAGTTATCGGGGTAACCAATATAGGAACTTAAGTCGAAGTTCTCTGTCTCATTCCAATTCCCGTCTGGGCGACGGTACACAAATAACTTGACATTGACTCCATAATGTTCCTGATGCTTTATTGATATGATTCATAATGCCGTGCACTGTGGATGGTGATGGAAAGTGGAACGCGGCGGCTTCGGCCTCGTGGCTAGCTCTGCGGGGGCAAGACAGACACATCTGTCTGCCCGCTGGCTGAATCGCAAGTGGAAAAGTGGAGCGGGCTTGGCCGCGTGGGTTAGTGCCGGCGGCATTCGTTAGGGGGCGGCCTCTCGTCAGATGCTGAACCCTGCCGAACGCCGCCAAAACTGATGCTTATCCTCACAGTTTCCCGCACCAACAACCAGAGATAAAAAACACATTTTTGTAAGGGGTCAAAATCACTCTGGTAATCACTCTGGAAAAGCGTAGAATTAATATTAACATTAGGACATCCTGACATTTTATACAGGATAATATTACATAATGTAAACACAAGCTTTTTATATTTTAGGTTATTAGGACTGCCAGATTAGATTGCTTGTATCTTAGAGTGGTTGCCGTACCTTTATGTACGGCAACGAGTCTAACGTGAAAGCAACCTAATGTGGCAGTCCTGATAATATAAAATATAACATGCATACAACCCATTGCAGTCAACAGTTATAACTCCTGTTCGTTTGATCTCGTTTTTGTTGTAATTTGTTGCATGTAAATGTTATATTTTAGGTATCAGGACTGTCAGACTGGATTGCTTCCATCTTAGACTGGTTGGTGGACATACCTCCTGTTCTTTTGGTCTGGTTCGTCACCTTCACTTTAGGTCTCCTGACTGAGGTCCTCACCAGCTCAACAATACATGCCATATTTATGTTCGCATTAGGAGACATCGTAAGCAGCACTTGTTTTCTAGTGTGTATTACAAATGTTCCAATGTCTTGTGTTTACTGGATCACTGTTAATATCATTGCGCATCATGTGTGAACGTAATGCTTGTTATTATCTGTGGAATTGACTACATACCATCTACACACACCATACATATATTATGTTTGCATCTGCATTGTTATAATTTGTAATTAGGCATTGGAAATTAGGATATACTACCGGTATACAGACTAGTAGCATAACTAATATAAGTCACCTCTCAACTTTAGAATATTGAACCTGGTATTTTTTATAAACACGTTATAGTGTAGGCCCCCGAGCACTGCTCGAGCTCTGTAAAATCATGAACTGATATTGTGTAAAATAAAATATATACAATAGTTTTGTCCATGGTGCACTTAATACAAGTATATGTACATGTACGTAACTTTCTTAGGGGAAATTACAAGAATAAAATGTAACTGAAAGTATTGCATTGGAACGCACCAAATCATTTGATGTGCGACAAATAATTATTACAATTAATTGGTTCACGCTAGGTCATTTGGTGTGCACCAAATAATTATTTCGTACCCACCAAATAAAAATCCAATACTTTTTTTAGTGCGCACCAAATCATTTGATGCGCATCAAAATAACTCAAATGGGTATTATGTGGGCACCAAATAAGTATTTGGTATGTACCAAATTATTATTTGCCAAATGGCTTGGTGCGCTCCAATTTAATGTTATAAGTCACAATTTATTTCATTAAAAATATCCTTAAAAACTGCGTATGATGTCCTATGTTTAAAGGGACATGCCCAGGTCTAAAATCATAAAAAAAATCGGTGATTTTATTTTAGCTTTTTAATAGGGCCGTAAAGGTCTGGTCAACTGTCAAAATTCGCATGATAAGGGTCCCCCAGAATACAATAGTGCACGTGGGTAGGCCAAGGCCCTATTCCATAATAATACTAGATATGCGTTTCAGACTCAAAGCCTCATAAGGAGCAAGTTCTCAAATCACAGCAAGTTCATATATACGTAAGCGATATATATGAGTTATTAACCCGTTTGTGACGAGCCCCGGAGATCTCCGTGATTTAGGGAGTCCATTCTGATACGAGGCCCGGAGATCTCCGGGTTTGATTGTATGAGATAACTATGACGTCATAAAATAATCTCGTTTCAGACACAGTGCAGTAGCATAATAATCTCGTGTTCAATGGGTTAATCCAAAGCCGTTGGCCCTTGCCCCTACTTGGTCGCTGGCTTGCAAACAAACTGACTGTATTATTGCCGGTATGTGGAAACTGCCTGACCCCAAGCTTCTATTGACACCCAGTAAACACAAAACATTTGTATGACTTTATGCAATGTTGGACCAACGTCGAAGACGTTGGGCCGACGTTGTATAAATGTTATACAAATGTCTTGTGTTTGCTGAGCAGGCGGACTTTCTCTCAAACGTTGTACATTTATCCAATGTTGGTTCAATGCTGGGCTAGCGTCTCAGACGTTGGCCCAACATTAAAACAGCATTGGATCAATGTCTCGTTAAGTAGTATCTTGTAATCAGTTCAGTGGCTATATTAATGCCGTCAATCTGTACTCAATAGGCTACTGTTGGCCTACACGTGACCGTCACAGGCATGCGCATTCTGCAGTTGGATGAGTCTTTAAAAAGCCGAAGTAAAATCACCGATTTTTTTTATGATTTTAGACCTGGGGATGTCCCTTTAAGTAAAACGTAATTTTTGTACATTAATTTACGCAATTTGTCATTTATTTTATTAGTTTAATGATTAAAATACCGGTCACGGGTATCGGGTGATGTCCCCTTTATCTATTATGTGAAACGCTGGGACGTCACCGGAAACCCTTTTGAATGTCTACTTGGTGGAATAATGTTATATAAGACCCCCTCCCCCATAATTCATTGTGATAGCTAGCTCAGTAAAAACATTGGAGGTCACGGCCATTGAGTTTTACAGAATAGTTACCCACCGTGTTTATGTTTTAGGCGATCAGTATCGGGTACAGTCCCCTATATCTACAGCTACCTTGTGCTCTGGGAGCAGCTTTCACCTTCATGTTGCCATCTGCCACGTCATCCAGTGCTTTAACGTACAGCTATGGTAGGGTGACCATAACGAACATGGTGAGTATTTTATGCAAAAGTACACACGATGGGGGTTCTGTTATGCTTTGGGTCCTAAGTTCACTAATAATAATATAGCTTTATTTGATAGGCCATACCTCGAACATGTTTTTTAGCTTGTGATGAATGAATGTAGTAGTACAGCAGCAGAGGGACCAAATTTTCGAGGTACCTAAACTGGCGCTACAACATTTGTCCACATGTCTAGAATTGTTCCCAGGGGTTTCTAGATACAGAATCTGGTTGATGACTTTGCCGGAAATGGGGGCGAGCTGAGAATTTGACACTTGTACACCTGCCCAATTTCTAAAGAACCAACAGGTATATATATGACATTCATAAATATAAGTAACACACATTTTTAAGCATACACACATGCAATATACCATTTAAAAGGTAATTAAATGTCCGTTCCAATGAAGTATTGCATGGTGCAGTGGATCAAAGTGTTATCTTTACAAATGCATTGCAACATTTTGTTTTATTACAAAATAATCAAAACCGAGAACAAAACAAGCTAGTCAACATGGCCAATGGGAACGACTTAATAAAACATAATTAATGACTATATCTATATTTAACCTATGTTTTCCGAACCCAGATATGTATATGCCTAAAACTGAGTGGTATTTAGATCGGTACATGACATATATATATTTTTAAATTTATATTTGTTTCTACATAATATCCGTGTGCTGCACCCGAATCTGTCGGATAACATTCTATCTTTGGTGTTCTTCACCTTCTAATAAGCAAAATAAAAAATGTCCGCCAAACCACATCTTTTCTATTTTTTTGTTGGACATTAACTCTCAATTTTCGGTTTCTGCATGATTCGTAGTTGATAAATTTATCTGTCATGTTTTTCGATAAAAATTACCTATATTTGACCTACAAATTCAGAATGGTTACCGACAAAAAAAATAACTAGGCTTTTTATGCAACTGAACTATGATATAGAAAAAAAACATTTGTTTATTAGTAATCTAATAAATAGACTAGGTAATACGGCATATTGGAATACAAGGCATTCGAAAATCTGTTTAAGCACAGTAGTTTTTAACATGCCTGACGTGCTTATTATTTAGAATGACATCATTATGTTTATTGTAAATAGGTAAAATGACGTCCATCTTGGATTTTGCGATAAAATATAGGTCTGATGACAATAAATAAACGTCAGAAATGTGTGTTTAAGCCCCAAGTCATACACAAATCATAAATTTAGCAATGTCGAGCCACAAATAAAAAAATAGGTTTAATTTACATTTGATAGACATTTTGTTTTTCGCCCATATGAGGGTGAATGTCGTGGCCATTTTGGATTGTTTTCATTTCAATTCACTCGTCAGCAACGATTATTTCGGATCCACTAAGTTACTACAAAGAAATCATATTATCGTCAACATGTTTAGCGGTATACTTACAGTAACAATAAAAATGTAAAAAACGGCGGATATCCTGTATTTAAAGGTCAAATAAGGGTTATTTCTTTCCAGAGACACTACAAAATATTGGAGTTTGTTTACATTTTGGCAGCCATTTTGGGTTTTACTAATTTGAAGGTGAAGGTCACCAAAAATAGAATGTTATCCAACAGATTTGAAATCAGCACACATCAATTATGTAAATACAAGGTAAAAAAAACTTTGCACAAAAATTCTGAAAAAAAATCATGTTTCGGATGTCACACTATGCTAAATATTCATATTTTTTTAAGACTAAAATTTCATTAGAACAGAAATGTGATTACCTTTTATATGGTACATTGCACGTGTAGATTGATAAAACAGCATAACAACGATAGACGTTTTTGTAACGCTACCCCCTAATTTTAGACAAGTTTGGGGTCCCCCCCCCCCCACAATATAAAGGTCACAATATAAAGTTCGTCCCTATTTGTTTGCTGTTAATATCTCATTTCATGTTTTGGACATATCAATGTTTAAAAAAAAGTTGGTGTGGGTGATTTGTGGGGGGGGGGGGTGGACGTATTGTGGTTCTAGCCCATGGCCTAATACATTTCAGGCGAAATTAATCATAGATTTTACGGCGACCATTTGGAAATTGGCCATAATGATCAATTACTCGAAGAATCAAGCATTCATCGGTAACCTAATTCTGACATAAGGGATGTATCTGAACCAAATAGTACGCTCGTGGCGACTTTCGTGCAGAAACGAACATGTTGTCATAAAGTATATGCAAAAAACGGAAAAAAAATACAATTTTGAAAAATTACATTTTGCAACATATTTACAATATCCAAAAAAGCTCTTCGAGGTGGGATAACTCTGGCCCAACATTGTGATAGAGAGGGAAAATGACTCGAAAATAATATTTTAACGAATATTTTTTCTAAAAATCGAGTAGGTGTACAAAAGTGGCAAATTCTCAGCCCGCCTCATTTTCGGCAATGTCATCAACCAGATTCTGTATCTAGAGTCCATTGGGAACAATTTTAAACATGTGGACAAATGTTGTACCGTCGGTTTAGGTTTCTCCTTAAAATTTAATATGGCTCTTTGTTGGTGTCTGCTGCTGTAGGCCTACCATAGACAGAAAAAAAACAATGTATGTATTTCTAATGTTATTATCTAACATCAGCAAGTTTTACACATTGAACACAGGATGTTGTTACATTTTACGATCATAATGTACAAAATAAAGTATAAAACTGGTCTAATTTTCTGGTGTTATCATTGTGTATAATTCAACAACATAAATATAATGTATTGTACAGTTCAATGTGCCATGTCACACTAAAATTAATGGTCAAGCCCACACACTTGGAAATATTCAAAACATATTTCATTTTTTAAATGTTATTTTGAATCAAACAAACATCCGGCCATGTCTACGTCAATTGGTAGTGGTTTTGAAAACCTAGGCATTTAAATTGTCAACATAGCATGCTTGTTTTCTAATTGATATTTTACAACATCATGAAATAAATAATGTGATAATTCCAGTAAAAATGATTATACAAACCGAGTCGGGTCCATGCATGCATTGTTTGTCCATTGCTCCACTAGTCAAATAAGTGTAGTGCTAACATATCTATGGAAATATGGAATAGATAATCAATTTTGCATAATTGCATGTAGTAACATGTTAACGAGCTCTTGTCTTGAATATACACACTTGGTAATGTGCATATTTCACTTGATTGATTAACTTATTTAAGTCACTCACATGTGATACACATAATTATAATATCAAAATTTTAAAAAATATTAGCATTCAAACCAAAGTCAACGTTACAGTCACATGTAAGTGTCGCCTTCACATGAGTTGTGAGGTTCTTCTGTGAAGACATTCACGTGTTTTTTTTATTTCAGATAACTACAGGTTTTATGCTGAACATATGGTGCAGTCTCGTAGTCACGCTGGCAGTATGTACGTGGGGAGTCGCCATATTTGATCTACATAATATTCCCCCAGAAATGACAGCCAATCACACGACCAAAACTACCACCATGGGCACCCCTGTAAAGATGCCGGCGTGGATGTCATGGCCTTAATCACTGTTAATATACCACCATAGACAGTCCCAGTGTATATGGGTAAAGGTACCGGGAGAGTGTCAAAGGCTTGAAATTCATGAAATGATATGTGCAGCTGTGATAAACTTATTATACATCTGTGATTGTACCACACAATCATAAATTGGCATGCCCATTACACATCGCAAAAGTGAGAGAGATGCTGCTCAAGTGTAATACAACTAGTCACAAAAGTCCCGGAACTGTCCCTGTTCCTGAAGGTACGAATGAGTAGACCCAAAAGAACTTTTTTACAGTATGTGGTTCAGATAAATTTAGGTCTCGTACTTGGATTAATATGATTATAATATTGAAAAAAATGGAAATACTCATACTGCTTCTCAACAATAACGACATCACGCAACCAGGCGATTGAGATTATATGCATACCACATCGTTGGTAAGGCAAGGTGTGCTCAGCTCAGCACAAGTCACCACCACACCAAACCCGAGCCTTCAGGCGAGGGCCCCTTGTGGTGACGAGTGCTGAGATGCAGTGTGTATTTTCTCTCTCTTAAGAATAGTTATTTCAAGCGGCATAATCAAGCTTAGCAGTGAAGCGTTTTGGAGAGAGTGCGAGATGGGCTGCACAGCTCAACATACGGCTCGTAGTGAAAGCCAACAGCATGAATGCGAGAAAAGTTTGTCCACTTGATAGAAACACAATCCTTTCCGTATAAAACAACGAGGAACTTAAAAAAAAGGAAAGGCATCTGCAAGGTTGTTAGATTGATTGATTTCCCTGATGTCAAGTGGTTTGACACGTAGAGAACCAAGAACATATGCTTCTCAGGGGGGACGCCACCCTCCAGCCTAGTGCAAATGTTATGAAGTCCATATGTTTAGTTTCTGAACCATGTACTCTCTCTATTCGACATGTGTTGGGATACTCGGATGGTTAACCATACATAGTAATTTTTAACCACTGTGCAGCTCATAATAGCGATGTTTTATAGCATGGTATACGGAGCTTCCAATCCACAACAACCATGTACGATAATCACTCTCAATAAATCTCCATACACATTCACCCCACGCTCACGTCATCATTTTCACATCGCTCATTTTCCTTACACTGATTCAACGCATTTCAAAATCATTTAGGCTAAATAACCTTTCGGATGAAAAGTGGTGTTAATTATTTTTTTCTCAATGAGGAGGAGAGTGACTCAAAAGACAGTGAAATCGGCCTTGAGTTTGTCAATTTAGTTGCGTGAAAATCATTAAAGTTCAACAAAAGTAGTTGTAGTTTGAAATCCCCACATGACAATTATTATCCATCCGCAATTAGGAACAACTAGTAAAATATGCCATTGAATTTAGTCACAAAAATGTTTCCATAGTATGAGTCTCTCTACAAATTCGCGAAGTGAAAGGGTGAACAAGGAGACTTATCCCGGAAGAATCGGACTGAGAGATTAACGAAGGAGAACTTGTACGTATTCAAACATCTCTACTACCATAAAATCACTGGAGATTATTCAATGAAATTGCAAAGAAGGTTGCAGCATTGGCAGATTTGAGATTTTAATTTAAGAAGCCTGGATTACAATGTTCCTATGCACGTATGGAATGTAAAGCTCCCCTATCAATAAAGATAAAGATTCTCAGTCAGAACAAGGATATATTATGTTATTAGCCAAAGGGTGGTTTAAAGACGTATATAAATAATTTTATATGACTGTATGTTACTGTTTTACATTATAATTAATCGGAGATGTGAGTTTGGTGATCATTCAGGTGGTGTTTGAAGGTCACATAAGCCTACAAAATTATCGTAATTTGAAACCCTGAAAAGGCTTCCACACCACAAAATTAGATTATCGGATTCGTAGTTAAAAATCTTCTTTTTTTCAAAATCGCCGCTGGCGGCCATTTTGGATTTCTGCCGTTTGCGGCGAAACTCGACACATGGGGACATTAAGGAGAGCATTATATGGCTATTAAGGGATAGTGAGGCCAAAGTTTACCCCTGGAACCCAAATTTCTAGCTTATCGGTCCTTACTAGTCTATAGTCGATTTGTAATAAATTTAAAATGACACCAGAAAACATTTAAAATGACATATTTCTCTGAACCTCAAAAAATATATTGCCCATCCTTCTAGCTGGAGTAAATAGTTTTGATATGTTATTCTAGGGATACCAATAATGATGATCAATGAATACAATTCTGTTGCAATTACTTTGAGTTGTATTGGTAAAATGACTGGACTATTTATAGTCTTTATTGTCGAATTGTTTGTAATATATGCGTGTTACTGTAATTTAAAAAGAAATCACACTGTTTTGAAAAAATAATCATTATTTTTGAGGTAATAAGTTTATTATTGTCAATTAAAATAAAGTAATATTCACGACATTCGCTTTTGCCTACTTGTCTCCAATGTGCGAATTATCTGCTATTTCATCTGGCGAATTGGTGTTTGCAATTGACAATTTTGCAAAAGTCCAATTCAATTTTGTAAAAAAACCTGATGTCCAATTAATTAATTATTTTGATCATCTATTTTAATTTCAATCAGGACTAATCGTTTCAATCATTGTATTACCATATCAAACACGGCTGCTTGGAACAAAATTCGTCTTTGATGAGCACTAATTTTGTTGCAGGAAGTTTTCGCTTAAAGGGTTAAGGATTTTACTTTTTTATGCACTTGAATTTTGATGACTCATTAGCTGATCATAGCAACCAGCAACATCAAATATCAAGCGGCTAACATGTCTGCAGTACACATCATTATCATTAACAAGGGTGCCCGGTGATTTCGGACCTCGACTATTTCGGCCTGGTGATTTTGTACGCCAATCAGTGATTTAGGACGGTGATTTCGGACGGTGTGCGGTGAAATCGGAAGGTGATTTCGGACGTCTAGCTTAATAGTCTTTTATATCACTATTTTGGTACTAATATCGCTAAACTCGGATGGTAATTTCGGACGGTGATTTCGGACGGTGATTTCGGAAGTTGTGTTGTTTAATAACCCTATCATAGTACTCTTTTATATGACTATTTCTGTACTAATATCAGTAATTTCAGACGGTGATTTCGGACGGTATTATTTATAAGGAAGCCTAATGTGATAAATTAAATGTATAGAAATATAATTATATATATACAAATATAGATGCTACATACATAAATCGCTATACATTAATATAATATACTTTGTCATTTTTATAAAAACATCATTTTATATACGGTATACAGAATATAGATATATATTATCATAAATAAAATGTATAGATATGTATAGTAATAAAAAGTTATTTTATCTTTGGTTTTGATGCGGGAAACATGGATCATTATGAAATTGAAGCAAATTTTGGGACTTCTGAAAAAAGAAATTTGTTTGGTGTGAATTTTTGTATTCTTCATGGGACAACAAGCAATTTAGAATTACAATAGTAAATAAATTGAAGCTTATTAACTATTATTAATGGCGCAGGAATAATTTGAATAGCTTGGCCGTAGTTATGCAGCTTAAGATGTACATATGGGAAATACCCAACATATACGTTTATTCTATTTTTTTTATAAAAAAAATATTATCATGTTGTTTGATTGAAATAGATAGTTACATACAACAATTTAGAAACGTTGCTGACATACAACAGACTTTAGCCCCTATTGTATAGTAGCTTGGTATTCTTACAAACAGACATGATCACAGGGTAGATAGGGCCTACAGTATAAAGACAAATATATACAGCGTTAGTGAAAACATATAAATTCTATTTCATATTTGTGTGACCATGGCATTTCATTCACCCATTGAGAGGTTAAACCAATGCTGGTTTAATCCTGGGCCAGCGTCGCAGACGATGATCGAACATTCACCCGGAATTGTTTCAACGTCTCGTGTTTGCTGTCAGCACGGCGAGTAGCACATGAGATGTTATTTTTATGAATGATAAATTTGAGCGTAGGGCCTACTAAAGTTATTGAGTTACTCACTAATCATGCTAATACGAATTGTAGATAGGAGTTCATAGAAGTTTTTGAACAAGCATAAAACTATTGCCTAACTGTTCGCATTGTTTACAATATATGTTTGTTCAACATTTATGTGTGACATTGGTCCGTCTATGCTGGACGCGCGGGCCGTGAACGCAGACACACCGGATCGTTAACCCTCTGCGTCCCGATAACCATGATAACAAGACGTGTATTCCACGTCAATTATTTGTTTTAAAATTTAAAATGCATTAAGAATTACTTTATATCCGATTAAGGTCAGTTGCAAAATCAATTACAAAGTGGAGTGTTGTGTTGTATAATTATAACATAATTATTCGTAGGTTGCGATAGGCTTATTGCAGCGCGCAGACTGTAAAGGGTCTTAAATCACGGCACGCGTTATCAGCAAGTAATTAACCCTTATTCTGCTATTGATCACAGTAAACATCCTAAAATAGAATATTTATTGTTTAAATAGTGATCATTGTATTATTTTCCGTTAATAACGTGCTAGGGTCGTGAAAATGATAATAATTATAATAAAAATTGGAAAGAGTTTCTTTTGTACCCATCTGGGCGATAATAAAGGTTTCCGTCATTCAGATAAAATGTGATAACTAAATGACGGAGGGGTACAGTAGAAACTCTTTCCTAAAATCATCTATAATAATTTATTGTCATCCATTTGGAAATTGTGCCTAAATTATCTTGAACGCAGTGCCGAGGGTGAACTTGCTGTTTTGCCACAAAAGTATGACCGTTATCTGCGAAGTGGGACCTGAAAGGTGTGTGATGTGCATAAAAAATGACAAACTCGATTATATTGTATATAAATATATGTATCAAAATATATTTTGTATATCTAAAATTAGACGCCTATGTGACGATGACCAACGTTCTTATATATATGTATCATGACTGTACCGGTGTATAACTATTTTTTGTATTTCTAAAATGATATGCATTAGTATTTTTTAAAAGATGACTATATAATTTCTGTATTAGGTTTATTATGCATAATACCGCCCGAGATTACTGTTCAGACATTGGAAATCTAAATACAAAATGGCCGCCAATTGAAATCATCATGTTTAGTCCATGGACTCTTTCACCAAAGTGTGAATATTGGTATAAACCCACGAAATTTGCCACAGGGACTCCTTTTAAAAAAACTGTGTAATTGTTTTGCGGGGGACATTTGCATAAATATAAGATGGCCGCCACATGATTTGCCAATTATCAGATTGTGTCTCATAATTTTGAAAGAAATAAAGATAGAAAAATGAATAAGGTATCAAAATAGTTAAAATTAAATAGGCAACACTATACAATCACGTAGGCCTATATAATGATGACAAAGGCCTCATTTGCATAAATCCAAGATGGCCACCATGTGATTTGCTTATTATCACATTATGCATCCTAACTTTGAAACAAATGAAGATAGAAACATGCACAATGTGTCAAAATAATCAGGATTGAAATTTTATAGCCGTGTCTGTATATATGACAATGGCAATAGTCTGTTTTGCATAAATTGAAATTGGCCGCCATCTTATTTGCCAATCATCACATAATACAATGATCCCATGATTATAAAATGTATTGTAACTTTGGAACAAATGAAGATAAAAACATGTGTGAGGTGTCAAAATAATCAGGATTGAAATTTCAATACCGTGTATATGTACATGATACTATAAAATTGATAATTTGCATCAATTCGAGATGGCCGCTATATGATTTGCCAATAATTATCACATATCAACTGAATGGCGGGAATGCTTAGTTGAGTCCGTCATACTGAGCCTATCATTATTTGGGTCATTAGTGGATTACTATCATTTATCCTATGTTGAAAGCAATTGTAAGATCCTCCTGTTGTCGAAACATGATTATAATTACTAAAAAATTCAGGAAACGTTAGTATGTTTTCGTACTTATCCAGTACGCACGCGACATTTAACCTGTGGAGGCTGAATTGTGGGACAGTGATGTCAGAATATGACACTATAATGTTAGGATGTGGCATATTAATGTAAAGAATAGCTTTATTATATCAAGATCTGACATTATAATGACATATTGTATATGACAGTTCAATGTCTAAAAAAAAAGCGGGAGTAGGGGGTTGGTGTTGGAGATACCATTAATTAGCAACAAGACATGCCATTAAAATGACGAAGGATTGGAGGATGTGGTAATATAATCACAATGTGGCATTGCAATCTTATTTTTTAATATGATGTGTCATATACTAATCTTATAATTTTATATCATATGATCACAATGGCATATCCTAAAATTAAAATGTATTTGTGTGTGGTGTTAAGGACCATATTTTGGACATTATAATACCATATCTTGAGTTTTAAGTGTCATATCCTAATATTACAAGCCAATATCCTGACATAGAACTGCCATATCATGAACTTCAACTGTCACATCTTCTTCTTTGATATCATAGTATGACATTATAATACAATATTCTGACATTATATTACCATATCGTCATATTTTAATGTAACTTTATTTTTTGTCAAAAAATGTCATATTCTAATACTCAAGTGCCATATCTAGACTTTAAATTGATATGCCGTGATGTTAAACTGCTATATCCTGGTATTATAAAGCCATATCCTGACAATAGTATGCCATAGCCTGTCATTTTAATGACATACCGTGGTGTTTAACCAACATAATTATCATGGCTTAATAATATTTTGACATTATAACGCCATTTTTAATATCAAAGAGCAATATTTAAAAATAATAATACCATATGATGTGTTAAATTGTGTTATCTAGATATTACAATTCAAAATTCTAATACAGAAATGTTATATCCTGATTAAATACTGTAACATATTGCATGGTAATATAATATTCTGTTATTATAATACCATAGTATTGTATCATTATATCATTTTCTGACATTCCAATGCAATATTATAACAGTACAATGCATGATTGGACGTTAAAGTGCCATATCCTAACTATATATATATATTAAAATCCCATAACCGACTTTAAAATGCAATATTATTATATTACACCGTCATATCCTGATATTAGAATGCCATATGCTGAGAATAAAATGACAACTCCTGTCATTTTAATGACAATTTCAAATACAATGCCTTATTGTGATATTACATTGTGATATGTCATTATAACGCCATATATTGACAATATAATGTTATTATTTGCATTAATATGCCATATCCTGACATTATGAGCATTAACATGTCGTGTTTATGCTGGATAGGTACGAAACAATGCTTACGTTTACGGAATTTACTGCTAAATCAAATGGGTTTCGACCACAGGAGGATCTTACATTTGATTTAAACATAGGCCATATAATAGTACTATATCCTTTATCAATTCAAATAGTAGCTTAGTCTGCCTTCTGGAAGGCCCAGATAATCATTACCGTCATTTATTTGTTATGTAAATACAGAGCACAATGCCATACTTGAGAAAAAACAAATCTGGTAAACAATATTGACTGCAGAGTACTCACATGCAAAATATGCAACCATCTTGAAAAAGTAGCATTTCAATTGTTTAATTATGTTGTGCATTACTTTAATGATGTGCAATATTTATTAATTGTTGTTAGGAAAAATAACCCCGACACAACACTTAAGCTTATCTGAACTGAAGTAATGGAAATTTTTGCTGTTCACTTATAGGCACACTAACCATTAATATACCTTAAAAGACAATGCTCTGTGATATTTTCTTGAATAATGTACAGTAACATGTATTTTGTTCCAATTGTGTATTTTCATAGAGAGAATGACTGAATCAAATATTTGTAATTCGACATCAAAAGAGCAACCTAGAAAATCAAATCACAACTTCGTGTGTTTTTATAGTTTTTTTTACATGTACAGAACCGCTTCTTCAGTTCTATTAATCTGGATACAACAAAATGCAATAGTCTACAATAAACAAGTTTCATTGGGTGACAATATTCCGAATTCTTAGTAAGAAAAGCTAGGGGGTTCATGGGCCCGGATCACCTCTGTACACCCCAAATGGTCTGCAAATACGCAAAATACTGCTTAAATGCTCTGGATAGGCCTACTCCATATTGCATTACACAATATTTACACAGAAACAGGTGCTTTTGGAAATCTACAGGTGGTATTGTGTGCACTGTCATATATGTTTTGCCAAAAAAGTTGCAATGTATAATTTTATCATCGCATTATGTGATGATTGGCAAAAAAATCATCACATTTAATTTATGTAAATTAATGCATATTTGAAATTTCAATCCTGATTATTTTGACACATTATAAATGTTTCTATCTTCATGTGTTCAAAAGTTACGATGCATAATGGGATGATCGTCAAATCACATGGCGGCCATAAGGCCTATGCCATCTTTATAAATGTGATTGCATAGTGTTGTCAATGCAAATCTGATTATTTTGATACCTTATTATTTTTATATCCTTTTTTTACAAAGTAATCAGGCATAACTTAATAATTGGCAAATCATATGGCGGCCATCTTGTATTTATGCAAATTAGGCGTCTTATATAGGAGGATTTTTTCTAAGGAGTCCCTGTGCCAAAAAAACACCACTACAATTACCATCTAATAAGTTGTGGGACTGTATAATTGAATATATTTAAATATAACGGCGGCCATTTTGATTTTGATTTTTGACCACCTAAATCTCAAATTTCAGCTTGAAAAAGACTTTCTCCGAGTTCAGCACACCCGAAATAGGTTAAAAAACACGCTTTCCAATTTTTCCTCAAACATGCCAACAGCAATGTTAATACAGACAATTATCCCATTTTGTGCCTAGTCTATAGGGAAAGCAGCACTCGTTTGAACCGCTTACCGGTTAGCCATTTTTCGATGGGATCTAATAACTTGACAAATGTGAATTATTTTATTGAAGGCTAAATTTAAAATGATACTTCGCTTACATCTGGTCCATTCGATTTTCCTTTTGTTTAATTGTAATAAATTATTTTGACGGAATTAATGTTATTGCGGCTGCACAATAAATCTTATTTTGCCCCTAAAAAACGCATGCCCACACCTGAAAGCCGACATTCGGGTGCTAGTTATGCCCAGAGGTGCCTACCCAAGGGGCCAGGCTGGTTTACCAGACATGGTCTACTGTAAAAGGTTTGCTTGTGAAAATCATATTTACATGTGCCCAGGATCACAACTCAGGTGGACGACCTCGTGACAAGCTGCTGAAAACTTGTGAGAAGCAAAATTCAAAATGACCGCCGGTGGCCCAATCTGAATCTGAATATTTTCTAACTTTTGAAACAAAAGTTATGCAAAACTAAATCAATGACGACAAATTTATTAAGGTTTTTTTACGTTTCAAGGTCATCTAGGGGGTTTAATCCAAGATGTCCGCCATTTTTCGATCTTTTTGATTCTTAAATATTTTTTTTATGTAACACCCCATTTTTGACCAATATACACTGCTATAAAAGGAATTATTATACACAGGTGTTCAGGAACACAAGCTACGGGGGCTACTTTGTGACAATGCAGTTGGAAATGACCAAAAATTTCGTTTCTGCAAAATTATTCCGCTAAATTATTAGTGTTTTATCAATCCAAGCAAACGTTTGTGGTTCCAAAACATTTTTTAAAATGATATTTCAGGTGGTTAGGAGACAGTGCCATGTTGGATGAAGTGATTTATAAAAAAAATATTTATTTTTTATTTGTTTTGCTTTGTATGGTACAGTTAGCGTGGAAAGTGACCGGTTGCAGGATATTCTTCCTACAATATGAATCTCATATCACGTGCAACATTACTTTAAATTACATTACATCACAACATGCAGCTAAATAGCTGAGAACATAATATTATATCAAATTATGTAAGAAGGAAAATAACTTCACCAGTTCTCCGAAATCTTATTTGAAGCTGCTGAAAATATTTTACCACCATCAGTTTTAAATTTCGTTGCCACCCTTCTCTCGGCTAAACTTGAAGAAACAAAGTCTACGTTGTAATTAATTTACTTGGATAAACCTATTATTCATTGTGATAAATGATTGATATGCGTCTTGTTATCAATGTGATGCGATGTGGTTTTACTTAATGGTATTGGTAATATAATACAAAATACATGTTGTAAGAGTTGCTGTGAAACCATCAGTGCATTTCTGTGGTTGCTCAATCAATCAGCACAATATGTTATGGATCATAATAGGCCATGTTACTTCACGTTTATGAGGGAGATGGTGGTAAAATATTTTTGACAGCTTAAAATGAGATTTTGGTAGACGGCTGAATTTTCTGTTCGATCCTTCTTACATATGAGCGTAGCCAAGTGGAATAGACGATGCGCAAACCCTGATTCACAGTTATTGAGCTTCATGTCTGGGCTGTGTATACACTGAACTCTCTAAATATTTATCTGTATATGTCTCTTTGAAAATGACAAAAAAGCAACATTTATCATGGAATAATGGGATCTCCAATGCATCAAACAGCTGATCAAATATCATACAATGGCTGATTAGTTTATTTACCCGTATGAGATTGTGGCGTTGAAGCTATGCAGGGAATATTATAGCAAATGTCATTTACCACCATGTCATGACCTGTGTCTATCAGTCTGCACAGCATATCTCTTCTGTCCAACTGTTTGGCCTAATGTCACGTATTGCTTACAATGGTGTATTTGATCGATAATGGGGTGTTTGAGCATTGACCAGCAGTACCTACAATCAGTTTTTCTACCAGACGTTTCTTCTGTGGGAGTCTGCGCCCCAACTTCCGCTAATATACCAGTTGCGGCCTTTAGGATACCATTTTGGCGATTTATCTGCAATCCAATCATAGCTTTTGGTACAGATGAGAGTTTGATGTTTCCTTAAATCTTTCTCGTGTGTATCCTGACATATGACACATTGTTGTAGTCTACAACGTCCTCCCATCTTCTCTTCGGCTGGTCTAATGGAAAAGCTCCTGCTATATTTCTTTCTCCGCTCAACTTTGTCAGATGCATGCAATGACAAATTCATCTCCTGTTTTCATAGTAGCCCAACGCCATCAAATTAATTACTATCTTATAATTCCATAACAGGAAAAAACATGCTGTAAGTGGTCAAATTGTCCCGCTACCTGCGGAAGGGGGAACAGATAAAACAATATTTTTTTGCCACTGTTACCCAGTTACCTGAAATACCACACAAAAATATTGTGGAACCACAAACGTGTGTTTGGATTTATAAAACACCATTTATCATGCGCTGCGAAAATGCAATTTTCGGTCAAAATCATTATTCTATTTTCAATGCTCTCATACATTTACAGCTGCATTTTTATACGAGACAGTCAATCTAGCTTGTGTTCCAGAACACCTGTAGAAATTGCTTATATTGGCCTATCTATAAACAGTAGTGTCCAAAAGGGGGTGTTGCAAGACGGGAGTTCTATCTTAAAATTAAGAATGAAATAGATAAAAAAATGGCAGCCATCTTGGATTTGACCCTTAGATGACCTTGAAACGCTACAATAACAGTTTTAATGAATTTGCCTCATATATTCAGTCGAAAATGCAGTATTGCATAAAAAGATCAGACTTTTATTTCAAAAGTTATAGAATAATCAGATTCAGAATGGGTCACTGGCGGACATCTTGGATTTTGCTTCTCACAAGTTTCCAGCGGCTTGTTCAGAAGGTCGTCCACCTAGGTTGTGTTATATATGAATTCCATTGGCCAACCTTTTACAACACGCCATGTCTAATTGCCCCCAAAATGGGTTTTGCCCCCCCTGGGTAGCCATTGACATGCTAAAAAGGTTTTAGGTAAGCACGCTCAAGTGGTGACTAAACCCTCCTTGGCCACTTCTGGCCAACTGACAAATGGTGGGGCAGCATCAGAGACGCTGTGCTAACATTAAGCCAGCATTGGGTCAAAGCCTTATGCTAGCCTATCACTCAATGCAAACAACAAACGTTCAACCAATGTTATTTTATTGCTGTCCCATCGTCTACGACGCTGGCCAAACATAAAACCAACATTGGTTAAATGTATATAGCTGAACCAGTGTTGGTTAGGTGTTGGTCCGACCTTTGTCACACTGGTCCAGCATTGAGGCCATTGGTTGGGTGTAGACTATCGCTGTTGGTGTATATGCAATGTGCATGTGGGGCTGTGACGTCATATTCTCGACGCAGCATGTTGTGGAAAGGAATATATTGCGTTTTGATTCAGAAAAATACAAGGAGCATCACAAATTGTGCTGCATATTATTAGTATATTATTAGTATTTCCCAATCCTATGTTCAAACACACAGGACATGTTCATTTTGAATAATTTTTGCTGATACAGTAATCACAGCAGCTGCAATGTGGTGAACATCGCAATGTTAAAGTGAATCTTGAATATTACTCCTTTAATATAGTAATTTAAAACAGTAAAACACATTATACCAATCAGTATTTTTGAAACGTAAAAGTAGTGAAAACTGAAAGCTGCTGTAACACCACAAATTCAAAATTGATGTTCTTTATTCAATAGTATCTGCAAATTCTAACACAATATTTAGCTACACGAGCAATCAGACGGTAAATACATTTTTGAATCACGTAGCTAGTAACTGGTCATATCCATTTGTAGATGTATCATGATAATGTCTGTCATTGATCCACCCATTCCGTAAACACACCAGTTTTTTGTGTTCGGCATATAATTATGTCCACAACTGACTTCATGATTTCATGTTATCCCATTCCTAGTACACGAAACCTAAAATTAATCCAATAAAAATGTTTAACATGGCACGTCTTTGCAGTGATTTAACCTGTTCACGACAATAAAAACCCAAATACTCCACCACTAGATTGCTCTAACCATAAGTATGCACTCTATAGTGCACTCTCTGTTATACCAAATGTAGTATGCGTTGTTCTTATTGATCTTCTCAAATTCTGTCGAATGTTTCTATATCTCACTTGTAAACTTGGACAGAACAGTTCTATTGCTGCCTGTCTAAACATTGTACCGCTTACAAAGTATAATACAAAGTTGATGGCGTTATTGAAGTAATAAAGCAGACTGAGAATGGTATAAACCAGTTCCCGTTTGGCAAATACTGACAAATCTGAGTATCTATCAGAAAACCAAATGTCCTCACCCAACATAAAGATGTTGATTGGTAGTGAAGTGATTAAGAACACGATGCCCACCGTGATAAGCATTACAGTCACATGGCTGCTCCTCCTCTTGTTTGTTCTAAATGTCTTCCCATTGGACACGCTACGCCTGCTCTGTAATTGACGCTTTCTTCGAGCAACTTGTGCGAGTTTGTAGATGACAAGTGCATTACCAAAAAAGATGAAGACAGATGGAAGTAAGCAGCTGAGAACAAGATCGCTCCACACCCTGATATGATCTAGCATGTCCCTGAAATGATCACTGGCATTATGCCTCACTGTGCACTCACGCACGTGGAAGGTACTGTTATCCTCCATGGGGAAGAACTGTTCATGTAGTTCCATGTTGGCCAGATGAATATAGGCATTTAGTGATGCCAATATGCAGAATAATACTATCCATACTCCAACAAGACGACGGCGGCTACAGAGAGTTGGTGTCTCCATTGGACATGTTACAGACACCACTCTTTCCAAGGTAACCAGCACCAAGGTCCAGGCTGAGAGCTGTACTGACAAGTAGGTGAGGAATGAGTGTATCCGACAGGTGGGGTCACTCATGATGCGCACCTCTAATGAGAGCACGTGTATTACCCATATATGTAGAGCTCACACCAAAAGGGATACAGTATCTACTACAGCCAGAGCTGTGAGCAGGAAGGCTGTGGCTGATCCACGGAATGACTTAGTCTGAAGAGTGATGATGCACACCACGTTACTAAAAGTACCAGGAAACACCAGAAGTGGAGTAACATATTGCCAGAGGGATTCACTCGCGTCAAATACCCCTCTTTTGTCACTGGTAGAGTTCATACTTTCTGACGTAGGAACCGACATCGGTCTGAAACACATAGTACAGTTTCAAAGGACATACATGTTTTGTTCTAAAATATATTCGTTAAAACTCTACTGTGCTGATGCGTGCTTTATCTATCTACGATGGTCACTAAGACATTTAATCATCAATCTTGATTAGACATATTTATTAAAGCTGCCGCCTGTCATCAAGTCCTTTGGGCTTGATCCTCGTATAAACTGCTACTTTTACAATTACTTTCATAATTACTTGCAATATTTTTTTTAATTTTGCGCTTAGCACTCGTCCCATTATAGTGTGTACACTCCACGTGATTATATTCCAGCTTATAACCTGTCTTCAATATAGGGGTGTTGTTCAACCTTAACTTTTATGCTGCCGAATTGTTTCGGACTATTTTTCATTCATTTGAAACTAGAATTGCTAATGTAATTTCCAGCTCCAAAAGGCGAAAAATAATTTTATTTATGATTAAATAAACGTCTTCAAAATTTTATTTTTAGATAAACTAAATATTTTAGCAATTCGAGAATTGCCACTGGTGAAAGAAAAAAATGCAATGAAATGCAAGGCTTGGTAAAATATCTTTCTAGTTTTTTTATGCGAAATAAAAAAATTGCAATAAGACTTCATAGTCACTTTTAGCATTGCAAAGCATTCATACGTTGTAAACCGGAGTACCACAGTTCGTTCGCATTGCGAAATATAAATTTGTCAACTGTGTTTTACAGAGACAGAAACAGTAACTGCGTCCTTGAAAACTAAACATCTGTAACATTTAGCTATGCACGACAGAACAGTGCATATGTATACGTATTGTCGCGGTGGCTTGATACAATGCCGTTTTGCTTATCAACTACTTATAATTAGTTGATAAACACAACAACCGCGTTGCGTGCCATATTATACTATAATAATAATAATATACTATAATAGAATAAGGGTTTCTAGGCTTCGTCGGTCGTTGAACGAGCCCCCTGACCATATCACAAAGCAATTGACATTTAATGATGGTTGTAACGTTAATACAAATATATTTTTGGATTTGTTTTTCGTGCCGTAATCTGGCTTTTATTCTATGTTCATTACACATTTCTAGCTGAAGTATGTGTCCAATACAAGTCAACACGACACTAACCCAGTGCCGACTCAATGCTGGTCTACCCTCGCCACGCTGGCCAGCATTCATTCAACACTGGGCAGGTCATCGTGCTTTGTTATGTGCCGCGTGACTACAATGCACGTGGACACTGGATACACTGACCCAATGCCGTCTCAATGTTGCACCATTGTCGCCAGCGCTGGCAACATCCAATCAACACTGAGCAGTGCATCGTGCGTCGTTTTCGTGAATATCGTTCCCCTAATGGTAACCTTGAACCAATGCTGGTTTAATGTTGGACCACCGTCGGTAGTATGGGTACAACCCCGATCCAGCAATGTGCCACGATCGACGCTCGACGCGTATCCACCAGAAGGGAGTTATGTGGTTAAATGGAGTACATGTCTTGAGCGCTTTCCTTTATCAGGCTCTAATTACACAGTCTTTGATTATATTCAGTCATGGACGCTTTTTAATTCTACAGATGTATGACTATTGGGACCTGGAAAACATATTAATAACTACTGATTCAGCTCCTTATGCATAGTCAATATCTACATTGTTATTTCCTTTGCTCAAAAACATGTGTGTTTGTAGTAAAATCAACTGTTCTCCGGGTAAGCTGGCATTGTAAAACGAATATATAATTAGTTTATTCATTGTAAGGTAAGCCGATGTCATACTCATACATATCCATACATTTAGGCCTAATTTTTTTTTTAATTATGCTTGAGTCATGAGTATATTCATGTCATTTTTGTTCAGACTGCAGTGTTCCAATTATGCCAGTGAGGCCTATTTACTAGCTTTGCCCCTGCGGAACACGGGTCAAAGCTAGATATCATAGATTTTGATTTTATCAAGACACCATGCATATTGTCAGTGTGTGTGTGCTCTTTGTGTCAAGTTTACTAATTATCTGTGGAGTAAGACGTGTCAACGCAAACACCAGACTTTGTTCGCATTTGAGCTTTATTATAAATGTTTATTGATTATTTCATTTATATGGTCACAGATGTTGGTCTGCTCTTGCTGACACGTTTTTGGACCAGAGCACATTTATTGATGATTTTTTTGTTATCGATAAAATCACACTTTTTGTTCTTGGAGGCATATATATATTACTTAGTGTAAAATGATAAAGTGCTCTTAAACGCAAATATACTGTATTTGTAGGTCTGTGACGCTGCTTTGTATGGGTCGTCATGATTCGCTTGGTAAACATTGCACAATGCAATGACACAGCATGGTCAACGTCCACAAGACTGGGATCCGCCGTAATGTAAATATTAAGGTTCACTGAAGCATGGCGACCCAGCTGTTTTATTTTAAATCATTATAATGGTATTGATAAGTTATAAAATTTTGATTAAAAGTAAAGTGCGAGCTCTATCAGATAACTGACATTTATGAATTACGTCACGTTATTGGACATATAAGCCTAGTAGTTATGAAGTTATTGCTTTCACGGGGGGCTAGATGCACTGCAGATGGTTTCATTTGTTAATTATTGAGCTTTCAATATTACAAAGTGAAAATTGACTATGGATACAGAATGCCCACAAATACCCAGTATCTTCAGGATAATCAGTCACTTATGTGTCAGTTTTATTGTCACTTTACTATTAGACTACACATACTATGCATGTAATTTTCTAAATTTAACATTGCAGATATAATTATATGGTTACATTTTTTTAATTATTAGATCCCCCTATTTATCAGCTAACAAGACTCTTTGAACCAATGTTGGCTTACTGAATAAACGGCGCACGAGAATCAAACATATGTCTGTTCAACATCTAATTTTCGCTGGGTTGTTCTCTAAGACATCATGGTACCGATGAGTCATCCGATCCTTGCTCTCGTGGCCCGAAAGAGGTACTGGATTCGAATCACGGTCGGGCCGGATGTTTGTCATCGAGGTTGTCCCATCTGCTCATTTTCTTGAGTTTAATTAAGAGTTTGTGTACAATGTCATATTTAAATCAGGCATTTAAACACAGGAATCAATACTGTTATGAACGATGATTATCACTCCTAACATTGTACTATTGATTAACCCCTTAACCGCCGGTGCCGCATATTTTCGGGTTTTTACTTTCTATTAGCACACTATGTACCACCTTTTGAACATGTTAAAGATAATATGTGACATCAATCGGCAATAATTGAAAACAGTTGACCTCTATATTGTCAAATCTGAATAATTTTCACTCACTTGAAGTTGTGGATCGCGTCAGCGAGACACAACTTCAAGTGGGTGAAAATTCAGATTGAATAATTTACTTACCCAGACGTGTACATAGATTTCATTTTAGAAGCCCAGGTGGGACATCGGCTCGCCTCTGACCATAAATTCCTATCTAACAACAATTTATGACTTTTTCAGTGCGTGATCCAAACCAATCACCTACTGCCTGTTGAACATTTCGAACAAAGTCTGCAGTATTATAATGAAGCGTCGCAGCTTATTATGCTATTAGATAAAATTATGCTACCACACAAACCACAAAATCAACATTGTCTTCAAGTGGTTCAGGCCATGCATGTAGATAAATGGATAATACATCCAATAGTTAGTATCCAAACTGGGATTCACAGGTTCAATTATTAGACATACATCGCTATATTTCGACTGAGACACTCTCTGTATATTTTAGTAGATAGCTAGCGGAGAGCAAAAATGTAGAGCTGATCACACCTCGCACCATGTCAGAAGCTGTGCTTTCGTGCTGTGCTTCAGCCAGAATGGTCTCCCCTGCTGAGCGCTCTCTCTTTCTCTCTCTCTCTCTCTCTCTCTCGCTGTATCCTCGTCAACTGCTGACGCGAGCAGCCGGCCCAGAAAACAGGAGACGTGGATCCAGTGTCACCTTAATGTTGGGCTGCGATCTTATATTTCCATAACAGGAAAAAACATGCTGTAAGTGGTCAAATTGTCCTGCTACCTGCGGAAGGAGGAACAGATAAAACAATATTTTTTTGCCACTGTTACCCAGTTACCTGAAATACCACACAAAAATATTGTGGAACCACAAACGTGTGTTTGGATTTATAAAACACCATTTATCATGCGCTGCGAAAATGCAAATTTCGGTCAAAATCATTATTCTATTTTCAATGCTCTCATACATTTACAGCTGCATTTTTATACGAGACAGTCAATCTAGCTTGTGTTCCAGAACACCTGTAGAAATTGCTTATATTGGCCTATCTATAAACAGTAGTGTCCAAAAGGGGGTGTTGCAAGACGGGAGTTCTATCTTAAAATTAAGAATGAAATAGATAAAAAAATGGCAGCCATCTTGGATTTGACCCTTAGATGACCTTGAAACGCTACAATAACAGTTTTAATGAATTTGTCGTCATATATTCAGTCGAAAATGAAGTATTGCATAAAAAGATCAGACTTTTATTATAGAATAATCAGATTCAGAATGGGTCACTGGCGGACATCTTGGATTTTGCTTCTCACAAGTTTCCAGCGGCTTGTTCAGAAGGTCGTCCACCTAGGTTGTGTTATATATGAATTCCATTGGCCAACCTTTTACAACACGCCATGTCTAATTGCCCCCAAAATGGGTTTTGCCCCCCTGGGTAGCCATTGACATGCTAAAAAGGTTTTAGGTAAGCACGCTCAAGTGGTGACTAAACCCTCCTTGGCCACTTCTGGCCAACTGACAAATGGTGGGGCAGCATCAGAGACGCTGTGCTAACATTAAGCCAGCATTGGGTCAAAGCCTCATGCTAGCCTATCACTCAATGCAAACAACAAACGTTCAACCAATGTTATTTTCTCGCTGTCCCATCGTCTACGACGCTGGCCAAACATAAAACCAACATTGGTTAAATGTATATAGCTGAACCAGTGTTGGTTAGGTGTTGGTCCGACCTTTGTCACACTGGTCCAGCATTGAGGCCATTGGTTGGGTGTAGACTATCGCTGTTGGTGTATATGCAATGTGCATGTGGGGCTGTGACGTCATATTCTCGACGCAGCATGTTGTGGAAAGGAATATATTGCGTTTTGATTCAGAAAAATACAAGGAGCATCACAAATTGTGCTGCATATTATTAGTATATTATTAGTATTTCCCAATCCTATGTTCAAACACACAGGACATGTTCATTTTGAATAATTTTTGCTGATACAGTAATCACAGCAGCTGTAATGTGGTGAACATCGCAATGTTAAAGTGAATCTTGAATATTACTCCTTTAATATAGTAATTTAAAACAGTAAAACACATTATACCAATCAGTATTTTTGAAACGTAAAAGTAGTGAAAACTGAAAGCTGCTGTAACACCACAAATTCAAAATTGATCAGACGGTAAATACATTTTTGAATCACGTAGCTAGTAACTGGTCATATCCATTTGTAGATGTATCATGATAATGTCTGTCATTGATCCACCCATTCCGTAAACACACCAGTTTTTTGTGTTCGGCATATAATTATGTCCACAACTGACTTCATGATTTCATGTTATCCCATTCCTAGTACACGGAACCTAAAATTAATCCAATAAAAATGTTAAACATGGCACGTCTTTGCAGTGATTTAACCTGTTAACGACAATAAAAACCCAAATACTCCACCACTAGATTGCTCTAGCCATAAGTATGCACTCTATAGTGCACTCTCTGTTATACCAAATGTAGTATGCGTTGTTCTTATTGATCTTCTCAAATTCTGTCGAATGTTTCTATATCTCACTTGTAAACTGGGACAGAACAGTTCTATTGCTGCCTGTCTAAACATTGTACCGCTTACAAAGTATAATACAAAGTTGATGGCGTTATTGAAGTAATAAAGCAGACTGAGAATGGTATAAACCAGTTCCCGTTTGGTAAATACTGACAAATCTGAGTATCTATCAGAAAACCAAATGTCCTCACCCAACATAAAGATGTTGATTGGTAGTGAAGTGATTAAGAACACGATGCCCACCGTGATAAGCATTACAGTCACATGGCTGTTCCTCCTCTTGTTTGTTCTAAATGTGTTCCCATTGGACACGCTACGCCTGCTCTGTAATTGACGCTTTCTTCGAGCAACTTGTGCGAATTTGTAGATGACAAGTGCATTACCAAAAAAGATGAAGACAGATGGAAGTGAGCAGCTGAGAACAAGATCGCTCCACACCCTGATATGATCTAGCATGTCCCTGAAATGATCACTGGCATTATGCCTCACTGTGCATTCACGCACGTGGAAGGTACTGTTATCCTCCATGTGGAAGAACTGTTCATGTAGTTCCATGTTGGCCAGATGAATATAGGCATTTAGTGATGCCAATATGCAGAATAATACTATCCATACTCCAACAAGACGACGGCGGCTACAGAGAGTTGGTGTCTCCATTGGACATGTTACAGACACCACTCTTTCCAAGGTAACCAGCACCAAGGTCCAGGCTGAGAGCTGTACTGACAAGTAGGTGAGGAATGAGTGTATCCGACAGGTGGGGTTACTCATTATGCGCACCTCTAATGCGAACACGTGTATTACCCATATATGAAGAGCTTCCACCAAAAGGGATACAGTATCTACTACAGCCAGAGCTGTGAGCAGGAAGGCTGTGGCTGATCCACGGAATGACTTAGTCTGAAGAGTGATGATGCACACCACGTTACTAAAAGTACCAGGAAACACCAGAAGTGGAGTAACATATTGCCAGAGGGATTCACTCGCGTCAAATACCCCTCTTCTGTCACTGGTAGAGTTCATACTTTCTGACGTAGGGACCGACATCGGTCTGAAACACATAGTACAGTTTCAAAGGACATACATGTTTTGTTCTAAAATATATTCGTTAAAACACTACTGTGCTGATGCGTGCTTTATCTATCTACGATGGTCACTAAGACATTTAATCATCAATCTTGATTAGACATATTTATTAAAGCTGCCGCCTGTCATCAAGTCCTTTGGGCTTGATCCTCGTATAAACTGCTACTTTTACAATTACTTTCATAATTACTTGCAATATTTTTTTTAATTTTGCGCTTAGCACTCGTCCCATTATAGTGTGTACACTCCACCTGATTATATTCCAGCTTATAACCTGTCTTCAATATAGGGGTTTTGTTCAACCTTAACTTCTATGCTGCCGAATTGTTTCGGGACTATTTTTCATTCATTTGAAACTAGAATTGCTAATGTAATTTCCAGCTCCAAAAGGCGAAAAATAATTTTATTTATGATTAAATAAACGTCTTCAAAATTTTATTTTTAGATAAACTAAATACCACAGTTCGTTCGCATCGCGAAATATAAATTTGTCAACTGTGTTTTACAGAGACAGAAACAGTAACTGCGTCCTTGAAAACTAAACATCTGTAACATTTGGCTATGCACGACAGAACAGTGCATATGTATACGTATTGTCGCGGTGGCTTGATACAATGCCGTTTTGCTTATCAACTACTTATAATTAGTTGATAAACACAACAACCGCGTTGCGTGCCATATTATACTATAGTAATAATAATATACTATAATAGAATAAGGGTTTCTAGGCTTCGTCGGTCGTTGAACGAGCCCCCTGACCATATCACAAAGCAATTGACATTTAATGATGGTTGTAACGGTAATACAAATATATTTTTGGATTTGTTTTTCGTGCCGTAATCTGGCTTTTATTCTATGTTCATTACACATTTCTAGCTGAAGTATGTGTCCAATACAAGTCAACACGACACTAACCCAGTGCCGACTCAATGCTGATCTACCCTCGCCACGCTGGCCAGCATTCATTCAACACTGGGCAGATCATCGTGCTTTGTTATGTGCCGCGTGACTACAATGCACGTGGACATTGGATACACTGACCCAATGCCGTCTCAATGTTGCACCATTGTCGCCAGCGCTGGCAACATCCAATCAACACTGAGCAGTGCATCGTGCGTCGTTTTCGTGAATATCGTTCCCCTAATGGTAACCTTGAACCAATGCTGGTTTAATGTTGGACCACCGTCGGTAGTATGGGTACAACCCCGATCCAGCAATGTGCCACGATCGACGCTCGATGCGTATCCACCAGAAGGGAGTTATGTGGTTAAATGGAGTACATGTCTTCAGCGCTTTCCTTTATCAGGCTCTAATTACACAGTCTTTGATTATATTCAGTCATGGACGCTTTTTAATTCTACAGATGTATGACTATTGGGACCTGGAAAACATATTAATAACTACTGATTCAGCTCCTTATGCATAGTCATTATCTACATTGTTATTTCCTTTGCTTAAAAACATGTGTGTTTGTAGTAAAATCAACTGTTCTCCGGGTAAGCTGGCATTGTAAAACGAATATATAATTAGTTTATTCATTGTAAGGTAAGCCGATGTCATACTCATACATATCCATACATTTAGGCCTAATTTTCTTTTTAATTATGCTTGAGTCATGAGTATATTCATGTCATTTTTGTTCAGACTGCAGTGTTCCAATTATGCCAGTGAGGCCTATTTACTAGCTTTGCCCCTGCGGAGCACGGGTCAAAGCTAGATATCATAGATTTTGATTTTATCAAGACACCATGCATATTGTCAGTGTGTGTGTGCTCTTTGTGTCAAGTTTACTAATTATCTGTGGAGTAAGACGTGTCAACGCAAACACCAGAGTTTGTTCGCATTTGAGCTTTATTATAAATGTTTATTGATTATTTCATTTATATGGTCACAGATGTTGGTCTGCTCTTGCTGACACGTTTTTGGACCAGAGCACATTTATTGATGATTTTTTTGTTATCGATAAAATCACACTTTTTGTTCTTGGAGGCATATATATATTACTTAGTGTAAAATGATAAAGTGCTCTTAAACGTAAATATACTGTATTCGTAGGTCTGTGACGCTGCTTTGTATGGGTCGTCATGATTCGCTTGGTAAACATTGCACAATGCAATGAAACAGCATGGTCAACGTCCACAAGACTGGGATCCGCCGTAATGTAAATATTAAGGTTCACTGAAGCATGGCGACCCAGCTGTTTTATTTTAAATCATTATAATGGTATTGATAAGTTATAAAATTTTGATTAAAAGTAAAGTGCGAGCTCTATCAGATAACTGACATTTATGAATTACGTCACGTTATTGGACATATAAGCCTAGTAGTTATGAAGTTATTGCTTTCACGGGGGGCTAGATGCACTGCAGATGGTTTCATTTGTTAATTATTGAGCTTTCAATATTACAAAGTAAAAATTGACTATGGATACAGAATGCCCACAAATACCCAGTATCTTCAGGATAATCAGTCACTTATGTGTCAGTTTTATTGTCACTTTACTATTAGACTACACATACTATGCATGTAATTTTCTAAATTTAACATTGCAGATATAATTATATGGTTATATTTTTTTAATTATTAGATCCCCCTATTTATCAGCTAACAAGACTTTTTGAACCAATGTTGGCTTACTGAATAAACGGCGCACCAGAATCAAACATACGTCTGTTCAACGTCTAATTTTCGCTGGGTTGTTCTCTAAGACATCATGGTACCGATGAGTCATCCGATCCTTGCTCTCGTGGCCCGAAAGAGGTACTGGATTCGAATCACGGTCGGGTCGGATGTTTGTCATCGAGGTTGTCCCATCTGCTCATTTTCTTGAGTTTAATTAAGAGTTTGTGTACAATGTCATATTTAAATCAGGCATTTAAACACAGGAATCAATACTGTTATGAACGATGATTATCACTCCTAACATTGTACTATTGATTAACCCCTTAACCGCCGGTGCCGCATATTTTCGGGTTTTTACTTTCTATTAGCACACTATGTACCACCTTTTGAACATGTTAAAGATAATATGTGACATCAATCGGCAATAATTGAAAACAGTTGACCTCTATATTGTCAAATCTGAATAATTTTCACTCACTTGAAGTTGTGGATCGCGTCAGCGAGACACAACTTCAAGTGGGTGAAAATTCAGATTGAATAATTTACTTACCCAGACGTGTACATAGATTCCATTTTAGAAGCCCAGGTGGGACATCGGCTCGCCTCTGACCATAAATTCCTATCTAACAACAATTTATGACTTTTTCAGTGCGTGATCCAAACCAACCACCTACTGCCTGTTGAACATTTCGAACAAAGTCTGCAGTATTATAATGAAGCGTCGCAGCTTATTATGTTATTAGATAAAATTATGCTACCACACAAACCACAAAATCAACATTGTCTTCAAGTGGTTCAGGCCATGCATGTAGATAAATGGATAATACATCCAATAGTTAGTATCCAAACTGGGATTCACAGGTTCAATTATTAGACATACATCGCTATATTTCGACTGAGACACTCTCTGTATATTTTAGTAGATAGCTAGCGGAGAGCAAAAATGTAGAGCTGATCACACCTCGCACCATGTCAGAAGCTGTGCTTTCGTGCTGTGCTTCAGCCAGAATGGTCTCCCCTGCTGAGCGCTCTCTCTTTCTCTCTCTCTCTCTCTCTCTCGCTGTATCCTCGTCAACTGCTGACGCGAGCAGCCGGCCCAGAAAACAGGAGACGTGGATCCAGTGTCACCTTAATGTTGGGCTGCGATCTTATAATTCCATAACAGGAGAAAACATGCTGTAAGTGGTCAAATTGTCCCGCTACCTGCGGAAGGAGGAACAGATAAAACAATATTTTTTTGCCACTGTTACCCAGTTACCTGAAATACCACACAAAAATATTGTGGAACCACAAACGTGTGTTTGGATTTATAAAACACCATTTATCATGCGCTGCGAAAATGCAATTTTCGGTCAAAATCATTATTCTATTTTCAATGCTCTCATACATTTACAGCTGCATTTTTATACGAGACAGTCAATCTAGCTTGTGTTCCAGAACACCAGGGCCCGGGTTCAAGAAGCCGTCTCAGTCTCAGGCTCAAATTTCGGGCTCAAACTGAGAAAATGGTCTCATTGGAGAAAGTGAGACAAACACTGGTTCAAGAAGCGGGCTCGGGCTCAATCTCACTTGAGACCGTTTTTCAATAAGAATGAGACCAAAATTGTTGTGTTTTACTAAAAATCGGATGAATTTCCGTGTGACGGAAACGTGTTGTAATTCATGTGCCTTGTCATATCACATGATTTCGCCCAATAAATGTGATTTTAGCATTTAATATATTCTTTTGTATTTTATATCGTCTAGTCTAGTTAAAATAACGCTCTTGACTAAAAAAAATATTAAAAAATTGATGTAAAAAAAATTGAAGCCTTTTAGGGACTTGAACCAGCTACCTTGGACTCCTAAGTCAACAAGTCTAACCATTACGCCACGGCGTCATATAATTAAATATAGGCCTACAAATGAGTGTAGGCCTACAAACACAAGACAAAAATGACACTTGTGGGCTGGAATAAAACGTCACTGAGTGAGAGTGAGATGGTCTTATCCATCTCAAAACCACCTTGACGTGGTTTCATTGTTTTGGTCTCAGTTTGAGACTGTTCTCAAATGAGAACGTTTCTTGAACCGGCAAATGGACTCATACTCTATCTCAGTCTCAGTTTGAGACCACTACCATGGATACTGAGACTGAGACCGCTTCTTGAACCCGGGCCCTGTAGAAATTGCTTATATTGGCCTATCTATAAACAGTAGTGTCCAAAAGGGGGTGTTGCAAGACGGGTGTTGCAAGTTCTATCTTAAAATTTAGAATGAAATAGATAAAAAAATGGCAGCCATCTTGGATTTGACCCTTAGATGACCTTGAAACGCTACAATAACAGTTTTAATGAATTTGTCGTCATATGGTCTCACCACCCTAAATAAGCCGAAATTCAGGGAGGTGTCTACTAATGATGGAATCATCAAACAAAATATTTTTAATGCGGCTGTTCCAACTTCTATTGAAACAAAATAAAATACAAAGAAGTAATAATTTTGTGAATATTTAATAAGCTCCCGTTATCTTTCTCCCGATATCAGAAATAACTGTTTCATGATAACCTCGCAGGGATACAGTGGGTTAAAATGATGTGTGTCTGTTCTGTGAAAGAGAGCACGGATTATAGCCCAATTTTAACAGTATTGACTTTTTTACACTCTAGGGGGCGTAGCTCAAAATCTGTCTGGTAAGCATACCCAAAGCGGGCCTGTTTTCGAACAAGGACATCTCAAGCTTTATCCTGATATGTCACACTAAATATCTAATAGGGTGAAAAATGGTGAAATCGGCCGGCGGAATTGAGGCAGTTTACATGTGTTTCAATGGGACTGGCATTTGGGGTGGTGAGACCATCAGTAGACACAAGGGGTTTGCGTGTTCTGGTCCTTTCTTGACATATTCCAGCTGCTTGATAAAAAAATTTCAGCTTGTTATCTATATTTTATTGAGTTTTACTATCGCTGTAACAATCTAAGTGTAATAGTTTTGATTAGAAAGTATATAATTGGTGAATAAATGTGATAACCATGTCTAGAAAAGACCAGAAGAGGCCGTGTTTTGGTGATATAAGTCATAGATGAAATGCCTGGTTGGTAGTTTGATTGTCATATGGGCCCAAATGAAAAGAAAAAAATGGTGAATTTAAGTATGGATGCTACTAATAGCAGTCCATTCTAATATGTGTGGCATATTTCAACAACAATTTTCGAAATATAAGGTAACCATGACGACTCTGTGTGACGAAATAGAGGCGGGAATAGCCACTTCATTTAACTGTTTTATTCAATGCGACTTTCAAGGAAACCAGGCCGATTTTCATGATATCAATAATTATTTAAAGGGCTCCGAGGGCAACAGTTTTTAATATATTTGCCTAATTCAAAAACTATATTGTTCAGAACACCTTCAAGCATCATACCAGGCCGAAATAAAATAATCAAAGAAAATTATATCTCTACATATGGTCTCACCACCCTAAATAAGCCGAAATCCAGGGAGGTGTCTACTAATGATGGAATCATCACACACAATATTTTTAATGCGGCTGTTCCAACCTCTATTGAAACAAAATAAAATACAAAGAAGTAATAATTTTGTGAATATTTAATAAGCTCCCGTTATCTTCTTTGCCAAGGATATCAGAAATAACTGTTTCATGATAACCTCGCAGGGATACAGTGGGTTAAAATGATGTGTGTCTGTTCTGTGAAAGAGAGCACGGATTATAGCCCAATTTTAACAGTATTGACTTTTTTACACTCTAGGGGGCGTAGCTCAAAATCTGTCTGGTAAGCATACCCAAAGCGGGACTGTTTTCGAACAAGGACATCTCAAGCTTTATCCTGATATGTCACACTAAATATCTAATAGGGTGAAAAATGGTGAAATCGGCCTGCGGAATTGAGGCAGTTTACATGTGTTTCAATGGGACTGGCATTTGGGGTGGTGAGACCATATATTCAGTCGAAAATGAAGTATTGCATAAAAAGATCAGACTTTTATTTCAAAAGTTATAGAATAATCAGATTCAGAATGGGTCACTGGCGGACATCTTGGATTTTGCTTCTCACAAGTTTCCAGCGGCTTGTTCAGAAGGTCGTCCACCTAGGTTGTGTTATATATGAATTCCATTGGCCAACCTTTTACAACACGCCATGTCTAATTGCCCCCAAAATGGGTTTTGCCCCCCTGGGTAGCCATTGACATGCTAAAAAGGTTTTAGGTAAGCACGCTCAAGTGGTGACTAAACCCTCCTTGGCCACTTCTGGCCAACTGACAAATGGTGGGGCAGCATCAGAGACGCTGTGCTAACATTAAGCCAGCATTGGGTCAAAGCCTCATGCTAGCCTATCACTCAATGCAAACAACAAACGTTCAACCAATGTTATTTTATTGCTGTTCCATCGTCTACGACGCTGACCAAACATAAAACCAACATTGGTTAAATGTATATAGCTGAACCAGTGTTGGTTAGGTGTTGGTCCGACCTTTGTCACACTGGTCCAGCATTGAGGCCATTGGTTGGGTGTAGACTATCGCTGTTGGTGTATATGCAATGTGCATGTGGGGCGTTGACGTCATATTCTCGACGCAGCATGTTGTGGAAAGGAATATATTGCGTTTTGATTCAGAAAAATACAAGGAGCATCACAAATTGTGCTGCATATTATTAGTATATTATTAGTATTTCCCAATCCTACGTTCAAACACACAGGACATGTTCATTTTGAATAATTTTTGCTGATACAGTAATCACAGCAGCTGTAATGTGGTGAACATCGCAATGTTAAAGTGAATCTTGAATATTACTCTTTTAATATAGTAATTTAAAACAGTAAAACACATTATACCAATCAGTATTTTTGAAACGTAAAAGTAGTGAAAACTGAAAGCTGCTTTAACACCACAAATTCAAAATTGATGTTCTTTATTCAATAGTATCTGCAAATTCTAACACAATATTTAGCTACACAAGCAATCAGACGGTAAATACATTTTTGAATCACGTAGCTAGTAACTGGTCATATCCATTTGTAGAAGTATCATGATAATGTCTGTCATTGATCCACCCATTCCGTAAACACACCAGTTTTTTGTGTTCGGCATATAATTATGTCCACAACTGACTTCATGATTTCATGTTATCCCATTCCTAGTACACGAAACCTAAAATTAATCCAATAAAAATGTTAAACATGGCACGTCTTTGCAGTGATTTAACCTGTTAACGACGATAAAAACCCAAATACTCCACCACTAGATTGCTCTAACCATAAGTATGCACTCTATAGTGCACTCTCTGTTATACCAAATGTAGTATGCGTTGTTCTTATTGATCTTCTCAAATTCTGTCGAATGTTTCTATATCTCACTTGTAAACTGGGACAGAACAGTTCTATTGCTGCCTGTCTAAACATTGTACCGCTTACAAAGTATAATACAAAGTTGATGGCGTTATTGAAGTAATAAAGCAGACTGAGAATGGTATAAACCAGTTCCCGTTTGGCAAATACTGACAAATCTGAGTATCTATCAAAAAACCAAATGTCCTCACCCAACATAAAGATGTTGATTGGTAGTGAAGTGATTAAGAACACGATGCCCACCGCGATAAGCATGACAGTCACATGGCTGCTCCTCCTCTTGTTTGTTCTAAATGTCTTCCCATTGGACACGCTACGCCTGCTCTGTAATTGACGCTTTCTTCGAGCAACTTGTGCGAGTTTGTAGATGACAAGTGCATTACCAAAAAAGATGAAGACAGATGGAAGTAAGCAGCTGAGAACAAGATCGCTCCACACCCTGATATGATCTAGCATGTCCCTGAAATGATCACTGGCATTATGCCTCACTGTGCACTCACGCACGTGGAAGGTACTGTTATCCTCCATGGGGAAGAACTGTTCATGTAGTTCCATGTTGGCCAGATGAATATAGGCATTTAGTGATGCCAATATGCAGAATAATACTATCCATACTCCAACAAGACGACGGCGGCTACAGAGAGTTGGTGTCTCCATTGGACATGTTACAGACACCACTCTTTCCAAGGTAACCAGCACCAAGGTCCAGGCTGAGAGCTGTACTGACAAGTAGGTGAGGAATGAGTGTATCCGACAGGTGGGGTCACTCATTATGCGCACCTCTAATGAGAACACGTGTATTACCCATATATGTAGAGCTCCCACCAAAAGGGATACAGTATCTACTACAGCCAAAGCTGTGAGCAGGAAGGCTGTGGCTGATCCACGGAATGACTTAGTCTGAAGAGTGATGATGCACACCACGTTACTAAAAGTACCAGGAAACACCAGAAGTGGAGTAACATATTGCCAGAGGGATTCACTCGCGTCAAATAGCCCTCTTCTGTCACTGGTAGAGTTCATACTTTCTGACGTAGGGACCGACATCGGTCTGAAACACATAGTACAGTTTCAAAGGACATACATGTTTTGTTCTAAAATATATTCGTTAAAACACTACTGTGCTGATGCGTGCTTTATCTATCTACGATGGTCACTAAGACATTTAATCATCAATCTTGATTAGACATATTTATTAAAGCTGCCGCCTGTCATCAAGTCCTTTGGGCTTGATCCTCGTATAAACTGCTACTTTTACAATTACTTTCATAATTACTTGCAATATTTTTTTTAATTTTGCGCTTAGCACTCGTCCCATTATAGTGTGTACACTCCACGTGATTATATTCCAGCTTATAACCTGTCTTCAATATAGGGGTGTTGTTCAACCTTAACTTTTATGCTGCCGAATTGTTTCGGACTATTTTTCATTCATTTGAAACTAGAATTGCTGATGTAATTTCCGGCTCCAAAAGGCGAAAAATAATTTTATTTATGATTAAATAAACGTCTTCAAAATTTTATTTTTAGATAAACTAAATATTTTAGCAATTCGAGAATTGCCACTGGTGAAAGAAAAAAATGCAATGAAATACAAGGCTTGGTAAAATATCTTTCTAGTTTTTTTATGCGAAATAAAAAAATGGCAATAAGACTTCATAGTCACTTTTAGCATTGCAAAGCATTCATACGTTGTAAACCGGAGTACCACAGTTCGTTCGCATCGCGAAATATAAATTTGTCAACTGTGTTTTACAGAGACAGAAACAGTAGCTGCGTCCTTGAAAACTAAACATCTGTAACATTTGGCTATGCACGACAGAACAGTGCATATGTATACGTATTGTCGCGGTGGCTTGATACAATGCCGTTTTGCTTATCAACTACTTATAATTAGTTGATAAACACAACAACCGCGTTGTGTGCCATATTATACTATAATAATAATAATATACTACAATAGAATAAGGGTTTCTAGGCTTCGTCGGTCGTTGAACGACCCCCCTGACCATATCACAAAGCAATTGACATTTAATGATGGTTGTAACGTTAATACAAATATATTTTTGGATTTGTTTTTCGTGCCGTAATCTGGCTTTTATTCTATGTTCATTACACATTTCTAGCTGAAGTATGTGTCCAATACAAGTCAACACGACACTAACCCAGTGCCGACTCAATGCTGGTCTACCCTCGCCACGCTGGCCAGCATTCATTCAACACTGGGCAGATCATCGTGCTTTGTTATGTGCTGCGTGACTACAATGCACGTGGACACTGGATACACTGACCCAATTCCGTCTCAATGTTGCACCATTGTCGCCAGCGCTGGCAACATCCAATCAACACTGAGCAGTGCATCGTGCGTCGTTTTCGTGAATATCGTTCCCCTAATGGTAACCTTGAACCAATGCTGGTTTAATGTTGGACCACCGTCGGTAGTATGGGTACAACCCCGATCCAGCAATGTGCCACGATCGACGCTCGACGCGTATCCACCAGAAGGGAGTTATGTGGTTAAATGGAGTACATGTCTTCAGCGCTTTCCTTTATCAGGCTCTAATTACACAGTCTTTGATTATATTCAGTCATGGACGCTTTTTAATTCTACAGATGTATGACTATTGGGACCTGGAAAACATATTAATAACTACTGATTCAGCTCCTTATGCATAGTCAATATCTACATTGTTATTTCCTTTGCTCAAAAACATGTGTGTTTGTAGTAAAATCAACTGTTCTCCGGGTAAGCTGGCATTGTAAAACGAATATATAATTAGTTTAGTCATTGTAAGGTAAGCCGATGTCATACTCATACATATCCATACATTTAGGCCTAATTTTTTTTAATTATGCTTGAGTCATGAGTATATTCATGTCATTTTTGTTCAAGCCTATTTACTAGCTTTGCCCCTGCGGAGCACGGGTCAAAGCTAGATATCATAGATTTTGATTTTATCAAGACACCATGCATATTGTCAGTGTGTGTGTGCTCTTTGTGTCAAGTTTACTAATTATCTGTGGAGTAAGACGTGTCAACGCAAACACCAGAGTTTGCTCGCATTTGAGCTTTGTTATAAATGTTTATTGATTATTTCATTTATATGGTCACAGATGTTGGTCTGCTCTTGCTGACACGTTTTTGGACCAGAGCACATTTATTGATGATTTTTTTGTTATCGATAAAATCACACTTTTGTTCTTGGAGGCATATATATATTACTTAGTGTAAAATGATAAAGTGCTCTAAAACGCAAATATACTGTATTCGTAGGTCTGTGACGCTGCTTTGTATGGGTCGTCATGATTCGCTTGGTAAACATTGGACAATGCAATTACACAGCATGGTCAACGTCCACAAGACTGGGATCCGCCGTAATGTAAATATTAAGGTTCACTGAAGCATGGCGACCCAGCTGTTTTATTTTAAATCATTATAATGGTATTAATAAGTTATAAAATGTTGATTAAAAGTAAAGTGCGAGCTCTATTAGATAACTGACATTTATGAATTACTTCACGTTATTGGACATATAAGCCTAGTAGTTATGAAGTTATTGCTTTCACGGGGGGCTAGATGCACTGCAGATGGTTTCATTTGTTAATTATTGAGCTTTCAATATTACAAAGTGAAAATTGACTATGGATACAGAATGCCCACAAATACCCAGTATCTTCAGGATAATCAGTCACTTATGTGTCAGTTTTATTGTCACTTTACTATTAGACTACACATACTATGCATGTAATTTTCTAAATTTAACATTGCAGATATAATTATATGGTTATATTTTTTTAATTATTAGATCCCCCTATTTATCAGCTAACAAGACTCTTTGAACCAATGTTGGCTTACTGAATAAACGGCGCACCAGAATCAAACATACGTCTGTTCAACATCTAATTTTCGCTGGGTTGTTCTCTAAGACATCATGATACCGATGAATCATCCGATCCTTGCTCTCGTGGCCCGAAAGAGGTACTGGATTCGAATCACGGTCGGGTCGGATGTTTGTCATCGAGGTTGTCCCATCTGCTCATTTTCTTGAGTTTAATTAAGAGTTTGTGTACAATGTCATATTTAAATCAGGCATTTAAACACAGGAATCAATACTGTTATGAACGATGATTATCACTCCTAACATTGTACTATTGATTAACCCCTTAACCGCCGGTGCCGCATATTTTCGGGTTTTTACTTTCTATTAGCACACTATGTACCACCTTTTGAACATGTTAAAGATAATATGTGACATCAATCGGCAATAATTGACCTCTATATTGTCAAATCTGAATAATTAACACTCACTTGAAGTTGTGGATCGCGTCAGCGAGACACAACTTCAAGTGGGTGAAAATTCAGATTGAATAATTTACTTACCCAGACGTGTACATAGATTCCATTTTAGAAGCCCAGTGCGTGATCCAAACCAACCACCTACTGCCTGTTGAACATTTCGAACAAAGTCTGCAGTATTATAATGAAGCGTCGCAGCTTATTATGTTATTAGATAGAATTATGCTACCACACAAACCACAAAATCAACATTGTCTTCAAGTGGTTCAGGCCATGCATGTAGATAAATGGATATTACATCCAATAGCTAGTATCCAAACTGGGATTCACAGGTTCAATTATTAGACATACATCGCTATATTTCGACTGAGACACTCTCTGTATATTTTAGTAGATAGCTAGCGGAGAGCAAAAATGTAGAGCTCATGACACCTCGCACCATGTCAGAAACTGTGCTTTCGTGCTGTGCTTCAGCCAGAATGATCTTCCCTGCTGAGCGCTCTCTCTTTCTCTCTCTCTCTCTCTCTCTCGCTGTATCCTCGTCAACTGCTGACGCGAGCAGCCGGCCCAGAAAACAGGAGACGTGGGTCCAGTGTCACCTTAGTGTTGGGCTGCGACGGCAGCCCAACATTAAGCCGACACTGGTTGCATGCCTCGTGTTTTCTCTTGTGCAGTGGATGTCGGCTTGCTGCAGGTCAACAACCAGCAATTGATGGTTTCTGGACGGCTACCGGCACTTGATCGCGCCCGCGTCTTTCCATTGCAATCATCAGAAGGGGACCTCGTTCTACAAATGCGAGTAACTGATCATGCGGTAATTTCACTGTTTGGTTAATCTGGCTAATCATCTAAGAAATCACTCATCGGCCAGCTTTAGCAGCAGTGACGAGTGCGATATTTTTTAGTGCGATCTAAACATTTGCACGCCCATGGTTGCTTTTTGTATTGTTAATTTATACACATATACTGCTTTTCTTAGGACTCACACCAGTGTTTAGCTGCGGTGATGAATACATCTAGCTACTGTTCTGTCTGATATGACAGACAACATCCAGAATTAAAATGATCGGGCTTTCCGAGATAAAAAGAACCAATATATACAGTCGTTTTAAATCCGTCTATTAGCCGATTACATCACTTTTATCAATCAGTCTGACAGGCCTACATCACAGAAAACCGTGACCCAAAAAGTCACGGGGAAAGCAACGCTGTATTTCAGACTTATTTCTAATATCGCTCAGGTGGACTGTCGCAACATATAAATGTATATAGCCCTAATTGTTGCAGTGTTTAGTGTCCGTCAACGAATACATCAGAACTAACTGGGTTTTTTTTATTGAATAAACTGATGCTGTAAGTATTGGTCAATTTGGATTTACAAAGATTTTTTTGCAATCAACTGATCGAATTAAACGACGTCACGGGAGAATAGACGACATTACGATGGGTAAAACCTGAACCAGCATTTTCACCTGCTACCGCGACTTCAAGTGGCCGACAATTATTCTTTAATATTTGTCTAATTTGATACCAAACATCTGCAAATCTTGGTGTTTATCCCAACAACTGTGATTTAACCTGCTAAACAGATGAAAGCGACTGTGGTCGGGCCTAGCGCTTAAAGGGTTAATACATTTCGGCCAATGACGAGCGGTATTTCACAATTCACACCACATAAACAGTTTTCTGCAAATCCAAAGTAACGGTATTTGCTTACTTGTAAAGTAACGGTATCTGCTTACTTGTAAAGTAACAGTATCTGCTTACTTGTAAATTAACAGTATCTGCTTACTTGTAAAGTAACATTATCTGCTTACTTGTAAAGTAACAGTGTCTGCCTACTTGTAAAGTAACAGTATCTGCTTACTTGTAAAGTGACAGTATATGCTTACTTGTAAAGTAGCAGTATCTGCTTACTTGTAAAGTGACAGTAGCTGCTTACTTGTAAAGAAGATACTGCCTTTTGGCTTTGCAAGGCAGTGCTGTGGTGTTAATTCGCCAATAAACATACGTCACTGCAGCGAAAAACATGATCAACTCGAAATATAGTACCTGCTTATTTTTCAAGTAACCATAAAATTATACTACATTTTGAGTTTGCATGACTTGTACCTACGCATCCGTGGTGTCAAACTACGAATTACTGAGGTAGTTCTGGAAATTTCAACGCTAACATGATTTCCATAGCTGAGCGAAGCGAAAGCAAACTAAATCGATCAGCTTATGAATATAGGCCATGAGCTAGAGGCTAAACAAAAATGTGTAGTTATTGGTACCATTTTATGGGACAAAAATACACATATTTCTTTTTAACTACATTATCCCCCCTTTCCATTGATGTATTATAGCAACACAATGGTCGCAGCTTTCGCTTCGAAAAAACTATTTATATTGGACTCATGTAACGAAATGGCATATTAAATAACTGACTTTTTGGTGGCATAATCTTAACAATTGACAGCTTGTTGAAAAGTATATTGCCAATTTTGTCAAGCACATTGCATGTTTCAGATTATGCCATGTGGCACAACTCGAGCTTGAAATAAGCCCTACAAAAAATATACCAACTTTTGACTGTATAGGTTCTAACTGAGTTTATTCTAGAGCCTGCAGCTGTAGACTATCACTAAAAGAAGTCAAACCTCGGTCAGTTTTATTCTTCAACAAATGACATTAACCCTTTCAGGCCTGACTTTACCATTGTCATCTTCATCCACTACAAGCCGCGAATTGCTGTCGCAATTCTCGACTTGTAGTGGATGAAGATGATTTGATGTGTTTTAAAAATTTAAGAAAATTGCCATGTATTGGTAAACCAGTTTCATGGAAATTTTCGTTCTAAAACCCCTAGTTGTAGAAAAATTAAGTCTGTTTTCAGTGATGTAAAATGATGCTTTAATGCATCGTGAGGGCTTAAAGGGTTAAAGGACAGCCAGTGTGATGACATAACACTGCTAAGATTATTGTGGACTGAGTCTGTGACCTTTTCTGACCTTCAACATTTAAAAATTGTCATAATGTTTGTTCAGCATAAAAAATTATTCGTTTTAGTTCCAGAATCATACACAAATGACGCCCCACACTATGTAAAGACAGAACACCTATAATTTGAAATACAATTTAATTTAAAATAAATGAATAATGACCTTAGGTTTTAAATTCGTACATCATGTACGTAGAAATCAAGAAAAATATCCTTTTTTTAGCGCATGTACTTTTTTGTGGGGGGATATATTAAATTGATATAAAGTGTTTTCTTTAATAATTGTATGCGAGCAGGTATTGCATAATAATAAATAAATCTGAGGTTTAAACTTAATAAATGGCAACTTGAATTTCAAAAAAATATATAGCAGCAGGGTAAAAAAAAAAAATATTTTGTCATGTATTTTAATTCTCTTGCATTATTGCTTTTACTTTACAATAATAAGCATACACGTATTTTAATTATCGTGCAGTATTACTTTCACTCTACTTTGCAATGCAATATTATACTTTTTTACATGTACTATGTTTTGAATGCAAACAGGACAAATCTAAACATAAACGACACGACCAAGTTATTCTGAGGACGGGTTCCCAGCAAACACGGTACATTGATTCTATGTTGGCTCGATATTGCTAGATTAAAAACGGAAAACAGGACGCGTGATTTCATTCCTGTAAAAATACAATATAGGTAAGTGAGTCTCACCTATTGAGGTTTGTGCGTGTAATACGTAGCTTGCAATATCCTCGGTATGTTTAGCCACTGTTAGTTTATCGCTGGGCTAGCTTTGGTCCTACTATATCAAACATTGGCTAAACGTGCTGTCGAAATATCAAAACCGGATGATATCGGGACAGTGCCCCTCTAGGTTCAAATCTCAAGTAAGACTTCAAGAGTTCTGTATAGTACAGACCAATAGACAGAACATTCCTGTTGGACCATTTTGAGCATTATATACGTTATATACTAGATAATAATATGTCGTTCACAATATGTTCGCTCCTTTACGTCCCACTGTATCGTGTTTACCAGGCCTGTTGAGTTGCAAAGCACGGCCAGGCATAAACAAGAAGGTGAAGGCCTGTATTTCTGCAAAAATATTAAGCTCATCTTTATCAATGGTAAATTACATGTTCCCAGCCGAGCCAAATTAGGTAAAATTAGGTTATACAAAATGTAGACACAGCAACAATATTAAGCTCATCTTTATCAATGGTAAATTACATGTTCCCAGCCGAGCCAAATTAGGTAAAATTGGGTTATACAAAATGTAGCCACAGCCGAACCGTATATTGAAACAAAGTTGTGCTAATTGGCTGTCACCAAAGCTCGCAATGTTCCACAATACGAACACGGTTCGTATTGGTGGGTGGGTGGTTGACTTTCGCTTTCGTTTTGACGCGATTTTTTTAAATGCATATTAAAATTGAGACAAATATTACATTTGCTTTTTTTTTTATAAATTAAACATCAGATAGAAAAAAATATGTGGGCATTGTGTATGGTTGAAATTTTTTATTGTGCATAAAAAATATAATGGACTTGCTACGAAATTTCTCATGGCATTGTGAACTTTAGCGTTCCCAATAATCATGTATCACCATATGCGATATCTTGTTCCAATGATACCTTGCTCGTTCTAACAAGTAGTCAGGACTTTCTAACAGTAACTAGTGGTCACGAGTTTCTAATTCGTTTATACGACTTGCTTTATCTGTAGGCGAGCCGCTATAACAGTAACTCGTGGTCACGAGTTGCATATCAGCGGTCACCAGTTGTTGATTCGCTTCCAAACCACGAGTCATTTTGCTCATGCCCACAGGCGGCTCAAACAGCAATTGTACCGGACGAATTGCCCAGCAAACACAAAACATTTGTATAACATTCGTACGGACAGATAGACACACAGACAAATATTTTATTAGCATAAAGAAAATTAATTACAAACTTATTTGTCATAAACGTCTTTGACGTTTTCCCGACATTGTACAAATGTTATACAAATGTGTTGTGTTTGTTGGGTGTAAGCCTATGATCCTGATGTCGACCATTTACTCCATCTACATTGATTATCGATAAGCTGCAAACTGCCTCACAAAATTGAATGAGGGTTACGATCAGGATGTGTGTCCATGACAGCCACTCAGGGACAGCGAGCCAGTACATAGTAATAAACACAACCCAGGAGTCATCAAAATAAGAAACGCGGCTCACCAATGTAGGCTACTACGCGTCTTGTAGTCGTAGGGAAGGTTGACACAGAGCAGGTCTCAGGCCTCTGCAGTTTTAGACCACGATTAACCCTCAACCCTTTAACACTTAAAGCGCTGAAATACTTTTATAATAACCCATCGAGACCAAAAGGGTTTTTTCAATTTGAAATCATCATAAATGTCTTACTTATCTCTTTCTGATTCATTTGAATACCTATGTTATGGGTACCCTGATGACATCGCAACTGACCGCCATGTTTTAGCGGGCCTGGCTCTACGGTGATCACCAGAGCGCGCTAGCTGACTAGGGCCAACACCGTTACCGTCTTATTTCAGTTCCTAGATTGTAGACACAATTGTACACAATATGCCAGAAAATAATATCGCTATATTACAACGCGTTCAGCACTGCCTTGTATTATAAGAGTGGTAAACAAGACCCCACGTTTTAGTCGTTTCATTCCTATGCTAAAACGCTATATTGATTGATTGATTGATTGATTGATTGATTGATTGATTGATTGATTGATTGATTGATTGATTGATTGATTGATTGATTGATTGATTGATTGATTGATTGATTGATTGATTGATTGATTGATTGATTGATTGATTGATTGATCGATTGATTGATTGATTGATTGATTGATTGATTGATTGATTGATTGATTGATTGATTGATTGATTGATTGATTGATTGATTGATTGATTGATTGATTGATTGATTGATTGATTGATTGATTGATTGATTGATTGATTGATTGATTGATTGATTGATTGATCTTAAGGGGACGTTATGCTGTACGCCGTCAATTTTTGGAATAAACATTAATCACCTAATAATATTTTATGTCCAAAACAAAGCCCACGTTTGATATGATCCCATGATAAATTGCTGTTTTATGTTTGTTTTTATTTTATCGAACGATACATTAGGAAATCAATAATACAGGATACCTGCTAGATATAGAATACATAATAACCATTTAACCTTTGTTGTGTGAAGTGAGCCAAGTCCACTTTGCTACGTCAATAATTATAAGCATAGAGGATGGTATACATTGGTGTTTATTATTCATTCATTTTATTTTATAAATAAACTTTTGAAATTAAAGAATATTAATCATTTATTTATAAAAGTCACAAACTAGCTTAAAAACTGTCTAGTGTTAGATCATCTTGCACCGGTAAAAAATTGGAAATGATTGTCATGGCATAGGCTGATCCACATAAGGGGTGTTTTATAGTATTTCAGCTGCCATTTTCCGTATGTCCCAGTGGTAAACTGATCTAAGTCAAAATGTCCGTATATAAGCTGATGAACTTGGACCAATTTACCATTAAAGAAAAGTATCAATTTTGAAAGTGAAAAATATATGTGGTTTAATAAGTTTCGCAATTTTTAACGAATGGCTTAGCTATGTTAGCTGGGTTGGTATATTATTTCCTATATATTTAACTTTCCCAAACAAACATAAACATAAAGAAATCGAAATTTGGACTCGGGTCACTTTACCCCTGAGCTATTCAGCTTCAAGTGAGTGAGCAAAATTCAGATTGACAATGTAGTGCTAAATGATGTCACGTTTAACATGTCTAAAATCCGACAGTTAAAGTGATAAAAAAAATGAAAAAACGAACATAATCGTGGTCGACGGTTAAAGGGCTAAATTATGTTTTTGGATACCAATGGGCTACCAATATTTGGAATGAGCATACATTAAACAACAAATATATCCTGAAACCTGGTTTTACTTTGTCAGCCTTTCTCAACTTAGCTCCTAGATAGTTAGCTGCATGTTGGCCTGTATTCTAAAAATAAATCTTCAATGCCAATTCAAGCTATATTAATATTATCCGTACCAAGACTACATGTATACTAAACTATTTTGGTAAAATTAGTAATTAAATATTATTTGCAAGTGTTTATTGACCAACACGATATAACCAGTTATTAGAGTGACACGCGCATCAATTTTGGGCAATTTGATTCGCCTTTTTTGAGTTTAATGTTTTTGCCCTGTCTGTATTGTCAGATTTTTTTCATAGCTGTCACTGTATAAACACAATACCTTTTGTTTTAATGCAACTTTGGCCCTGCATTTACACGACACTTGCTCTGTGTCAATGTATATCTTATTTGCTGAATGTAGCAGGTGTTGGTAACGTATCATTAGTTTGGCTCACAGCTTTTTTGCAGACATGCCGCCACTTCAGGGTACCCGAGGGCTCATATAAAGATCGAATGGCAGGTGTACCAATTAGTACCAGGTGTGTGCTTAGATTCTTTTCTTTGTTGTATGCACTCATTTATCAGTTGATTCCATGCCTGTGGCTAAATAACATCACAAACGACAGTGAATGAGACAAAATGATTGTTTCAGCACATTTATATATAGTAACTGTTGCTGTTCTAGTGATTACATTTATAATAATACGCGTGGCTAGGTATTTTACCAGGTGGATTTTTACAATTGTTCAGTTTGGTTAGAATGATGTTCGCAATGTGTTTTGAAATAAACAATTAGCTGTGAATATCACTTTTAAAAAATAGTCGATCTTATAATGATGCTGAAAAATAATTACGTTTATAAAAAAATCTGCCCTTCTTCAACCCTTTCAAGCCTGAATTTACATTGTCATCTTCATTCACTACAAGCCGAGAATTGCTGCCGCAATTCTCAACTTGTAGTGGATGAAGATGATTTGATGTGGGTGGAAAATTAAAGAGAATTGGCATGTAGTGGTAAACCAATTTAATGGAAATTTTCATTCTAAAACCACTCGTTGTAGGAAAATTAGGCCTGTTTTTAGGGATGTAAAATGATGCTTTAATGCATCGTGAGGGCCTCAAGGGTTAAATCAAATAGTAGCCCCCCAACATATATCAGCGAAGGATCGGTGACTTGCATCCTATATCGTATAGTAATAGTTCGGGTATCACGTCGTGTGCTAGGTTACGTAACTTACTAAACACTGTTTATTACAGGCGTCATCACTTCGTTTGGTTTTGATTGAAGCTGTTCAATATGTGCATTCAATGATACACATTTCGTTGTTGCTCTTACACTCAGATACAACAGATGAATGCATGACTCAGAAGGTCGAGTTCATGTTTAACCTTGGCATGTAAGCACAATTAAATTATTACCATCAACACGATCAAGATGTTTGCACACGTGCACACATTGCTGATCTAATTATATGGTGTCACTCCTTGTTTGTCGTCCATGTTTGATATCAATACTAGAATGTGTAATTCAGATGGTTTGTCATTATTCAAAACTGGAACACAGCAGACGCGACACACTAAGCCAATGCTGGCGCTATGTTGAACCACCGTTTGCTGCGCTGTACAAACATTAATACAGTATTGGCTCATCGCTTCGTGCTGCTGAGAGCTAGTAATTGTGCCAGATCAATAAGCAGACCATGTTTTACTGACGTTGCATCAACGTTCTCGATGTTGATTCGATATTGATACAACGGCGTGTCTGGGAGATGACGATGACAAGGTGATATGGTACCTTGTCATCTAAACAATATATGTAGATTAATTTACCAGGTTTATATTCCAACCTGGCTCGTGTGAGGTCTAGTAACCGTTCAACCGCTGGTGGTTTGATGTATGCTGGCCGACGCCGCAGACAATGGCCCTGCATCAAACCAACAGTGGGTCAACGTATCGTGTGTTGCTGCGGAGCGTGGTGGCATACATGGGTTGGAAACAGTGCCTCAAGCTGCTCAAATGTCAGGAGTGTGCAGTGTTGCTTATGATACTGTACACTTTCAAGAAACCTCGAAGTTGCGATATTGCCACGATTGCGCCGAAACGACGTACAGCAATATTCTCACTCACTTCACTTGGGCCGGAAATCTACATGGCTGATCCATCTGGTCTGAATGAGGAATTTGATAAGCTACATGTAAGCAAACATATGTCACTGACGTCTCCATTCAAAACGTGATATAATTATACCGATGCATATCTTTAGCAACGCAGCTACAACCATTTAATAACTTCACTGCAAAATATATCTGCCAGCGTTCTCGTGTCTAATTGTATATTCACATAATGCATATTAAAGGTTGTTTGTTAATGTGTTGTTACCATATCAGCACGAATCGAATGGAGTCCTTCTGTCTTATTATATGTACATGTATAACTAAAGCGTAAATAAACATCAACATGTTATGCGGACATGTAAAGGAATACTGTTTTATTTGATATTTCTCATTCTTACAACAATTCTGATTTAAAGAAAACTGTTGTCAATGCAATGGGGAAAAAGTGTATATTTATTTGTTTATTACAATAACGACACATTTATTATAACCTATTATATTTATCTCGTGATGATGATTATGATATATAGTAAGTTATACTTGAATGGATAAACCTATGTACCAGACCGTCGTCAACACGTGCACTACAACAAATGTGTTGCTCACTTGAATTTCAAATATGTAGGACTGTCATAAGCATACACACTGTCCATGAAATAAATTATTTACGTCAATAACTGTTATATATATACATATAATATAATTTTAAATTTTCAGCCGCCGCCTAGCCGGGTTGAAATAAATAATTTGTCCGCGACCAAAACTGAAGTCTAAATAAATGAATGAATGAATGAATGAATGAATGAATGAATGAATGAATGAATGAATGAATAAACTAACGAACAAACGAACGAACGAACGAACGAACAAACGAACGAACGAACGAACGAACGAATGAATGAGTGACTGAAAGAGTGAACGAATGAATAAATAAATGATTGAATGAATGAACGAATTAACGAACAAACGAGCGAACGAACGAACGAATTTACTCTATTTTGGTACACAAGTTTACATTGTGCCATGAGAGCTTCCTGAGAATGGTGAGATGAGTCACATGACGTACGTACTGCACTCGGGATAATACCCCGGTGGTGTGATCGATGTCGACGTCTGGTCACAGAGGCTTGAACATCAATACTCGACAGACATAGCCTTAACTGAGCGGATCAAATCGAAATAATTATGTTACCTGTTGTAGTCTATATATTTTGGGTATCAAACTAAATCAAATACATTATATGGTTCTTCGTATCTGCGGATTTAACATAACTCAAAACATATTAAACGTACGTAGACGGCAACATATTTTTATTGTACATACGATGTCCTACAGGACTGAGAAAATGTTTTTTCTAAAGATATGTATTGTTGATGGCAGGCTTAAAGGCCCCATGTAGTCCCCAGATACTCTGCACAATGTCATATTCCATACTATTTTAGAAGAGATTTTAAATATTAGAGTGCTCAGCTCACATTTTTAAACCACGGGGAACGCTTTTCCCAAAGGCAAAAGTAGGGGGCAGAGCTAACTCGTGAAGTCAAAAGGTGGAGACATGCTTGGCTGGTTATGATACATGTACGTGTACATGTAGCTGATGATGTATTGCATGACTTTATAAAACTGACCAAAGTCAACACGGACCGCGGTCTAACGCTGTCTGAATGCAGGAAATTTCACTAGAATTGATGGCCATCACCGCGAACGCTCTTGACCAGCGTCTAGCTTTCAGTCGCCCTTTGTTCACCCTGTCGATGCGGGCATATTGGGATATTGAACTGAATAGAGATCTAGTTCAGCTCATATACAAATACAAGAAACATGAAACATATACCCGTTGCAGTTTCAATGATAATTTTTGAAAATAATAATTAGTAGACTAAAATAATCAGCTAAGTTATGAGATTTCATTGTGAGATTTCATTGTGATATATGGGCCTACTTTAATCATATTGATGAACTGAAATCACTTCACATGGCCTTTGAGTAACAGAGCCTACTGCCACAAATATGTTTTGTCGTAGAAAGCAACAAAGCAGTAACTGTGACAGCGTGACACTGGATAAATGAGACAATGCGAGCTTGATTTAATCCGCCATGTAAAACTAATAATGTGTCTGCAGCTAATTGTTTTACCGAGGCGGGCATCTTGCCGTATCCGGTCTGACAGTCTGACTGGTCCGGTATCAGACAACTTGATAGATGAAGATGGAGGCGGGTAACTCGTCAATTTAAACATCACCCACCTGACATGTCTAGCCTGATAACTTGGGGTACTCAAGTATGTATCTCCTCTTTGAGCACAACTAAAATACTGTTTAATTTCATATTATATCACAATTGCTGACTTATTTTGAGGAATCTTATGCGAAAAAAGATAACTATTTGTATTACTTAAAGAATAAATGTAAGTCTGAGGTGTGCTGGCTCGATGTTGTTTCAATGTTGGACCAGCGTCGCAGACTGTGGACCATCATTAAAACAGCATTGGGTTATGTACAGACACGCACCATTTACGACTATGGACGGTCATTCATCAATTTGACTGAAGCACAACAAGTCCTGGTTATAGTCTAGTTACCGCCTATATGTTGCATGTAATTAATCCTGCTATGCATATTCCTGTAAACGTAGTCCAGTGGCTAGAGCTGCGGGCACAAAATCGGGAGGTCGTGGGTTCGAATCCCACATCGGACATGATGGGGATATTCTGCGTCCGGCCCCAACCCAGGGTGAGTTCGATACAGGCTCAATGGGTAGGTCAAGCTACTGACCGAGATTCATCCACTAAAAGAATGCGACATTGGGGGGCGTCTCGGAGCTATGACCTATTTGGGGATGATTGGCTACCAAGGGCCCGCAGGTGCTTGTGATGACAGGGCCCAGGTAACTGTGGGATATAGGTGCGGTGGTCAGTCGGACTGAGGTCAAACTGATTACATCCGGACCAATTGACAAAAAGTTGCTTAATAAAGAATAAATATTAACTTTCTAACCGCCAAGTTATTTGATTAAAATTTTCACTCAATTGAAGTTGTGTCTTGCTGACGCGATTCACAGATGAATAGCTTAAAGGTAAACTGGTAAAGTAATCCAAGTACGCGTTTGCTCATGCTAGCTTTCCTACAGAAGGCTAGGTAAAATCAATTAACAAAATTATATATTTCTTCTTTTATTTCAACATTGCCACGTCAATAATTATAAGCATAGGTGAATGTATGCATCGGTGTTTATTATCCATTCATATTGGCAGTTATATAGTTATTGATGTTGTAAAACCCATTTATGACATTTTTTTTTTTAAAATTTTTTAAAGTAAACTTTTGAAATTTCAGAATATCACTGTATTAAAAAAGTCAGAAACCAGTTTAAAACTGTCTAGTAAGTGTTGTATTATTTTGCACCAGTAAAAATTCGGCATTGATAGGCAATGGACTGATTCACATAAGGGGTGTTTTATAGCATTTCAGCTGTAATTTTCCGTATGTCTCAGAGGTAAATTGATCCTAATCAAAATGTCCCTATATGTAAACTGATGGCCTGATGATCCCTTTAACTTTAATAAAAGGTATCAATTTTTGAAAGTGAAAAAATACATGTCGCAATTCTTAACGAATGGCTTAGCTATTATAGGATATTATTTCCTATATGAGTCATTATCAAATTTGAAGACACTTTCATGTCCGTGCACGTGGTTTAAAACCACGATTAAAAAGCTTGTAATTTATCGTTTTTTTATTATTTTTGTTTTAAGCGCAATTAAACAAACAGTGCTTACCACAGTAATGGAGATATCATCACCGTTGTTGAGTGAGAGAACCAGGGTACGCCGCTGGCAATCTCTGCGAAGATTATAGTGGAGGCTGCAGCTTCCCCTGGATAATTGGTGTAGACTAGTGTTTACAGTGATTTGGTGTCTATAGTGTCTTCCTTCAAAAGTAGTAAACTCATGCAACAGCCACATGACCTTGAATGTAGCCTTCTAGGTCAACGTAAGGAAAACCACTTAAATGCTACAAAGGTATTTTAAGGCTATAACTTATCATAACAAGTATCCTATAGCTATATATGACATGGGTGGTATATTGATATTTGACGTAGACTTTAAAGGTCACCCAAGGTCAACAGTTAAGTCCTTCAAGGTGGTTCCACATCTGAAAATGTTCATTAAACCCCTTAGATGTTATGTGGAAAATTTCATGCTTTTATGAACTTTTGCACAATCCTTTTGATTTCTGAGCTTAACAGCTCTACTAAACAAAAAAAATGTAAATAATGAATTTTTCCAAAGTTTATGTTTTTGCTGAACCTTTAATCACAAGCTTATAATTTTGAAACCAGCTGTTTATTAACAAGTGGTATTACCAGTAAACTATATAGTTCACTAGGTATCACAGCTAAAATACGCACTATTATATGATGTTGTACGACAACAAAGCAACCGTTTGTAAACTTTTCAAGGCATAGATATGTATATATATTGTATAATTATGTCCTTTAGCCTTTCTGCTCGGCAATGAAATGCAGTCAATTTGGATGCATCTGTAAAGTTTATATTCAACAAGAGAGATTGCAATGTATTTTAATTTGATCAATATACATGATCATGATAGATGGAATCAGGGAAGGTATTTTTTTTATTATGAAGGTGTGTATGCAAAAGTCATCTACATTGTCAGACGCTATATTAACAGACGGTAAGTTGAAACACAGCAACTCAACCCGAAGTATGAGATCCTTGTGGATGAATCATGTGAGAACACCCAGCAAATGCCAGTTGTGTAACACATTACCCCATTTTGTATCAAAAGTCAACAGATGTAACAGTTTTTGTTTTAATTTAGGTCGACAAGGCATATTATCTGTTCACTATCCCCGTGGTATTTACAGTGCATCACTAACAACTTCGCTCCCTCTATAAACCTGATATATACAGGTATGTTGTGGATATTAAAACATTGAACATTGGGGCTTGTTGAGACATTGAAAAGGGGGTAAGACAAAACATGTTTTAACTAGCCCGATTCATGACCAAATACAATATTATTACAATTATTATATGGCACAAAATAAAGGAACCCAGGCATACTAGGCACACATGTAGACCTACTACAGTCATGTACATGTAGATGGCTTAATTCAATATTTGTTTATTTCAGAATCAGTGTACACCTCCTATCTCTTCGTTACAATTGTAATAACCACATTTTGCCAGATGTTTCAACAAAACCAAGCTTTGTTTAACTGGGATTCTTGGAAACAGTTGACAATAATTTTTAGTGTCACTGAAGTCACATTTAAACCGTGATACCTAGGCAACATAGGCAGTTTGTGTGTAGCTCATCGAGATCCGCAGTTATTATTGTGATATTTAGTGTTCCGTTTAATTAACCTAACACCGAAACAGTTGCTAAGACTTGTAGAGCCATTTTTTGAAAATCATTTCAACTTGCACCGGTTTCCCCTAAGTACTCCAGAGAGAAGTCCCAAGACGTGTGTGAAACAAATTGGCTGTCAGACCCAAGTCAGTCCTAAATAAATACCACAATAATTGCTGAGCTGACATAAAATTACACTCGTTCAACACTGCTACCCGCTCCGTTTAGAACTGAGTGAAAGCTGCTGTTATTCAGTGTGGCACGAAATGTTTTGCATTTAAAACAATACTTGACATTTTGAAGGCGTCATAACCAGCGATAACTTCATACTCTGCTTCATACCAACGAATTATTACACGCTATATAAAACATCAGGTAATTATCTAGCTATCCAGCACGGCTTTCTAGAAACCAAACATTATAATAAGCAAGTAAAAATTGTCCATAAATAGTTGATTTAAATTGATACAATTCGTTTTTTTTTTAGGTATAACCTTCTAAACCCTCACTTCTATTTGTAATTATGGTCAAGCCATGATACGCAAAATATTTTCAATTTATTATGTGGGATCTCTCATATTACATATAATTTGCGATATAGCTGTTTTTCAAGATCGGCTCTGGAAAAAATACATTTGAAAATAAAATAAAATCACATGCCTATATTATTAACTGTAGGAATACATAAAATTACTTGAAAAAGCCACACCCGAACCCTCCAAGGTTTTTTGTATGGCAGTGAATCAGCAATTATTTCAATATATATGGACCGAAATCATTTTCAATTGATTTAATGACCTTGACAATTTGATTAATGTCAACAATATTTGGTACACATTTTTATGGAATTGATGAATGAATAAATTAATTAAATATGAGAGGAATGAGGCTCTGTAAAAGCTTTGTAAGCATACATACTCTATTGGGCCAAGGGAACTTCCTGATGGATTCGAAAATAGAGCCCTGGCTGTCTGACCCGAGCACTCCAAGATTCGGGTCACACACTGCTTCCCACAGTACTGAATCAATGAATCAGCCCTGGAAGCTTTTGAAAGTAAATACATCTAAAATGACATACATGTACAATTTATTAATTAAATTAGGCTTTTTAGAATAGATGTCAAAAATGTCGATGGTTATTTTTACCATGTTAACATATGTTTTCGTTTCTTCGCAAGTGAATCAATAATGTTCTGGATACAAAAATAACGAAATTAGTCACCGACCGTATTTATAAACCGTTCTTAACGACATGGAAAATATAGGTTACGTAAAATACCAGTTCTTGCATGTGTTCCAATTTTTTCTAATTATGTACGGTATTTTGCTAATGATATTATAACGAAATGTGTTCTATGGTTGTATGAACTGATATAAATCAGATAGCAAAGAAATGTATTTTGCTGTATTTTACCTATTTGGACGGTATATATGGTTTTATTTCACAATCAAATCCTTTGACTATTTAATGTCTATTAGATGTCTATTAGATAGTGTCAAAAACTCTAAATTAGGCTTTTATGTGTAGCAGTTGTCTCTATTACAAGCCAGACCAGCAGCGCACATCAGTTTTCAATTGATGCGCTGGTCTAGGTCTATGTCTATACTGGCCTAGAGAAGTCCATACAAACTGTGAAACGTATCTATATATCATTTCATGCCAATACGACGTAACTGTAATCTGAAAAAAACGTAAGTGTAACTTATTTTTTTTGAAACGACGTAACTGGACATAATTATAACGTATCTCTAATGCGTCGTTTTCGTAAAAAAATGTTACTCTAAATGAGGAGATACGTTATATACGACATTTTTTTCTCCCTAACTGTAAGGATTTGGCGCCTAATTTTTTTACAGAAGATGGATATGTTTTTTGTTACCTCTTTGCCGTCATTATCTCATTTTTTGAAAAAAGTGCAGTTACGTCGTTCTCGGATGGAACGGCAGCATGATTGCTGATCTTGCTGCTGGTTGTTTGTCGTTCTATGTTTAATATCAATACTGGAATTTGTAGGGCGGGGGCCCTAGGGTAGTGGTTAGCACCGCTGCCTTTCACGCCAGAGTTCGTGGTTCGGTTCCCGATCTCGGCGGTTTGAAAGAAACAAAAATGTTTCTTCCCCATCTACGTGTGAAAGTCAGTATTGTGGGGAGCCTCTGTGACCGAGAGGTAGCGTGCTCGGCCTCAGATCACCAGGGCTCGAATTTCGAATCCTGTGTCTGGAGGACAGTGTCATCTGAATCATCTCACCATCCTCAGGAGATCTCCTGGAACAGTTTAGCTTATATGTGCACAAAGGTGGCCTAAAGCCCGATTCATTTCATTTACTGGAATGTGTAATTCAGATGGTTGGTCATTGTTCAGAACTAGAACATAGCAGACACGACACACTAAACCAATGCTGGCATAATGTTAGACTACCGCTTGCGGCTCTGCACACACATTAATACATACTGGGCCATCGCTTTGTGCGCGTTGGGAGTAATTGTGCCAGATCAATAACCAGACCATGTTTTACTGATGTTGCATCAACGTTGTAGGCGTTGATTCGACGTTAATACAACGGCGTGTCTGGGAGATCACGATGACAAGGTGATGTGGCACCTTGTCATCTAAACAATATCTGTAGTTTACCATCCCAGTAAACACAAACAATTTGTATAACATTTGTACAATGTTGGACCATGTTGGGCCAATGTTGGGCCGACGTTGTACAAATGTTATACAAATGTTTTTTGTTTACTGGGATGTTGTATATTCCAGCCTGGCTCGTGTTAGGTATTAAGTTCCCGTTCAATCGCTGCTGGTTTGATGTATGGCCGACGTCACAGACAGTGGCCCTACATCAAACCAACGTCTCATGTTTGCTGTGGAGCGTGGTATAGTGGCCTGGGTTGAATACAGTGCCGTGCAGTCGGGATACCCTGAAACAAGTTCCAAAGTTCCTAAGTTCCCAAGTTCCGGGAGCTTCATGTTCCGGGAACTTCAAGTTCCTAAGTTTCCAGCTCCGGGAATTTCAAGTTCCAAAATTCCAAATTAATTTTAAAAAATTATATAGGTCTATGCTTGCGAAAATCGTTTTTGGTCAAATATCTATGAAGTAGACCTACATGTATGAAAGAAAATTATTAGAACTACAATATTATCCAAAATCAAAACTAAGAGTTTTACAATATTATCATATTTCCCCAGGCATGGTTTGTATGTTTGAGTAGTGCCCCAATGTCAGCGTCGCATACGATGGACCAACATTACTAATTAGTGGCTCTATGTTGTGTTTGGTGGGATATATGCGAGTATCTTGTAGAACTGTATTGGGCGGGGGCCCTAGGGTAGTGGTTAGCACCGCTGCCTTTCACGCCAGAGTCCGGGGCTCGGTTCCCGGTCTCGGCGGTTTGAAAGAAACAAAAATTGTTTCTTCCCCATCCACGTGTGAAAGTTAGTATTGTGGGGAGCCTCCGTGACCGAGAGGTAGCGTGCTCGGCCTCAGACCGCCAGGGCTCGAATTTCGAATCCTGTGTCTGGAGGACAGTGTCATCTCAATCATCTCACCATCCTCAGGAGGTTTTCCTGGCCCAGTTTAGCCTATATGTGCACAAAGGTGGCCTAAAGCCCGATTTATTTCATTTTTTTTGTAGAACTGTATTGAGGTGTCTCCTCCAAGCGCGACGCTGTCTGCACCTCCGCCCCCCCCCCCCCCTCCCTCCGAGATTTGACATCAAAGATTGATTGATTGGCAATCAGCAAACATCTCGGCCCCCGAGAAAATTAAAACATGAATGTGACAAATTGAAATGAAATGAGTGGGATTTGAGGCCACTTTTATGCACATATAGGCTAAACTGGGCCAGGAGAACCTCTTGAGGATGGTGAGATGAATGAGATGACACAGCCCTCCAGATACAGGATTCAAAATTCTGGCGGTCTGATGGCGAGCACGCTATCTCTCGGACACGGAGGCTCCCCGCAATATTGAATCTTTACGAGTGAGCGGGAAAGAAACATTTTGTTTCTTTAAAACTTGAAGACCAGAGTGTGGTTCGAACCCGCGATCTCCGACGTTCTAAACTGGCAGCTAAACAGATCGTCGCCTCGGAACTAAACGATCCTATCTGCCACTCTAACGAGTGTCAGATAGGATCATTTAGCTCCGAGGCGACGAGATGTTGGATTGACTAGATGTTGGATCAATGCTGCAGTAAGGTCACAGATGCTGTGCAAACCTTGATCCAACATTGGGTCAACGCCGGGCCTATACACATACATGTAGTCTCATGCAGGCCTATTCGTCACTTGCACATAATTATGAGTGCGGCGCGGTCTCTGGTGTAGTGGTTAAAGTCAAGTTCGAACCCCACTCTGGTATGGGCCTATTCTGTGAAACTAAATAGTCTTGACTTCAAATGTTTTCGCCGAGGTAGCTGATACAATGAAGTATGGGATAGGGATCTTAAATAACATTTTTTTCACCGAGTAGCCATTCAAACGGTTTCTTTTCCGGTGACGTCGCTGCGTTTCACGGAATATGTGCACAAAGCACGCTCGCCTGCGATTGAGATTCAAAGGTGGCCTAGAAAACCACATTTATTTTCGTTCATGCCCGCGAGTGAGTTAATACGAGTTTATAAGCTTGGTAATACTAAATTACGTGGAACGGTAAAAGGCAGTATCTAATATGTTTTTGTTGATATGGCAAAAAAAAATGTTTTCAAATTATTGTGAATTGTTTCTTAAACTTTTTTATTTCGGAATTTGAAGTTCCCGGAACTTGAAGTTCTTGAACTTGGGAACTTGAAGTTCGCGGAACTTTGGAACTTCGGAACTTGCTTTAGGGTATCCCAGTACTTTGCACTTTCACGAACCTTTAAAGTCGCGATATTGCCACGATGGCAGATAAAGCGACATCAAGCAATGTTTTCACTCCCTTCTCAACATACAGGGCGGGGGCCCTAGGGTAGTGGTTAACACCGCTGCCTTTCACGCTAGAGATCGGGGTTCGGTTCCCGGTCACGGCGGTTTGAAAGAAACAAAAGGTTTCTTCCCCATCCACGTGTGAAACTCAGGGCTCGAATTTCGAATCGTGTGTCTGGAGGACAGTGTCATCTCATTCATTTAATCATCCTCCTCAAAAGGTTCTCCTGGCCCAGTTAAGCCTATATGTGCACAAAGGTGGCCTAAAGCCCGATTCATTTCATTTTCTCAACATACATACGTCACTCACGTGTCCTTTCAAAATTAGCGTAATGTTTTTTGTGTAAACAAAAAAACTGGAGCAGCTTAATTATATAAACATCCCAGTAAACAAAAAAACATTTGTATAACATTTGTACAACGTCGGCCCAACATTGGCCCAACATTGTCCAACATTGTACAAATGTTATACAAATTGTTTGTGTTTACTGGGATGGTAAACTACAGATATTGTTTAGATGACAAGGTACCACATCACCTTGTCATCGTGATCTCCCAGACACGCCGTTGTATTACGTCGAATCAACGCCTAGAACGTTGATGTAGTCTGGTTATTGATCTGGCACAATTACACATGCATATCATTTAGCAACGCAGCTACAACCATTGTTGCTGCAAAATTTGTCTGCGAGCGTTCCCGTATCAAATAATTGTATATGCACTTAATGCATATTATTAAGGTTGTTTGTTATTGTGTTGTTACTATATCAGCACTAATCGAACTTTGTCATTTTGTCTTTTAATAACTAAACAGTAAATATACATTAGCATTTTGTGAGGACATGTGGAGGTACAGCGCATAGGGATGTTTTAATTGATATTTCTCATTTTTACAACAATTTTAACAAACAATGTTATCAATGCAGTAGAATCCAAATGTATATTTATTTGTTTATTACGATAACTCATTTATTATACCTCATTATATTTATCTCTTCATAATGTTTTATTCAAATGCATGATAGTGATTAAGATGGAGGAGGGAATGCTGGAGTATTTGAAAAAAAAAATCGGGAAAACTTTGCATGAATTAAATAATGTACTTCCAGAACTATTCTATATAAACATATAATGAAATTTAAAATTTTCAACGCGCCGCCAAGCTGGGTTGAAATAAATAACTCGTTCGTGAAACAACTCCAGTCCCTGGATATTGAATGGTGTCCCCTCTAACCATTATGATATAATCATAACCGTGATAATTGTTACCTGTTTACTTGGAAAGCCGTTTACTTTTGCATTGTAGCACTGCCAATATAAAACCCACGCAATACATACTAGATAAAAAGGAGTAACTGAATGAATGAATGAATGCATGAATGAATGAATGAATGAATGAATGAATGAATGAATGAATGAATGAATGAATGAATGAATGAATGAATGAATGAATGAATGAATGAATGAATGAGCGAACGAACGAACAACCGTCGAAGGAGTGATGAATGAATGGATGAACGAAGGAACGAACGAACGAGCAAGCGAATGGACGAACAAACAAACGAACGAAGTAACGAACGAACAAATGAATGAATAAATGAATGAATGAACGAATAAATGGATAAATAAATGAATAAATGAAGTAATGAATGAATGAATGAATGAATGAAGGAACGAACAAATGAATGAATGAATAAATGAATGAATGAATGAATGAATGGATGAATGAATGAATGAATGAATGAATGAATGAATATATGAATGAATGAATGAATGAATGAATGAATGAATGAATGAATGAATGAATGAATGAATGAATGAATGAATGAATGAATGAATGAATACGGTACAAAAGTTTACACTTTGCCATGAGAATCTCCTGAGTATGGTGAGATGAGTCAGATGACACGTACTGTCCTCAAGACTCATAATCAATAAAAACACCCTGGCGGTGTGATCGAGGTCGATCTTGCCACCATTTTACAGAGGCTTAAACCTCAATGCTCGACAGACATACTCAGCGGATCAAATGGAAGTAATCGTTACATTTTGAAAAAAAACACGTTTGATATGTTGTAGTCTATATATTTTAGGTATCAAACTAAATCAAATAAATTATATGGTTCTTCGTATCTGCGTATGTAACATATTAAACGTACGTAGACGACAACATATCTTTATTGTGGAAACGATATCCTACATGACTGCATGAGAAAAGGTTTTTTTTTATAAAGATGTGTATTGGGGATGGCAGGTTTAAGTAACAGAGCCGCAACTGCCGCTACTTTGTTTTATCGTGGAAAGCAACAAGGCAGTAACTATTCACTTTTCATGTGAGCAGCTACTGCCTTTCAGCTTTACAGGCCGGCATTCTTGAGGGTGTGATTTCTTATCAGCCGCTGACAGCGTGACATATCTGGATAAATGAGACAGTGCGAGCTTGATTTAATCCGCCATGTAAAACTAACCAGTGCTAACAATGTGTTTGCAACTGATTGTTTTACCGAGACGGGTAACTCGTCAATTCAAACATCACCCATGACATGGCTTAGCCTGCTAACACGACACATCGACCCAATGTTTGACCAATGCTGGACCGACGTCGTAGACGGTTAGCCAACATTGGTCTAGCATTGGGACGATGTGTCGTGCTTGCTGGGCAGCTGCTAACTTGGGGTACTCAAGAATGTCTCCACTCAACTTCGAGCACAAATAAAATACTGTGAATTTCACTTCATACACCATATCAGAATGGCTGACTTATTTAAACCGGCCTATGGCCGGTATCCTATTAAGTTTATTTTGCCTGAGTTTGTGTCCTATTTAGGGGAAAGAGAGGTGCTGTGTGTGGGAAACGGATGACATTTCTGTACACCAGTCTTTATGAACATGTGCGACTATATAACGTTTGAGGTCCCTAGGTTAAGTACTTTCGTGTTTAAAAAGTCTTCAGAAAAAAATATGTTCACGATTATATTCTTGGTTAAGACCTTAAATGGCTCAAATGGCTTAGGTGGCCCAACATTATTGCACAGTAATTTATTGGGCCAATGTATCGTGTTATCCGGGTAGTGGCCTTTCGGGGCACAAAGCGTCGGGTGGTATGGCAGTCAGAGCAAACACCGGATAATCACACAATTCTGTTTCATTGTTGGGCCAGCGTCGAATACGATTGACCGGCATTGAACCAGCAAGGGGCTGCGACGCTGACCCAACATTGAACCGGTATTGGATAGGTAAGCCTACATTGTGTGTACCAGGTACATTGCAAAGACGCGTACACTGACTTGTCAACGTTGGTGGTGGAAGGAATAGGCCAATACAGAATAAAACCAATACAGATATGTTTACAAAATATTAGGCCAATTTGTTGTCTAAAGCACTCAAACAGACTAAAGCCGGGCCTCGGAGTTCGGGAACTCCTTTTCTAGTTAGGATCCTATTAGGCTTATTTTGCCTGAGTTTGTGTCGTATTTAGGTGAAAGAGGGGTGTTGTGTGTGGGAAACGGTTGACATTTCTGTACACCAGTCCTTATGAACATGTGCAATATAATTATAGGCGATGGGCTACATATGGCCACCATGCACCCCCCCCCCACATCTCAACGAAACTAAGTTTTTTCGAGCCCTGAACACGAAATCGGATGTTAACATTGAAAATATAGGGATGTAAACCCTATTGACGACTTATATAGAGGTACCCTAAATATGTTATTACCAACGTCGCGCAGTTATATACATAGTCCAGTCAAATTGAACTTTGACCTAGAACAAATTGCAACAGAATTTATTTTGATGGCATATGACTCTACATGGGTATCTATATAACATATACAAAGTCTACAAAAATATAATGGGGGGGACATATTTTTAAAAGCCAAAACTGGTTTTTTTTTTTTAATAAATATCATAATTATAAAAATTAATAAATTTAATAAAATTCACAGAATGACCAAAATATAAAGCACCAAACAGTTCAGAATTAACAAAAGAAAAACATATTAAAAATCCTCTAAAATCCGATTGGTGGAAAGACACCAATTTACCATAAATTCAAGATGGCTGCCTCATCTGTTGACCATAATTTTTGTATTTGACTTTTCTACAAATAAAATAAGTACAGTATCTCTTTTTGGTGTGTGTGCGTGACAGACAAATCATTTTCCGGAAAGATTATAGTAATTTAGAATCATAAAGGTGAGTTTTAAGATATAAAAAGATGAAATGTGATTTTTAACAAAAATAATTAGAAACAAGTGTAATACATCTTTTAATCTTTTAATTTAATTTGGCCGGAATAATCTATTTCTGTGATTATTTTGGTGATTCAAGGTCATCTTTAAGGTCAAAAGGTCAATTTCAAAACCAAAAATAAAAAATATTATTTTTAACAAATACAAATGTAATACGTCGTTTTTGGGTGTTTTTTTACAGGATAATCCCATTTATAGCAAAATGTTATTATTCAAGGTCATATTCAGGGTCAAATACTAATTTCAAGGTAAATATAAATATAATTGGAACAAGGCGAATACCTCTTGTTGATGTGAGTTTAACTGGAAAAAATGTGATACTATATTGGATGATTTAAAGTCATCTTCAGTGTCAAAAGGTTATTATATGTAACAAAATATGGGGATATAATTTATACATAATACAAATAGGAACTTGCTTATTTTGAATGGAGAATGCATTTCTGTGATTTTTTTTAGCAAAAGCAGATAAGAATTACAAGTATAATACGTTGTACTTCCGATAACAAATTGAAAGTGCTTGGAGCTCCTATTCTCAGCCAGTATTTAGGGTATTAGAATTCGACAACGTGGGGCTTAATAAGTTAATAGTACATTAGAATTTGACAATCCCTAATGAAATAGCAACTGGATGCATGTCATAAGAGCACTCTGTATGACACAATGATGAATATACATGTACATTAAATTTTTAACAAGTACCTCACCCCAGTAGAGCAGAATAAACATAAAGTGTGCTTACTAGATTTAAAACAAACAAAATTATTTAACTGGTGCCAGCCTACCATACGGAGGTGGATGTTGGGATGAAAATCAGCTAAGTTGCTAACACTGCCCTGCAGAAACGTTATTTTTCGGAATGGATGCTCCCCACAATGTTGTTTTCTCGACCAGGTATGAAAGATTTTGTGTCTTTGAAACCAAGTTGTGTCAATTTATGTGCTTCTCTTTATTCATCATGAACACATCATGGAATCACTGTTTCTGGAAATTAGATTTCTTCAGGAGAGTCGCCGCCGGTGATTTTGTAGTCAGCGGGACATAACAGGGCGTGCCAACACTGTTCTTTCAAATATATTCATGTCTTAGCAGTACATCACAATTTTCAACGTTATTATGCTCAAATGAAAGCAACTTCTTACTTCTACCACCACGCATCAACCATCGTCATTATACTGTCATGTTTGGTGTGCATCTGTGAAATAAACATTTTCAGGGCTTAGGTGAAAACACATAGTCATGTCAAATGTCCCATAAATCAATCAAGTCAAGTAACCGAATAGTGCACTACTTTTAGTCGCTCAGGCATATTATTATGTTCTCGGATAGAAATATGTATTACTGGCTGTGGTGCTGCTTACTTAGATTTAAAAATATATTTTGCTCCTGCTTTTTTTTACTTTTGTCTGGTAGTGTCAGTGTATACTGTATGGTTCTGCATTGTTTACTTTTCTATTTTATGTAAGTAACATTTGATATCGATCACGTTCTATCATGGCCCCTATTTTTTTTTTAATCACATTTTTGGATTTTGTTACCATAAAATTGACCTTTTGACCTTGCGGTTGATCTTTAATTACCACTCTAATACAAGACAAATATTCTCCAGCCAAAATAAAATTACACATTTAGGCATAGATTTGACTTTTAAATTGACCTTTTGACCTTGAATATAAGCTCTTTTCATCATAATTTTACCAGAAATAGTTTCCAACAGCAAAACCGATCAACAATAGGTATTACGCTTGTGCTCTGAAGATGGAGTGGCGGCCATCTTGGATTCATGTAAATTAGTTATCTTTCAACCGATTGGATTCAGCAGATTTTCTATTGATGATTCTGAGCTGATTGGTAAAAAAAAAACTGATGCAATTTGTGTCTTTTCATATTTTTATTGTACTAATGTGGACAGCTGGCGTCTAGTGTTCAATGTGTTAAGTGACTGAACGCTCTCAAATGTTTTAGATATTGGACATGGCGGTATAAACTTATAAAGTAATATGGGCTTGCATTAGATCAATAGACAATTTGCTAAATATAGATATAAAATCATTTTAAAGCTAGGCAAAACATTCTTTCTGAAATCAACATGTGTTAAATGAGAGGTCGACTTCAAAAGGTGTTTTGAAACTGTTCCCCCACTTATATTTTTGTAGACTTTTTTTATGGAATCTCTGAATATTTTCTGAATACTTTGCCATAAAAAATATTTCTGTTGCAATTTGTTCTAGGTTGGGTCATTTTTGACCGTACATTGACTGGACTAAAAAGGGGGTAGGATTACTTGAATGTATGCTATTTCTGTTTTAGTAAGCCGATCAGCAACTGCTATATATCATATCAACGGTATTCCGCTTCTTATGGTATATAAATCATTGCAATATATCACATGTTTATCGCTCCATGTATGCCTAAACATAATGTAAATTGAAAAATGAGCGAAATCTATGACAAAAAACGTTTTTTTTTATATGTATCCACGTTTGGGCCACGGTTTTTTAATCCAGATATGCTTATGAATAAGCCTGGATGTTATATGTGCTTTCAAATTTCACTTAATTTTGGTGAGAGACAAATACTAAATGGCCGCCATCTGTTTTTTAAACAATATGTAATTTTGTGCATTTTCCATAACAATTGATTTTTTTACTTGACTCTGCATCGAAATAATGGACATCAATCAAAAGTACAGCTAAATTAATCAAAAATTATATTATATGAAAAATGACAAAATACAAAATAGCCGCCATCTGTTTTCTAAAAAAATAAGTAATATTGTGCATTTTGCCGGTAACACAATATTGTTTTCATTCACCTCTGCATCGAAATAATGGACATCAATCAAAAATAGAGCTATATTAAAAAAAACTTATATCATATTAAAAATGACAAAATACAAATGGCCGCCATCTGTTTTCTTAAAAAATAAGTAATTTTGTGCATTTAGCCTGTAACAATTGATTTTTTTCACTTGACTCTGCATCGAAATAATGGACATCAATCAAAATTAGAGCTATATTTAATAAAACCCTTATATTATATGGGAAATGGCAAAAATACAAAATGGCCGCCGTCAGCGCTAATTTTGATTCAGGTCCATTATTTCGTTGCAGAGTCGAGTGAAAAAATCAATTGTTACAGGCAAAATGCACAAAATAACAAATTATTTAAAAAACAGATGGCTGCCATTTTGTATTTGTCTCTCACCAAAATTGTGCTAAATTTAAAAGCACACATAACATCCAGGCTCATTTATAAGCATATCTCGATTGAAAAACCGTGGCCCAAATGTAGATACATGTGGGGTGAGCGTCTCACCGTTTGGGCTTGCTCGGCTTCTCTGACTACTGACAATTGGCCAGGGCCCGCCAAGCCTCGCTCTGATCAGCCCACGCTGCGAATCGAGCGCGCCCTCAGCCAAGCGCGTCACCATTCATCTCGTTGCCACTGAAGCAGACGGACGTCCCGTCGTGAGCTGAGGGGCTTAGCCGCATGGCGTCGATCGTCGTGCTCCGCTTGGGGACTGTGTGCACTGTTTGAATGTCTAGACTACAATAAAGTGAGAAATACCTGAAGAATGATTTAATAGGAGTTGTTTAATCCCGTCGTCCCGACGGAAGAATTGATGGAAGTGAGGGGGAACGTAACACTTCAACATATTCATGTCAGCGACACGATCGATCCTCCATCCAACCATATACATATAAAAAAAAGTTTGATAAACATCGCCTCCTCGAGCGGAACCACAATGTATTACCTTTGGGTATTGTTCCAATTGAGAAATAAATATGTTTAAACTAAACTAGTTTCAACGTACCCCCCTGTACGTTGAACCTAGTTTCAACGTAGCCCCCGGTACGCTGAAACTAGTTTCAACGTACCCTCGGGGTGATCTCAAACTAAGGGGGGTAACTTGAAACTGGGATTTTTCTAGTTTCGGCGTACGAGGGGTATGTTGAAACTTAGTTTCAACGTACCCCTCGGTAAGCAGAAACTAGTATCAATGTACCCCCCAGTATCCTGGAAGGGGGCTAAGCTGAAACGGCTACACCGGGCCTCAGAGTTCGGAAACCCTTTTCTAGTTTCTAATAATCTTATGTGAAAAAAAAAAGATCACTACGTTATTATTTTAAGAATTAATATAACCCTGAGGTTTGCTAGCACATCTTGTTTTATTGTTGGGCCAGAGTCGCAGTCGGAGGATCAACATTAAAACAGCATTGGGTTATGTACAGACAGTTAACCATTCACGCACCAGCTACGACTATAGACGGTCTACCATCATTTTGACTGGAGCATACCAAGTCAAAGTTATTGGGAGGGCAGTCGGCAAGAATTGCAGAAAGCTGGTCTCAAATTAAAAGGTCGTTAATTTTGGTTACTAGTTCCTAGTTCCTAGTTCGACATTCGAATAAGTAACCAGGTATTAGTTCCTAGTTCATTATTCAAATAAGTAACCAGTTATTAGTTCAAAACGAGTGAGTTAGCGTAGTCAGCTCACATTTATAGCCCATACATTAATTCTGTAAATTACCATGTTACCCTATTATTATGATCAATCAGTAGCCAGCATCATTACAGCGTTGGCCAACCCTTGCATGGAGAGTCTGGGCGCACTGACACTGACGGGCACCAGCCGGGCCATGTGTTCGACACATCTGCATCATACCCGGCGACGGTCGGCCACTGACGCATATTATCCCGCAACCGCCGCTGGTTACTAGTTCGACTTTCAACAAAACACCAGGGTTCAGTAGGAGAAGGCGGGCGCCGAATGTCGAACTAGGAACTGGATCGCCGGGATAGCAAGGGGAGGCAGTCCACGCTCGCTGGGCGTGCATCAGGGGTGGCTACGGGGCTATACAGCGGTGACAACCGATCAACATTATAAGCCTATGTGCGAGTTTACAGCTTGTGGAGGATGCTGCTATACACAGCTGTACGCTGTAATGATGCTGGCTCCTGGCTTAGATTGTTTTATCATAATATAACGTGACATCGTAATTTACAAATTGAATCTATAGATTAGAAATATGAGGTGGGCAGGCTACTCATTCGAATGTTGAACAAAGAACTAGTAACTGGCTACTTACTCCAATGTTGAACTAGGAACTAGGAACTGGTTCCTTATTCGAATATCGAACTAGCAACTAGGAACTAGTAACCAACATTACCGACCTCAAATTAAACAAGTATGCTTACATTAGGTCGGTAATGTGGGTTACTTAGTTCCTAGTTCGATATTCGAATACCATGTAATTACTAACGTTGTATAATGATAAAACAATCTAAAACAGTAGCCAGCATCATTACAGCGTACAGCTGTGTACGTAGAGCGGCATCCTCAACACGCTGTAAAATCATACCATAGACCTATAATGTTGATCGGCTGTTCCCCGCTGTATAGCACCATAGCCACCCCTGTTGCCCGCCCAGCGACCATAGACTGTCTCCCCCTGATATAGTGGCGATCGCAGTTCCTAGTTCGACCAAGGATACTAGAACACGTGTTCTAGTATCCTTGGTTCGACATTCGGCGCCCGCTACTCTTTTCAACCTCCTTGCTAGCAGCGATCGTCTGGGATGAAGCAGCCAAATGTATGGAACGCCATTCCTGCCTTTTATGAACGGTTTATTTTGCTTGAAGGTCTTGGCAGATGGCTGGGATCAGGTGTGTGTTGGCTGGGAGGGTTTGTCTAATGGCTCGGTGCACACACCTCATGGCTGGGAGAGTTCGTCCAATGGCTCGGTGCACACACCTCATGGCTGGGAGGGTTTGTCTAATGGCTCGGTGCACACACCTCATGGCTGGGAGAGTTCGTCCAATGGCTCGGTGCACACACCTCATGGCTGGGAGGGTTTGTCTAATGGCTCGGTGCACACACCTAATGGCTGGGAGGGTTAGTCTGATGGCTCGGTGCACACGCCTAATGGCTGGGAGGGCTCGTCTAATGGCTCGGTGCACACACCTCATGGCTGGGATGGTTCGTCTAATGGCTCGGTGCACACACCTCATGGCTGGGAGGGTTCGTCTAATGGCTCGGTGCACACACCTCATGGCTGGGAGAGTTCGTCCAATGGCTCGGTGCACACACCTCATGGCTGGGAGGGTTTGTCTAATGGCTCGGTGCACACACCTCATGGCTGGGAGAGTTCGTCCAATGGCTCGGTGCACACACCTCATGGCTGGGAGAGTTCGTCCAATGGCTCGGTGCACACACCTCATGGCTGGGCGGTTTCGTCTCGTGGCTGGGCGTGTAGATGCGATGGCTGGGAGCTCTCACATAAACGCTGGGCTCGGCCTCAGTGGGGGGGGGGGAGGGGTGGGTGGGAGTGGGAGGATAGGGATTTGCATTCACTGTGTTCAGTGTATTCAGGATTGATATAAAGTAGGTGTATTTTAGCCATTTTTTATGAATAGGCTAGGCTATGTTCAATAATTTAAATCTCACATAAACGCTGGGCTCGGCCTCAGTGGGGGGGGGGGAGGGGTGGGTGGGAGTGGGAGGATAGGGATTTGCATTCACTGTGTTCAGTGTATTCAGGATTGATATAAAGTAGGTGTATTTTAGCCATTTTTTATGAATAGGCTAGGCTATGTTCAATAATTTAAAGGATTGTTTTTTACCAATTTCCAAAAAAGGTGTGTGTTTGGTCAAAACTGTAGTCTTATATTAATATCAATAGCAACAAGTGTCAGTTTTTATATTAACTCTCCGTCTTCGAGTTTATAAAGAGTTCACGTCAATATTCACTTTCTGTAACATAAAATGATCACTTTTACACTTTTTATAACTATTTCACGTAGGCCTATCTTTCTACACTTTTTAAAATATGTACCCACGTCAGGTTGTATAGGCTGAACGGTTAAGATCGGACACTTTATCCATGTGGAAATTGTAACACTCGTATAACGTTGACCGGATGTTGGGCCAACGTCGTAGGCAATATGCCAACGTTAAACCAATGTTGAGTTATTGTATTGTATTTTGTGGGAACCTGTTCCCCTAAACTGAGTCTTCCTTCAACAACAATGCGAGTCGCCAGGTCACGGTGCAACTGTTGTCATGATTCCAGCAGCTGTATAGGGGGACCTATCCCATAAATCACACAAGCAGTGGCGGATCCAAAATGTGCAAGAGGAGGGGGCGTAAGCCACATTTTGGCTGAAAAAAGGGGTGTTAGCTTCACTTTATTAAAAAAAATGCATAAAAATGCAATAGTTTCACCAATAAGCAGGGGGGGGGTTGCGTACGCCCTATGCTGGATCCGCCACTGCACAAGCCCTATTTTTTTATATGTGACACATGTATTAGGTAGTTATAGTGTGGAATGTGTATATCTCAACAAATAGGGTTAATGTTGGTTGAGTGCTGGGCCAGCGTAGACGGTGAACCAACGTTAAATCGACGCTTGATCAACCCTCGGTGACATGTTCTATAGAGCTACACCAGCAGAAAGCAGGGGTATTTTTATGGCACGTTTCAAGGTTATGGATCCCAGTAATCACGATATATAGGCTTATAGAGCAAACGCCTGCGACGCTGGCCCAACATTGAGTCCATGTCTCCTGTTTGTCGTGTCATGCAACCGCCTGAATAGTCTTGTATTCATTACATGGCTAATCTCATCAAACAAGATAAATTCGCCAATGCTGGTTTAATGTTGGCCCACCATCTCCGACGCTGGTCCATTAGACGAACCCTCCCAGCCATGAGGTATGTGCACCGAGCCATTAGACGAACCCTCCCATCCATGAGGTGTGTGCACCGAGCCATTAGACGAGCCCTCCCAGCCATTGGGTGTGTGCACCGAGCCATTAGACGAACCCTACCATCCATTAGGTGTGTGCTCCGAGCCATGAGATTAACCCTCCCAGCCATGAGGTGTGTGCACCGAGCCATTAGACAAACCCTCCCAGCCATTGGGTGTGTGCACCGATCCATGAGATGAGCCCTCCCAGCCACGAGGCGTGTGCACCGAGCCATTAGACGAGCCCTCCCATCCATGAGGTGTGTGCACCGAGCCATTAGACGAACCCTCCCAGCCATGAGGTGTGTGCACCGAGTCATTAGACGAACCCTCCCAGCCATGAGGTGTGTGCACCGAACCATTAGACGAACCCTCCCAGCCATGAGGTATGTGCACCGAGCCATTAGACGAACCCTCCCATCCATGAGGTGTGTGCACCGAGCCATTAGACGAGCCCTCCCAGCCATTGGGTGTGTGCACCGAGCCATTAGACAAACCCTCCCAGCCAACACACACCTGATCCCAACCATCTGCCAAGACCTTCAAGCGAAAATAAACCATTCATAAAAGGCAGGAATGGCGTTCCATACAAATGAGCTAGAAGCGGGTGGTGGCCGCGGCTCCCACAGAGCAGCGGAACCCCGTGAATTTCGAACTGGTAACCAGCAGCGGTCGGCAGGCAGTATGCGGCAGTGGCCGAGTTTTATAATGCTGTAACGATGCTGGCTACTGGTTGATCATATAGCCTAGCATGTTAGATCACAGATTTGCTGCATGGGTTATAAATGTGAGCGGCCTAGGCTAACTCATTTGAATGTTGAGCTGGTAACTGGTTATTTATTTGAATAAAGAACTAGGAACTAGTAACTGGTTAGTTATTCGAATGTCGAACTAGGAACTAGGAACTAGTAACCAAAATTACCGACCTGCTTACATTTGCCACTTGAACTTGTGGGAGGTCGCGGTAGCGAGACACAACTTAGGGGTCGTGTCAGGTTAAAAAAATCCAAAAATCCGAGAAAAACTCCGATTGGTCGGACTTCATCACCCACCCCCCTATCCATTTTTTTTTTTTTTTTGAGACATGTACAGCAAATAAACAACACAGAAAAATACCGATTTTCCAAAAAAAAGACAAATCCGAGTTTGGGCTTGACCCACTCACCCACTTCCGAGTTTTTCTCGGATTTTTGGATTTTTTTAAACTTGACAAAACCCCTTAAAGTGAGTGAATATGACTGGGAAATAAATACATTTCCAACTAATTACATTGTGTTGTTTTTACAGAACAATAACAAACTGAGATGAAGAAAAACGTATGTCGCTATTTTATTTAAATGTATATGCAACGAATATTACTAAAAACTATCCCGGGAAACACAAAACATTTGTACAACATTTGTGCAATGTCGGCTCAACGTCTTCGACGTTGGTCGAACAATGTACAAATGTTACACAAGTGTTTTTGTGTTTGCTCGCGATTATCATTACTGATTTTCGTTGTCTAGGCCAGGTATGAGTGACGCACTTGTCGTAATAATTGGACTCTGTCACAGATTTATTTATGGTTGTTATAGGCCTAATAATGATGTTATTTATCAGCAATGATGCTGAGTTATTATTTAATTCGATGTCGACAAACACTTTTTTCCAATTTGGTATAAGCGGCGTAGCGCGAATGATTTGTATTTGCGCTGATGACTGGCAACTATCCAGCAAATACAAGGTGTTAGCCCAATGTTAGGCTGGTGCTGGGCCAGCATCGTAAATGATGGGCAACATCAACCCAACATTGTGCCAACGCCTCGTGTTTGCTGGGTGGATAATTTTGCCCAGTCGAGACGTCGAATCAATGTTGTTTTCGCACTGGACGGTGGTAGAACAACAAAACAACAAAAAACATTATTTATGCCTCGTAGACAGGGATATATCCTAACCAATCTAATAAACATGTCTGTCAAACTTTTCTCAACGGTTTCTATAGTATTTTTTCCCGTAGATTTCAAATCTGCCAGATACCATTCGAGATTTCCCATATTTAATTAGCTAATTTGCATATTTCCAAAATGGCCGCCAAAAAAAAGTAATCGACTATGAATGCAGTCCCGGCAATCTTAGAAATGTGTTTTTTTGGCCTTAAGTTCGGGTTTTGAGATCCCATAATGCCATTTTGACGACAATATTATTTTTTGGGTCATTGGAAGGTCATAGGTCACGTGACCATTGAAATACAATATCCCACCTTTACGTTTTAGCAAAAAGTGCACAAATTGACTTTTTTGGATAAAATGATGATTTGAATGCCTGATAATATGTATTTAATATCAGAGAGTTACATCTCATGCACAAGACTATATTTATTAATACAAGATGGCCGCCATAATTCAAAATGGCCGCCCGCCGAACCTAAAATCAAGATATCTTAGCTTCTAGAAATCATATTTAAGCGATCTTAGTGTCTAGATTGTTTTTTTTCGATTAAGGAATACAATGTCAGACATCATTATACTGTCAAATGTTGTTTTTTTGAGTTTTTTGATGTCTTTTTGATCTCTATAGTTTGATATTTTGGCAAATGTGTGTTATATAACAGTTATATTTGAATAACTTCCTCTCAGAATGAGGTTATCATCCGCATACTCTTCTGAATTCACATGCTAACATGATATAAAGTAAAACCATATACATCACATGTATATGACAGCGACAAAAGAGGCAAATAGACATATCATTTACATTATAATACGGCACTGTTATTTTGAGTATGTAGAACTACTACCCAGGGGGTGAACATCATATTTTCTGGAAAACTGACACGGCATGTGGTAAAAGTTTGGGCACCTGAACTGATATCCACATATATTTAGGATCACAACCTAGGTGCACAACTTTGCAAATCGACTACTGGAAATTGGCAGGAAGCCAATAATGGCAGCCATTACCGAAAAACTTTAATTTGTCAATATCTCGGTCAATATTTGAGATAATTTGCTTTTTAAATTGTCTAGACCAATATTTTCAGGGTCAAAGATCAATATAAAACCAGTCCTGAAGTGATGTTATGTCTTGTAAATAATTATGTATACCAGTACACACAACTCTGCTTTGGAAATAATGTTTCACAGTGTATAATTAATAATCACTTTTGATAAGAAAGTATCATGAACATTCGATGTCATAACAATGATAATGTTTATTGATCATAAACTTGATATAAAATATGTATTAGCCCTTGCAGTGATATAGCATTTGGTATTATAATCACTTCATAACATGGTCAGTCTAAGGGGTACTGGGATGGTTGCTAGTAGTAGCACTTTTCGCACCCACCTGGGGAGGGTCATTAGGGATCTGTCCTGTCTGTTGCATGTTGCACCACATGGTACAGAATCACTAGTCTACAACCCTTATCCAAGGGAAGCTGCAACCTACACGTGGCTTCTATAATATTGTGGTGGATTCCCAGCGGGGTAGCCTGTTTCCTCCACTCAATAGTGGTGCCAATGCAGCTCTCGCATCAGTGCAGGCACTGATGTTGCCCATGCTAGAGCCTAAACTACAGGCAATAGTGTTTTACATTAGGACTCTCACGTGTGATGAATGGAGTTATCCTCAACTATTTTGACTCCGAGGACTATCCCACCGGAGGATAGCGGAGCTGTGCTAAAGGCCTCGGTGTTGCATTAAATTGCATATCAAAACCCAAGTCTTCGATCGTCTGGGCATGTCTGAGGGTAAATCCCCTAGACATGCCCAGAAAATCGGTCAGTAAGTAACCCACCATTCCCTATCACACCACCCTCACATCATCATATGGACATCGGTCATCAATGGACATCAATGGACTGCACTGTTTTTATCGTACTACAATATCACTTAAATGACCATTAGTGCCGAGCGACGTTAAGCATTATTCTACGACAACTAGTAGTCAGCCTGAAGTTGCAAACAACAAAATTGAATAACACTAAATATAATACTGTCAAAATAACTACTGTTTGCAGGGATTAGCTATATATTAGACATGCTAGAGGATTTGGGTGTGGTTAACAAAAAATAAAAAAAAGAGTGTTGTGGTGTATAAAATACAATTGTTATTCAATTATCATGATCATTTTTACACGACTACCTTTGCTTAGATATCTCTGACAGTCACATTCTACATAGCAGGGGATTTTTCTTCTCTTACTCGAGCAGTTTTTGTTGCAACCCTTTTTGCAGCTACGTGAAGTTGTGTGTGTCATATGTGGTGGGCTTGTAAATTTACCTGGGATCAGTTTATCATTTTATACAACGTCCATAGTCTTCAGGCTCGCAGGTAAGCTTGGCGATGTGATTTGACTTGTCAAGTGCTTTGCCAATGCTACTCGCTTTAGAAGCTGTTCGAAAGCAAAATGGTGGCAGCAATTTCAGCAGTGATTTGTTATTATAAAACTTGATGAATCTGAGTATATAGCTATATCACAGCCTTCGAAGTTGGATTATGTATTCACAAGAAGCTACTTTGCCTGGTCATACACATCTACCGTTATTGCAATGCGAGCACCATGGTATCATCAGCTATCATGCTATTTCCGTTTTCTGTGATCGATGATGAAGGCATATTGCTACATTAATGATCACCAATAACTAAGTGATCCTCCCTTTTGTTCAACAAAATTTTACTTAGGTGGTAGATAAAACAGGGTATACTAATTACAGTCACATACATTGCATTGTATATTTGGTGATTGGTCGTTCATCTCAAGACAGCTATCCATTCACGAAGTTTTGCCGCTGCAATGGGTCATTTATTCACATTATCAGCGGACGAGATACCATCGGCTATCCATTCTCTACTGGCATGTAAAGTTGGCTGAATGATATAACTACACTGGGAGACTTTGCTGATGATGGTGCTCCCATTGCAATCACGATAGATGTGTGTGACCAGTCTCAGCAGCTTTTTGTGAACTAATATTTCAACAAGAGTGCCACCTTCGAAGGCTGTGATATAGATACGCTCAGAGACAAAACGTTCTTAAATAATATTAATAAGTCAACACTGCTGAAGTTGTTGCCACCCAATGAAAATGATTTTGAACAGCATATAAAGCATGCAGCCAAGTCATCCTCAAGCCTTAGGGCTATGGAAGGGTTGTAGAAAATAGCAAGCTGATTCCTGTTCAATCTAAATGTACAAACCCACCGTCGCCACAACATATGATTCACAAAATTCCATCCCCGCAAGAAGTGTTGTAACAAGAACTGCTAGTGTGAGAAAAGGGAAATCCTTGCCATGTATGATGTGACTGTGGGTAATCCCCAAGCATACTCCTTATAATTTATGCTTCTAATTAAAAAGCATAAATGCATCATATACTTTTTTAGTATTCGTTTAAGCACACCCACTTTCAATAATCCTATCGATATACAATGTAGTTGTGTGCATGTAGCTTCTTGCAAACAGTAGTTCCTTCGACAGTATTATTTTCAGCGCTAATTTTTGTTTCATGTAACTTTAGGCTAATTATGTTTTGAAGTGAATACTGTAACAAGTGATACTTATGTTAGCTTATAATCAATAAACTTACCATTGTTATCACATCAAATGTGTTCTTATCAAATGTGTTTAATAATATCTAGCGCAAACTTTATTTTTTTGCACTATCAATGCATAGATCTGTGTACTATCTTGTTAAGAAGACATAAAATCACTTCAGGGTTTGTTTTATATTGATCATTCACCCTAAGAAGATAGGTTTAGACAACTTTGAAAGCTAATTATTTTACATCTTGACTGAGATATTGACAAATTAAGGTTTTTCTGTAATTGCCGCCATTATTGGCCTCCTGCCAATTTCCAGTAGTTGATTTGCAAGGTTGTGCTCCTAGGTTGTGATTCTCAATATATGTAGATATCATTTCAGGTGCCCAACCTTATACAACACACCGTGTCAGACTGTCAGTTTTCCAGAAAATATGATGTTCACCCCCTGGGTAGTAGTTTTACATACTCCACAACATAATAGTGCCGTATTATAATGTAAATGATATGTTTATTTACCTCATGTATCGCTGTCATACACATGTAATGTATATGTTTTAACTTTATATCATGTTAGTATGTGAATTCAGAACAGTGTGCGGTTGATAAACTAATTCTGGGAGGATGTCATTCTAATATAACTATGATGGCGTAGATAATCACACAATTTTGCCAAAATATCAAACTATAGAGATCAAAAAGACTTCAAAAACCTCTAAAAATTCATTTGACAGTATAATGATGTTTGGCATTGTATTCCTTGATCCAAAAACCTTAATCTAGCCACTAAGATCGCTTAAATATTATATCTAGAAGCTAAGATATCTTGATTTTAGGTTCGGCTGGCGGCCATTTTGAAATATGGCGGCCATCTTGTATTATTAAATATAGTCTTGTGTATGAGATGTAACTCTCTGAAATTAAATACATATTATCAGTCATTCAAATCATTATTTTATCCCAAAAAAGTCAATTTGTGCACTTTTTGCTAAAACGTAGAGGTGGGATATTGTATTTCAATGTTCACGTGACCTATGACCTTCCAATGACCTCAAAAATAATATTGTCGTCAAAATGGCATTATGGGATCTCAAAACCCAAACTTAGGGCTAAAAAAAAACATTTCTAGGATTGCCGTGACTGCATTCATAGCCGATTACTTTTTTTTGCGGCCATTTTGGAAATATGCAAATTAGCCAATTAAATATGGAAAATCTCGAATGGTATCTGGCAGATTTGAAATCTACGGGAAAAAATACAATAGAAACCGTTGAGAAAAGTTTGACAGACATGTTTATTAGATTGGTTAGGATATATCCCTGTCTATCGTGTTTGCTAGGTGGCCAACCAAATCAAGAGCACACAGATCATATAGTTCGGGGGCCAGAATAGCCCCCCATGCACCCCCCTCAGGATTCACCGAGACCTATTTTTTCTCATCTGTGTAACCCAGAGGGAAGATTTAGACATGTTCCCAAGAAAAAAAGTGGCACTGAGTATGTTTCAAACATATTTAAAAGAACCGCGTCGGATTATTAAAAATACCGCTTTTGCGACCAGATAATAACAATACGTTGTGACACAACTGTTCATATCCATTCCAAAATTAACTAAAACTGTTATGTTAAATTATGTTAAATTTCTATCAACACAAGGTAATAATTCACTACCATCAGCTATTTTATTTATTTTTATTAATAAAGCACCCTTGAGGTACCAGACGATTATTGATGAATTAATTTTAAAATGTTTTTTTCCCTGTGATAAACGTTTTGTTTATTCATTTAAATTTTGTGTGGTAAGTTTTACTGTTTAGGGCTGTTGCGTTTTTTTAATAATCATATTCACTATTTAAATACTAAGGAATTTTATATGAATTGATTTAAATAAGGTGCGTTACTGGCTGTTCTCTTATAAACATGTATTAAATACATTTGTATCACTTACAATACCATTATTAAACAACAGAAAAGTGAATGTTTGCTTTTATTGCTAACAGATAACTATAGTTATAATGACACCCTTTGGTTGCTGGGATACCGAAAACAAACTTATTTGAATAAAGCTCATTACTGGTCGACATTCAGTAAAGTTGTCCTAATAAAGAATAATATAATACTGTTTTTGAAGATCTTTCAAGTAAACGTAAACTGCATGTAAAGGTAAATCTAATTTAATTAACTTAAGTTTGACAGTATTGATAAATGACAATTAATGAAGCAGTGGCAACAAGAAATTATATAAATTCATCCGAAATTATTTCACCACTGTCACTATCATACGGAACGTGATCTTCACCATCACCGTTGTCATGGTTATCTTCATCACTACACATGCTACTATCAATATCTAATGCACCTAAAAAAAATTATGGGGGAATCTTTTCAATTTTTCTGCAGGTTGGTTCACCATTTTCCAGCCGCTAGTTTAGGGGGCAAGCATAGCCCCCCTCCCCCACGCACACCCTCAGGATTTACAAGACCTATTTTGTCTTATCTTTGGGGTCCAATAAAGTAGATTTGGACATGTTATAAAAAATAAAGTGACACGAATTATGTTTAAACGCATTTAAACTAACCGCGACCACTCATAAAAAGTTTACTTTTATAACCAGATATTAACAATACGTTCATTTTCACTTCACAAATAGCTGCTAAATGACAAGTAAAACAAAGCTGGACTGTAAAATCATTTGAAAATTTAAATCCTCTTATCATCCGGACCAGATGAATATTGGTCGATTAATTTTGAAAGGTTAATTTCACTTAACACTTCACGTATTAGGTTTTAAGCAACTACCCTGGGATTTTGCTTTTTTAAATAACACAGGAGTTGTTTGTTTTAGAAATATGCCTAGGCATATTTCTAAAACAAACAACTCCTGTGTTATTTAAATTATTTTCCAAAAAACAAACAACTCCTGTGTTATTTAAATTATTTTCCTTCCTGTTATTTAAATTATTTTCCTTACCATGTTTAGTCGCAGACCTAATGTCAGACAGGAATGCGTTTTTTTTAAATAAATATTTCAATAATATCTTACTGTTTGAAGGGTGTCATAATACTGTAACTTTCTATTAAAAAGCAGAAACAAACATAAACCTGTTCGTGGTGTACTAATGACATTGCATGTATGTAATACACCTATCTACACACGCATTTATAAGGCCAGCAATATTTAAATTAATCCATATAACCTGCCAAAACACTTACATAGGGCATATAATGATAATTTTGTAAGCAAAAGCAAAATCCCAGGGTAGTTGCTTAAAAGCATTTCAATCCTTACTCTTTTCAATCGCAGAGAGATGTTGTTTTCAATGCGCAAGTATAACATTGTATGATATCTATAGTTAATATATAATATATAAGCAGCACACTCCAATCAATTATCGAATACTAATATTAGATCCCTACACTTAAAATATATCCTTACATACAATTCTCCTCGACCTGCATTAAAATCTTATCGTATCGTGTAAATATTATGATATGTCCTCATGTATACCCAACCCCATCTTAATATTATATTATAATATGCCATATTACACCATTAAACTATGTCAAATCATGCCATAGCAATGTCATATATACCAAAATTATAATTCCATATCCAGACATATCTTACCAATATAATGGTTAATCATTACATTACCATGTGATATAAAGCGTCGTCGTTATTATATAATGTTATATCATGTAATTATAATCTTGACATTTTAATTCTATATCTTGTATTGTGACATTAGAGTGCCATAATTGCCCACTAAAATATATAACATGTGGCTCTACAATATGTCATGTATACCTTCGTTGTAATAACCTTATTTATTTATTTAACCTAAATTAATTACATTATTGTGTATGACGATATATCATATTTAGCTATTATATAGGAATGCCATGACATTATAATTCCATCTCCTGAAACTAAAATGTCATCCACACATCAAACTGGAACGTATGTGCTGATATTAATATAATATCATATATTGACAGTTTCATTATATATCCAGACATTTAGGTCCATGATTATTCTACAATGATATTATTATAGTATGACATTGAATACCATATCTCGTCATTGTCACATAATTAAATAATATCTGGTCAATCAGGGCATCTTTCCATAATATCAACAAAGCTAGCCAATGAAGGGGTAAGGGCATAAATTTTCTGAGATGTCCAAGTTATCTAGAAATAATGTATGAATAAACCTAACAGATATATTGACTGTATCACGATATGACATGACTATTATAGTGTTACCTTATGCCATTATAAAGACTATAGTATCAAGATGATTTTGAGATACAATTTTATAGATCCAAATATTACAATAGATTGCCACTATATCGGGACGATATATGATTGTACTGTACTTATGATACACGGTTTTGTAGAATAAATCGTTATAATTATTCATAGTAACAATGGCCTACAATTGTGGAATGGAACACTATAAGTCAGGTTTTTAATAGCTGACTTGTACAACTGTGTTACACTATAATGTAACGATATGTCATCAGAGTGCCTGTATATGACATTACAATATGACAGAGTAATATCAATCTATAATTTCAGGATATGGACAAAACTAACGGATCAATTCTAACCGATGAAACATTTCATAGCATTTTTTTCATGGCATATTACAAATTAGTGATTACAGGATCTCAGATATGTTTAATTTTGAGTCCACCATCTTGGAATCCGTCGTAAAATGACTTGAAATATCTCCAATAGCTTTCATTGAAAATTAGATTGTAAAATCAGACACCAAAACTACAAACCGTATTCAATTATGCATTTCAGGAGAATTCATTGATTTCACATTTAAGAAAAAGCAAGCATTAATATTATAACCTGACTTTGATTTATACCGCTCACAAAACGTGCTCTGATAAACTATTTGCAAAAAATTGTCAAATTTTGCCCAAGAAACTAATCTTTGTCAATTTTGCAGCGGCCATCCTTCATGAATATTATTTTCTAGCTTTTAACTGGTTTCATTTGACATTAAAATGTGAGACTAGACAACAAAACAGTGTTTGTGAGATAAGGCAATTCGTGAAACCGTATACGTTTCAATGAGCGTAATGCATTTCAGGAAAATTTATTGATTACGACTACACTGCGACCATACTGAAATCGGCGATAGTGATTAATTACCACACTAATCAAGCATTATTCAATTGATTTTGATTCAAGGTTAATTGGTCCCGGAACCAAATGATACTGCTAATAAATGTTGTCCTACAAAATAGACCTGTGCTCATACTATATTTGCAAATAATGTCGATATATTGATTTTTCCCTGTCAACTTTGAAGCGGCCATCGTGGATTCTATCGTAATATCATATTATATTGGTTAAAAATACTTTAAGGAACATTAAAATGTAAAATAAAGCACCAAAACTGTGTTTGTGAAATAATTATAAAGCAAACAATGTTGAATGGTGCATTTCAGGACAGTTCATTGTTTTTATTGCTGCCATTTTAAAATTGACCATATAATGCCTATTACTCGAAAAATCAAGCATTAATAACCTAAATTGGGCTAAGGGATGTCTCTGAACCGAATGATACCGCTCATATCGACTTTCGTACATAAAATAATCTCTTGTCAATAACTATTTTCGAAAAATGTGAAATTAAAAAAAAATGAAAAAATGCAAATTTCCCGACATCTTAACATTATCCAAAATAGCTCCCCAGGGTAGGATAACATAGTAAAATTATATTAACTTTTACTATTTTGTCTCAAAAAATATATGACTGAATGCACAGAGTAGTCCAAATCCATCATTATTTCATTTAAATGTCAAAATACTGTGATACAGTGGGCTAAACGGTAAAATCCAGTTTACAGAGAAAAATATTTGAAAAATTAGCGTTATTTTATATTTGCTTAGAAAAATGTGTTGGTGCCACTATTTTTTCTGGGAACATCCCTAAATCATTTGACTATATGCCTAAGATGCCGAATACAGTAGGTTCGGTGGATCCTGAGGGGGTGCATGGTGGGCTTACCTGGCCCCCCGCCTAATAGTTCAGCTCAGCCTACATCAGTGGATTGCCCAGTGAATAATTATGCATTATTTAACCCTTTAACCGACAGTGTCGCATATATTCGGGTTTTCATTTTTTATTAGCACAATAAGTACCACCTTTTAAACATGTTAAAGATAAAATATGACATCAATCAGCAATATTTGAAAACAGCTGACCCCCATTCTGTCAAATCTGAATCATTTTCACTCACTTGAAGTTGTGGATCGCGTCAGCGATACACAACTTTAAGTGGGTGAAAATTCATATAGAATAATTTTGCAGCTAAAGGGTTAACGCACCACTGCTAATATTATCCAGTTGCTATCATCAAGTTGTTATTATTATTATCGTATTTTGCATTCTAGACACGTACAGACACTATGTCCTTACCATTGCAAGCAGCCCGTAACTTAAAAACATTTCTGACAAACTATTGATTGTACTAGAGAGTGTATTACCCAGCTACATTTCACACCAATCGGTCTATATTCTGGTGGTATTGATATAAATAGGCTTCTGGAGCTGGGCATAATGAAATTTATAAACTTACCCAGAAAACGAGGAAAGTCGTCCCAGTGTTGGTATGACATTAATCCACAGTCTGCGATGCTTGCTCAACATTAAAGAAACACTGGTTAGCTGTTTAGTAAATGAAATCAAAAGAAACGAATGTGGTTTAGGGCCACCTTTGTGCACATACAGTCTAAACTGGGCCATGAGAACATCGTGAAGTTGGTGAGATGAAAGAGATTACACTGCCCTCCAGACACATGTATCGAAAGTCGAGACCTGGCGGTCTGAGGTCGAGCACGCTACCTCTCGATTACGGAGGCTTTCTACTTTATTGGATATTTACGAGTGAGCGGTAAAGAAACATTTTGTTTCTTTGAAACTTGAAAGTCAGAGTGGGGTTCGAACCCGTGACCTCCGATTTTTCAAGCAGGTAGTTTTAACCACTGCACCATGGCCCCCACCAGCTGGTTAGTAGGCCTACAGGCATACACTTATAAGTATTTGAGCATACTCTTTTGTATGCTCAATATATGAGTCAAGACCTATTATACTTGAACAATAGACAGGGTTAGGCGTGAATAAAGAAACCCGTAAGCTTAACTGAGAGGACCCCTAGCACCCGAAGGGTGCTGAGAGCTAGATAATGGCATTAGGTTCTCAGATTATTGAGTCCTTTTTAACCTAACATTATATTCTGTTGTGCAAATGTCTAGATGGAAAGGAGGACTGGAACCTGAAAAGCAATATTTTTAATTAACAATTTCATCCTTGAAACAAACCATAGCCATCCTCGTATTTCTGGTCTCTACCATTGTTCCCTGAATATACAAAAAACATTGAAATGCATTTTGCAGCTTTAATTAGACTTCCATGTTCATAAATGACCAAGAATCGCTTGATTTGAAAATAGTGGGCTAGTTGCCCGACCTTTGAACATGTGCCAATTAAATCTACACTTTGCCAGGGGCATAAGTGAACAGTAGAGAACACATGTTACGACGACTTTTGTTTGAAGATAATTTTGAATTGACCTGTGTGCATGGATGTAAAATCTACACAGGAATCCTGACTGATTACAGCACGGAATGAAATAACGTCTGTAACAGTATTGCAAGTGGAAAGTACTCATCCTAACTTTGCTTCGTTGCTCAATAATTTGATCGAATGCGATCTGATTTGAACCCTGGTGTTGATATACCAATCCGCTGCCAGCAACATACACACCACCAAGAAGAAGCCGAGAGGGTCATGAAATGATTCGAATAGATTGCCAGTATTTCTAAATATGTACGGATTTAATTTAGAATAATAGAGATTCCCGAATAGTTGCGATATGACTTAATAGTGGAATTAAGTCACTTGCGCTATTTGGAATACTTTCCAAAGCCACCAGCACCTTAATCTGCGCTCTAACAACCAGAGGGTTATCACAAGTTAAGCGCTGGTGCTGTGTAAGCTGTATATTATTTTGTCTCTCCTCTGAAGAGGCTGGGCCATGTTGGTTTACCTTTGTCCGCTCAGTTTGTCCGCTCAGTTTGTGTCTGTGCGTTCTCTCCGTTTGTATGTCCCATTCATTTCATTTTTGTCCTTCTGTCCAGGGCTTTCTATCGTGCAGGCGGGCAAACACGAGACGTTGACTAGGCTAATGTTGGCCCACCGTCTACGACGCTGACCTAGCATTAGCCCAGTATTGGGTTACCATGTCGTATTTTGCGCCAAGCTGAATATGGGCCATCGTCACAGGCGGCGGGCCAACATTAATCCACCTTTGGTTCAAAGCATCGTACTGGTACCGCCAGCATGAAGTAGGGGAGAACGAGGAGAACTGGGGCACCATTTTACAGTCGTCATTTTACAGACCCTACTTTGTGTGTTACTGTTATGCCTTTTATAAGTTTGTATATACCTATCGTGTAGTCTGGAGATATTATTACATAATATTATTGACCATTTTAGTGAGATGTAATGGGAAACACTTTTTTCCACCTGCTGAAAAAATGTTTAAAACGTGGAAAGCTGGGACATCGCAAGGAGAAGTGGGTCAGCTGATGGGGTGAAGTGGGATGGTTTAATGTATCTCTTTACATCCATCGTTACTAGAAATAAAGATAATTATAAACATATGTAAATGGGTATAAACAGTTTATGAACACATTTACACAATTGATATCCAATATATAAAGAAGCGGGACACTTATGTGGAGAAGTGGGACACTCAAGGGGAGAAGTGGGAAATCATGTCCCAGTTTTCCCCATACATGCCATTACCTATAGTCCCAGTTCTCCCCATGCCTACCAGATTTATAACCCATTCACTTACTCAATAATCAAAATAGTAAACACCATTTAGCTTATACATATCCATGAAGAAGGTAGCAAAGATACCCCAAGCACAGTAAATGTGAGGTGCTGTACATATTCAACTCGCTTTACACATTTTACACAAAGGCAGAAAAAACACTTTTTATACTAATAATCTTAGTTTTGTCATTGGACTAACAAAGTTGTCTGCAATTTGATTTTGGAGAGATATGTGGTGAAGGCAACTAAGGACCATAGAAAAATGTATCCTAGAAGCTGATTGGCTGAAAACAATGGACGTTATCAGCGGTGTCCCAGTTCTCCCTTGTCCCAGTTATCCCCGTCCTTCCCTTTTGACTAGGGCTGAATGGATACTGCCCAGCACCGGCGACGCTGGCCCAACAATTAACAGACATTGGATTGGTGTCAGCTTGTACTCTGTGGACACACCGCCGCCAACAGAGAGCACTGTCCAGTGTTGAATAGTTGATGGCCAGAGCAGGCGACGGTGGACCAGCGTTGAACAGGTTGATGTGTCATGTTTGCTGGGCATAGTGTGGTAGGCTATTTGGCCGCTGCATGATACGGGTCCACTTAGCTATACAGCAAAAACGGAGTATTCACACAATGCTGTTTCAATGTTGGCCCACCGTCTTCGACGCTGGCCCAACATTGAAACTGCATTGGGTGGATGACCCGTGTTTGCTGGGTATTAGCTATCAACTGCTAGAGGGGAGACATCTCCAGTTTTTTGTTTACACGAAAAACTAGACCCTTCTAGTTTGTGTGTGATTTTGTTTTGAGTATATGTGCGTTGATTTTTTGTATAGCTCTGAAAGGACAGTCTAAAATGATTGAATCAGATGATTGAATCAAATGATAGGTTGGCTCTACCCGAATGATTGCTGACTTACTGGCCTCCAGGAACCCTCTCGTGGTGGTTAATGGAATGTAGCTTTCAGTGGGGCACTATAATCAGGTCACGTAGTCAGGTAAATTGAATTTGAAAATCATTATAAATGAAACAGTGAGTGGTACGCCCACATTTTCTGGGCTATGCCGTGAGCCGGTATCGTGTACAGCTGCACTGGTTATGATCATAACAGGGCCGCACAGCCCGTAACCTTAGAGCGATAACTATATACGGGCGATATCGCAACGCAATTCTCCTGTCGGCATCCTCCATGCTCATACAGCAAAGCAAATGTGATAATGATAGTTGCCGGTTTTTAATTTTGTTCTTTTTTTCTGAACACTGTAAACACTGGTGAACAATCCAATAAACGACCTGGCAGATTAATGATATGCATGAAATATCTATAGTTTGTGTTTCGTTAATACCAAAAACTAATTTCTACGGGAGCAACGGGATACGGATATAATGACCTGTGAGACTGTACATTTTGGCTATGTAGGGGACATTTTTAATTGGCTATTTACGAGAGTAAATACATTCCTTTGAACATAAAAAATATCAATTTTGATTATATCCTCTAAGGTTGTAGTATAATAAAATGTGTATCATAAAATAGTTTGTTGACTAGTTAATACTTTATTAGAATTAATATAAAGTAGGGACTATTGAAGAGCTACCTTTGGCGTCCCATAGCAGCAACATCCCAGCAAATAAGGTGGTATCAAAACAATATGGTTGGTCCACCGTCTACGATGCTGGCCCTGTATCTAGCCAGCATTTGTCTCAGCATGTGCTGCACTATCACTGGATGCTTGACAACGTGTTACAGATTCCATTTCCTGGTAGACTTGCTAACCCTATAGGCTAAATTGGGCCAGGAGATGACACTGCCCACTAGACACAGGATTCGAAATTCGTGCCCTGGCAGTCTGAGGCCGAGCACGCTACCTCTCGGTCACAGAGGCCCCCCACAATACTATTTTTGTTACGAGAGAAAGGGGAGAAACATGTTTGTTTCTTTCAAGCCGCCGAGACCGAGGAGCCAACCCCGAACTCTAACGTGAAAGGCAGCTAATCATTACTCTAGGGCCCCCGCCCTTCTGTGTTAGCAATCGCGTGAACAGCTTTTAAAGTGAACTATGATAAATGTGGTGATTTCAATCTTCAAGTCATTTTTAATCTATTGCGGTAGCGATGCATAATTTCAAGTAATTAATAATGTAATTTGAATAGCTCAGCTTTCTAAGGGTTAACACAAAAAACCTCTGAGATAACATTCCGGTGCACATTAATGACATTTTGAGAGAGTCTGGAAAGGAGATGTGTCTTATAAATGATTCATCTCGAAGGTTGTTTGAAGGTCAATTAAATGGTAAAAATGATCAACCACTTCATTTGTACTTTTATATTGGCCCATATCGCTCTGCGACGACACAAGGCAGTGACTGCTTAGGCTACATGTACCTGTAAGCAGTGACTTGCTTTTAGTTTTGCAGGGTAGAATAGACAGGAATATTGGCAGTCATTCCCATGACATGCGCAAAACGCACATAACCATATACAATATAATTTCGTTCTTGTTACTAAACATGTGTTATCAGTGCTATTCAAGTATCCTTAATGTAATTAATACTTTGACATACACTATGTGATTTTCGCATAAATGTAAACTTGGCAAACGAACGTAATTTTCTCATAAATGCTAAATTGGCAAAGAATGGCTAAACAAATCAGTTAAGATTAGCCCGAAGATTCCATTCCAGGTGCTCCGAGTTGTAACCTATTCTGTGTAACTCAATAGCCTTGACCTGTAATGTTTTTACCTACAATGGAATATGCGGGGGGGGGGGGGGTGGGGGTGGATCTTATATAATATTGTTTTCTTCGAGTAGCCTTTCAAAATGGGTTCTGGTGGCGTCACTGCGTATCACAGAATAGATCAGAGTATATGTCTACCGGCAGCTACAGTCTCTGTGGTTGACAAAATAGCCGCTGCAAAAAATGTTTGGAGACAACAAAATGATATATCTCGCTCTGCACAAGTGACGGTTAACATATCAAATGACTAACGGAATACGGCGTTGGCTCATCGGTGTTGGCTCGAACACTGAAGTTAAGCAACGTCGCGCCCGGTTCATAATTGGATGGGTGACCGGCTGGGAATGCCAGGTGCCGTATACACTAGAAAATCGAGCAGCGATGTCGTGTCGTGGGGCTCAGAGAGCCACGTAAATCAGATGCCTCGTCTGACTGACCTATAGTTGGACGAAAAAGAACCTCAATGGACGTAGGCGCAGTTTCCATCCGGCCAGACCACAGAAAATCCACAATGTGGAGTAGGCTACTTGGCATGTACATAAGGCTATGAATGATATCATGAATGATAAGAGGCCCTGCTAAGTTACTCCCGTGGCGCGATAGCACCGTAGTGCGTACTGCCACGTAATATACCCAGAGTAGTGTATAATTTTAAACAGGCTGATTTTAGTGCTCTGAGATCACTGATTACAAGTAGTAATAGGTCCCTCAATACTTCACTAAATCATTCTACCTATATGAACAAAGCTTGGTCCATCTGGAGCTCAACAGTCACTGAACATATTAATCAATGTATACCACGGGTACCAGTGAAAAATAGTTCTAAACAACCATGGATGGATGGTGAAGAACGACACATGCATAACTGTAAACACACTGCTTGAGCTGCAACCAAGCGAACGAACAATGTACAGATGTGGAACAAATTTAAATTTAAAACAAATTAAAACTAATGCTCAGAGATAAACGTAACAGTTTTATGTCTGATCTAGCCCTATCGCTGAAGAAAAATGCTAAGCGCTTCTGGATATTTTGTCGTCTAAACACCAATTCTCGCCAGATACCTGCTGTGGTATCCGATGGCCACAACGATGTCACTGACGCCGCTGATAAAGCAAAAATGTTTTATGATTACTTTCACTCTGTATTTTCCACTCCAAAAACAGGAATTGCTTTACCTGCTGTTTCAGTTAAGTCAGACAACATGCTTGCTAAGGGGGCTACCATTTAATATCCAGGGGGGGGGGGGGCAGGGATATTGGGATGAACCAAAATATTTTTTTCAATATGATCCAGCTCATGGTTATTTTTTTCCAGCTGTACGGTTAACAAATTATTTATTTCAACCACTTTTGGAACGACTTTCATAAATTGCCAATGTATTATTTATTAAAGCTATATAATATGATATTAGCCTAATATTTGCAATGTGAGAAACTGAATATCTCCAGAAACTTCATAATTTAATCGGCTAGAAAATAGTTTAGGCTTGCCCGATATGCCATAAATTATTTATTTCAAATGGGATCGACATCAAATTATTTATTTCACGTTTTCCCTGCCTTTAATTATTTATTTCGAAAATATCCCTGCCCTCCCCCTGGATATTGAATAGTTGCCCCCTAATATAGTTCTTTCTGAAATTGATGTAATCAATGTACTGAAAGGGTTAGATGGTAACAAAGGCTCTGGTCCCGATGACATACCCCTAAAGGTGTTGAGAGAGTGTGCCGATGAATTAGTCCCCTCTCTAACCACACTGTTTAACCTCAGTATGTCAACTTGTACATTATACGAAGAGTGGAAGTATTCAAACGTTGTACCAATTCACAAAAAAGGCAAGAAATGCAAAGTTGATAATTACAGACCAATATCACATCTCAACAGTGTGAGTAAAGTTATGGAACGACTTGTATTCAATCACATTTATCCGGTTGTCAGTCCACAAATTAATTCGGCTCAGCATGGTTTTATGAAACATCGCCCCACTTCCACACAACTAATTGATACATATTCTGATATCAATAGAAATTTAGACTCTGGAAGTCAAACAGACATCATATTTCTTGACTTTGCTAAAGCCTTTGATTCTGTACCGCACGACCTGATGGCTTTGGCAGTAACCTTTTGCAGTGGATTGAAAATTATCTGCAAGGTCGGTATCAGTCAGTTATGATAGAAAGTCAGGTATCATCACCCTTACCTGTAACATCAGGTGTACCGCAAGGTTCCATTATTGGACCACTATTATTTGTTTTATACATAAATGATATCTGCGATGTTTGTACATCATTTATGAAATTATATGCTGACGATGCCAAACTTTATCGAAATATAAAGTGAAGACATGATGTACTTTCCCTTCAGAATGATCTTAATGCACTGATCTGTGGAGCAAAATTTGGAGAATGAACTTCAACATATCAAGATGTAAATTCATGTCGATATACCGTAAAGTAAAAATAGATTTTGACTACTCCATTGATAATAATATCTTATCTAGAGTAACTGAATTTAATGATCTTGGAATAACCATCACTACTAAATTATCTTGGTGTGAGAATGTGAAAACTGTTTCATCAAAAGCCCATTCTATGGTAGGAATGATAAAACGTTCTGTTGGCTTTAACAGCCCCATTGATGTTAAGCGCCAATTATATTTGGCCCATGTCAGAAGTATTCTTGAGTACTGCGGTCCGATGTGGAGTCCCAATCATGTTAAAGACATAATCAAATTAGAACGGGTGCAACGTCAAGCTTCAAAATTCATTCTCAATGATTATGTTTCACCCCATCACGAAAGATGCACAGCATTATCTATCTTGCCTTTGTGTTTCCGTCGAGAAATAATCGACTTGTGTTTTTTATACAGCTACCTTCACTGTAAACTATATTGTGATTACTCTAGTAATTTTGAGTTAGCTTGTCCGCATAATGGCCTCAGATCTGCTCAACAGGGTGTTCTATTAAAATTACCTCTATGCAAGACTGTTCAGTTCCAATGTACTTATTTTTATCGCACTGCTCGCTTATGGAACACTTTACCTTTTGTTATCCGAGATGCTACTAGCTTGCAGATTTTTAAGAAGAACCTGAATGAATTATATCTCGCCATGGTAAACTTATTTGATGTGAATAATCGATGTACCTGGAGCCTGGCTTGTGCTTGTGTAAATTGTCGAATATAGCGGAATATTTTGTGTCTCAAACTACCTGTGCAATTTGGATCAGCTGTGAGACGGCTATTTGAGCTGTCACCAGCCACTCATGACTAGGGACGGAGGGCTCCGTTGACGATACGCATGTGTTGGCAGATGACAAACCGCCCCGCGCCGCCCCTTATACTCGTGTATTGAATATATATCTATAATATCTAGCACAAATGGCACCTTAAGTGATCGACCTATGAACGATAATCTGCGAATGTTGCATTGTGTTGTCTGCCTGGCTCGAATTCAGGCTGGAGACAGTCTCTGATACTGTTCGGAGCGGACCGACATCACTCTACATGATCACGCTTGTCATGATCTGACTATAGAGTATAACCACATGGTATGGATGGCTGTTCCCCTCAAAATTATTATTTGTTTTTTTCTGTTTTATTTTTAGGTTTAGTGATTTTTCAGTCGCCTTTGTTTCCAGACGAGGTGGGTCCTTATGCTGAATTTCAAAGATCTCTAATCAACTGATTTACATCTTTAGTTTTGGATTGTTTTTCCTCCAGTCTTATATTGCATATGTGGTACTACTCAGCATATTTCGGCTGCGCGACGGCTATATGAGCTGACGTCAGTAGATGTATTCTAGGTTTATAGTATTACTTTTATTTAGGGATGTATGTAGGCCTATGTTAAAATTAAGAGTGCCATAAGTTTTTACTATTTTTCCTTCACACATATCCTAGTTGTATGTCCTTTTATATAATAAACAACTAAAGCATTTAGAGGTTTTAATTAGGTTTCTACTCTTTCCAGAGTGTCCTTTTTTGCTACACAGTGTAGAGCACAGTGTAGCTATTTTATCTCTGGTTTTGGTGCGGGAAACAGATGACACACAATTGTCGGTTATTTTATTTTATGTGTACAAATCGCAAAATTTATAATCTATACTATGTACATTTTTAAATAACATGTACACAAATACATTGCTATTTTAAACACTGGATATTATTTTATTATATAATTTTAATTCACTTATAATGTTGACAGGCATTGTAGAGGTCGTCTTGACCTGTTCCCGTCAACCACAGTTAAAAACATGTTCTAAAAGTGATAATAATAATTATAATGTACCATTTTTGCATGTTTTTAACAGGAAGTCAAATAAACATAAACATAAACATACAGATACAGATACAGATTTGTTAAGCTTACAACGACGCTGTAAGTTAAAGCAACTCTTTAATGTCACGATTTGTATTAAATATAAAAACGACACTATTCTTTAAATTCACAACATGTTTTTGTTTTTAACTCTCATACTAGTATACGATGCATATACAAAACAATAAAAAACGTATTAGTTTTGATGATTGAGTGCGCATGACAATTAATCATGTTAATAGTAAGATTGTCTATGCTCCCAAGGAAAATAGAATGAGAAGGAAGATGTACTTCGCGATTGCCCCCATCCGATGCGAGTTGTGGCTAATTCGGTTATCGTCTTAATAGCCATTAAAACTCTCATTAGCATTTTTATTACCACCCCGAGATCCTGACTCTCCCTCTCTCCGAGATCTCGTGAGGTCAATGCGATATAAGATCACGGTGACGGACTGACGGCGACGAAATGCCGTGAGAGATTATAATATAAATCCAACAATATATCAACGATGAGTTTATTAAAACTGCAAACGTCTACCGGCGTAATACATTTAAGTTATAAAATTTTAACTAAGAGCTAGGTCCATGTCTGACAGGTGTTGAGTTGTTCAGATCCAGTGCGTAACTAGGCAGCCCAGCACACACGCGACATTGAACCAATGTTGGCCTGATGTGGTTCCGCCGTCTACGGCGCTGGCCCAATATTAAAAAAACATTAAATCACTATCGCGTTTTTGCTGAGAAGCCGACAGCAGCCTGTGGTGTACTACCAAAAAAAACTCAACTATATAAGCACATGTATGTGTTTAATTATCACAACAAAACATTTTAAATTGTCAAATATTCGCAATAATAAATATAGCACTTTATATAATGCAAACAGGAGTATTTACGAAACCCTTACTAGCAGTAGGCTACACTGCCTATATGATTACATGTATAAATACCGATAATAATTATAAAATATAAAAAATGTATCTTATTGTAAAGGAGTAAAATAAAAAAAACAAATACAAAGAGATAAACTTATAAAAAAAATATGGTGAGTGTCACGATAAGCTCATTGCTCTGACTCCAAAGTGGTATGACATTCGACTGATAATATTCTTTGTGGCGGTTTTCTCACCCCCTTCTTTTCATGTTTTCATGTTATGTCACAGTTATTAATCCATATTGTAACATTATTTGAGATTACTCACCTAATTTGCACAAATTATGACATGTTTACGATAATGTACCATGTAGTTTTCATTTATATCAACATAATGTCAGCATATTATATTTATATAAATCAAACATACAATGATATTTCAAAAAAATATAGTTATTTAAAAAACTCTGGAATATGCCTAAAAAAGATTAGTGACAGCCGGCTCGCTAATCAACAACATGTAAATAATGGGTACTGGGCGATAATGAGATGAAAAGATGGATCGAGCAGTGCCGCTGACGATACAGGTGTGCCACTCTAAAATGGAAAATTTGGTAAGACGAGCCAGACGGCCATGCTTCAAACTTTACACGATTACTTTCAAGATCCCACACTTTCACATGATGAAACTCCCGATCATGGCCGTTCAGGTTAACATTAATAACTTTAGGTGTTTAGATTGTAAATAATGAAGTCGATACATACCTACATAACTTCAATTGACCATAACTTTGCCTTCAGAGGTCGCACGGAGATGATTCGACTATCACCATGCTGCTTTCTATAATGGAAATAGGGAATTCCTTGTGACGTGTACATTTAGGTTGAGGGATTTCCCTGATGTCGTCGCCAAGTGACCGACCCCATAGGTACAGGAATGAGTGCCAACTGGGACGCGGAGAGGTGTTGCTAAGCAACCAGCCATAAATCTCGTCACGCTTCGCAACTCGCATCGGATCGGGCAAAGGGGAGTGTGGGTCTTTAGCATTATATGGCTAGGCGATTAACAAGGGCCGTAGTTGTTTGAATACAATGCCGATCTTTGAGGGGAGGGAAGGGAGGGATTTTGAAAACTGGCCTTCTCCAAGCAGACTTTCTTCTGATTCTATTTTCCTTGATGTTCCCAATTCCGCTGTTGTGATATGCAGAAATGGAACCAAACGCCGGTGTCATGTGTGAAAATAAAGAGCTGGAATCGCCAAATAATGATGATCCATTTGGCATTGTCACAATATTTATGCGTATATTATACACCGACGAAAGGGGTATTGGTTGTGTCCAGCTCATAGACACGTGTCTGGACCGGTTTTCGTCGAGAAAAATGTCTGTCAAGAAACGATGTTTCTCAATGAAACAACATTGGATAATAATCCCTGAGAAAGAAATAAATTAATTTATTTAAAATCATATATCGATAGATTTACTAAAAGCAAATAAATTATGAGAGAAAACCTGAATTCTATTTAAAAATCATGTAAGTTAACTCTCTAAAGCTGTAGAAATACATTACATCAAACTGGAAAGCTTTATACATGGTTGTTTTCCTTCAATGTTATCAATGTATCAGTTTATGTTGATTTGATTTGAGATATTTGAAAATAATTCGGATTGTCTACATTCACCACACCAGTAGTGAGTGAGCATAAACTGATAACTCTGTTTCTGTTTTGCGAATTCATGAAAAAAATCATAGGAATCTACATATTTGTGGAGTTTTTTCATCTTCTGTCGATCCCATGCCTATAATTCGTGGTCCTAAATCCCCGTCTGCATCTTTTATCACAATCTTTGTTAGCGACACGGGACCTTTGGTCAAAGTTTGGCGATTATCTTGCCTCTTCCGCTCACTCTAGTTTTGTGGCCCGTGCTATATGACGCCATAAACACGATCCGAGGCTGTGATCTGACGACCTGAAGGTCATCTTAATCTGCACTTTGTATAAGCTTCACCATGTTAGCCCCTTTAAATATTTAATATTGAGGTATGTGTAGACAAAATGCACTCATTACTTGAAGATTAAGCAGTTACTACATTTTGGTATTGCATGGTAGTAGGCTATGTGTGTGGTACTTTATTTTTTATAAGGTTAACCCTTACAACGCTGATTTTTTGTATAAACCAGCCATGATTTCAATTTAAAATCATCATAAAAGTCTTAGTCAGCTCTTTATTTGAATACCTATGCTATGGGTCTTCGACCAATATATATTTTTTTAATTCTTTCAGTGCAGGGATCGTCTGAAGACGGTTCCCGCGCTGAAAGGGTTAACTTAATCTGTTGATCATCCAGATCCTAGAAGTTTATTAAACGTAATCTGGTAATGGTTTCTTTATTTGTTCTCGCCTGCTCGTGATAATATTGCATATGAATGTCTCATTGAGGGACGTGACGCCTGGTGGTACGCTCGCGCCCAGCACGTGTTTTAATGATGTGTCCATGAGCATGGCACTTCGTCCTCACGTTATTGATTTTACTCAAGTGTAAATGAGTATCCGGTAGAACAGAGATGGCAATGTTCTCATCACTATGGGTATTTGTCAGTAACTGCTTACTTTACAAGTAAGCAGATAATGCTACATTTTGCTTTACAGACTCGAGCAGTATGCTGCCAGCAATGACGCCCCAGCAAACGCAATATATTAACACTATATCGGGTTTATGTTGGACCAGCGTCTACGGCGTTGGCGCAACATTAATAGGCTCAACATCTTGCGTTTTCTGGGACATTTATGTCGCATGATCAAGGCGTATAATTATTATATTGTGCTATATTTACCGCTCTTGTTCATTCTTAGATGAAAGCAGTCGGCTGCCACAAGATACAGGTATGGCATGGTATCGTTTATTTGTCTGACATATGTACATTAATCACATATGATATATTTAATCAAGAAAATACAAAAGTACCCAGCCTTCTGGCTTATAAGTCAGTTTAAATTATCATTAACAAAGTTACGTATAGTGATATGAGCGATTACTCTCCAAATAAAAATTCTTGACGTGTCTTCCATGCCTTTTCTAAATAAGCAGCAATAAATTTAAATTGTGCGCTCATAATATTTAAAAAAATAATTTGTACATCAAGATCGAGGGTGAAGTTATGCTAAGAGTATAAAACAGTTCTTAAATCAGCATATCTGACACATTCACATACAAAATGAAATTCATTTTCTACAGCATTATTATCGCAACATCTACACAGTCTATTTTCAACGGGTATATTTCTAAATCTTCCTACTTCAATCTCAAGTGGCAGTATACCTAAACGTAATTGAGCTAATAGTGTCGTTTATGTCTGGAAATATTATTTCTCAGGTATTATTCTGTCTGTAAAACACTTTTAAATGTTACATATGTTCTCAATTTTGGTTTGGATAATATATCGGTTTTCCATTTCTCATTCATTTTCTGGGTCAAAAGGTTGCTTGCTACATTGATATTAAATGCGTCAAGAGTTTTAAATTCATTTAATTTATTTATAGACAGAAGGATACTTTTCATGTCAGAAGATAATTTTTTTACACATATTGATTTGTCCCACAATGCAATTTTCTTTGTTAACCTTGTGTGATCCATTCGAGTCAACCTGTTCCAAAATCTAATTTTACATAAATGCCGTCCATACCTTGGTGTTATCCAATTCACTTCTCTTTGAAGACCTGCTAATGGAGCTTTGCTGTGCACGCCTAAAAAATAGCAAATTGCTCTATTCGGAATACTAGCTGCTTTGGTGAAAATCCCATAACCCCAGACGCTGGAACAGTAATCAGTAATCGGGACTACCATAGAATTATAAAGTTTATTAAAAATGTCAAAACCAACGTCTTTAAATGTTTTAAACTTTGCTATGACCGACCCGAGAGCTAAGCTCGTTAATATGTCTACACATGCATTATAGTCTATATGCTCGTGGAAAACCATTCCTAAATACTTATAAGAAGAGACGACTTTGAGTGTGACATCACCAAATATAAATATAAGATCAGTTTTAGGTGTTTTTTTTTACGCAAATGAACAATTTGTGTCTTTTCAGTATTTATACTTAGTCTCCATTTATCACACCACAGCTTAACATGTTGAATAAGTTGTTGTAGCTTTTCAGGAGAATCTGCGATAAGAGCAATATCATCAGCGTACAGAAGAGCAAATATTTCAGACTCGCCAATGTTTATCCCCAAATTCAAACCTCTCAGGTATTCAACAAGATCATTAATAAAAATAAAAAACAACGTGAGAGATAATACATCCCCCTGACGTACCCCACTGGTTGTGTCGAAAAAGTCTATACACATTCTATTAAGTTTAACACATGATTCAGTATTGGTATACATTGCCTTCACAGATTTATAAAAGTTTTCGTCCACTCCAGACAGTAACAGTTTATAAAGTAAAAAATCTTCATTGACCCAGTCAAATGCTTTAGCCATGTCGACGAAAGCCACATATGTTGACTGACCATTATTTAACCGATTTTTAACAACATAATCTAAAACAAATACATGGTCTTCACAAGATCCATCTTTTCTAAACCCATTTTGTTCATCGGCTATAAGATTAAAAAGTTCAAGATATTCAACTAGTCGATCGTTTAACACAGCAGAATAAAGCTTGCCAACACATGATATTCCCCTATAATTCATAGGTATGTAAGGATCTTTACCTGCACCTTTTGGTATCGGTTTAATTAAAGATCGCAACGAAGAAGTAGGCAAGCAACCTGTACTGAATACAAGATTAAAATATTTTGTTAAAACAGTGGCAACAGTAGCAATTTTTTAAAATTCATTTGGAATAAAGTCTATACCCACAGCTTTTTTACTCCTAAGTTTACATTTTAGATAAGTTTACATTTTATAGATCTTATCAAATGAAAATGAGTCATTCAGAAACGTACACTGTTCATATACTGGTTGATCCATCTGTAATTCTATCTTTATGTCGTTTAACGTGTGTCAAAAACTCCTCAGAATTATCACTGGTAACGTTATTAATAAGGGTTAAATAGAGATTTAAACTCCTGCTCCCACTTATGTTTAACTTCTACAGGCTCTGAAGTCAGTAGATCATTTTTATATACTCTATCTGGAATAAAAGATTTCTTTCCAACACCCATGTCGCAAAAATCTGTAGGATTATGTGATTGCATACAGTCTATCTCAGATATAATTTTTTTATTATAATTTCTCTGTGTTTTCCGTAATAACTTATCAAAAGCTCTTTGAGCGTCTAAAAATCTTCGCCTAAACTGACATTTTATTTCATGTGTAGCTTTACATCTTCTGAATATGTTTTCATTGTTATGCATATTCTTCCATGCTATAGTTAGCTCATTATTCCAATATGGTTTGTAGTTTTTAAACATTTTCTTAGTTTTGTTAGATACATTATTATAATCCAGAAAGTAATCCATTTCTTGAAATAAAACATCACATAAATCTGTATACAATTCGTTAACGGATTTTTTTATGTAATTAGAAGATTCTATATGCATAATTAATTCGGAAACTGCGTGCTTCCAGATATCATTGTTCATAAATTCAGGTGGAATCGATTCAAATTTATATTTTTTATGCTGTAGATTTGCTTCATTTGTTACACAGTTGTTATTATTAGAAACTTCATGATCTACAGTCGATACATCAATATTACATCGTATAGTTATTGTAACAACAGAGTGATCTGGTGCTTTGCAAACATTCGATAACATGCTATAAAGGTTGTATTTGTTAAGGATATCGTTAACACGATCAACTCGAGATGATACACATTGATCTAGATATTCGTGGGGTGTGATAATATATTCAACCACAGAATAGCCTATGCTTATCAGGGGTGACTCTCCCGTTTAAAATACACATTTTACTTTCTTGAAGAAAATCTATAAATTGTTTACCAAATGCCTTTGTATTTGTATCTATGACATTTCTTTGGGGTATGTTATCAATATCATCAATACAGTCTTTTAAACAACCGGTTCTGGCATTAAAATCACCACAAAAAAAGATGGCATCTACTTCACTAGATAAACATAACTGCGCAATGATAATTGGGTGTTATTTGCCCACGGGGACCCCTCTGGTGGCAAATAACATGCAAAAACTTGTAATACAAAATCGGTATATATGTTTTGCAACTGGACACCAAGTATACCTTCATATACTTTATCACACACAGAAACTTGGAAAGTTTGTAATAATGTTTCTTTAATCAAAACACCAACACCACCAGACGGTCGTTTAGCATTTATATGTATACCTGTTCCGTTGAATCCGTACCACTTATAACCATCGAAAACAATCAAGTCAGTTAAATGTAGGTGTGTTTCACATAAGCATATTACATCCGATTGCAACACATAACATGCTGTTGTTGTTCTACCAAGCATTCTGTACCAGGTGATTCTTCAACACAATATTCATGATAAGTATGGGAGATTGCGGTTAAGATAAACAGCTGCAACTAGTAAACGATAAACTACAATCAAATATATAAAGCAACGCACTGTGACCTAACCTCGTAATCATGGTAATTTTAGAGCAACTGACAAGGCTGAGACTGGCCGTATCCTGTATCATTAGCAGTGCTGCCTCCAAGAAATGTGTCGAATTCTCTTTACCAAACCAACCATGCACCGTTGTCGGAAATGACATTTCTTCAATATATTTTCGTGTTCCCCCAACACGAATTTTTAAGTAATTTTGAAGTAAGATTTTTCTTCGGTGGTTTATGAAATGAAAATTCAAGGCAAATCATTGAGAAACAAAGTGATGGAGCACATCATACATTATTGAACGAGTCTTATCTGCTATGTGAGTGCATTCAGCTCCGAGTAAATTAAATCTAGTGATTAAAGAATATGATGTCAGGGGCGGATTTAGACCGGGTTGACAGGGTTCAGGTTCCAGAACCCTGTCAGCGTTTTCAAATCTATCAAATTACAGGGTTTGAGATCTAAAAACCGGCAAATTATTTTTTTGGGGGGAGATTGGATCCCTGTAACCAGTGATCACTGTTTTGATAACAGGGTTCCAAAACAAAACTGATGGCCTAGATTTTTCTTTGTCGATCAATTAGGCCGTTTCATTGATCTCAAGATAAACTCCGGCACTAAATGGTGTGGAAGGGTGTAGTCCCAGAGCTAGGGGGTTTTTATTTGTGTTGAAAGGTCCATACGATCTAAGAGTTCCACCTATAGTGAAATTTTCTCAGGAATCCGAATCTGCGCGTCTTACAAAAATCATCCTGTCCAAAAGTACCGTAAAAACCCTTTAAACACTAGTACCGTCAAAATCGCAAACCGCAATTTGAAATATTGCGTATGAAGTGATTGTTTGCTAAAAATGTGGTAATTTTCTATTTAGTTAATTTTTTAATTATTTATTATCCTCACATATGATACAGGCTTTCACATGGATGTAAAATATTTTGTGTCTGATCAGTGACAAATACACAATATAGCTTTAAGTTGGTATTTTAACACGTAATTTTACTCATTTTTCATACTTTTTCACTAAATAGACAAAATACTTTTCTCTCAGCCGATTTTTGTATAGTACAAATGTTTAGTTTTGATTCAAACATGTTCTAGAACTATTGTTGACTTGAAATTAACCCATTTGGAATACAAATAATGAGTTATGTGAACATATTACTCGTTTTTTTCGTTAGACGTAAAATTAGCTCGCTTTTCTTCAGGCTCGGGAAAATTGACCATATCTCACATTTTTGCCCACTGAGTAGTCAAATTTTAAGCTATATCAATATGTTTGATATCAATAGAAAGCTACTGGCACAGGCCGTCACATGGATGTAAAATATTTTGTATCTGATCATTAACAAATGCACAAGAAAGCTTTAAGTTGGTATTTAAACCCTTAATTTGACCTTTTTTCATACTTTTTCAGTAAATAGCCAAAATACTTTTTTCTCAACTGATTTTTGTGCATAATAAATATTTAGTTTTGATTCAAACATGTTCTAGAACTATTGTTGACTTAAAATTAACCCATTTGGAATAAAAATAGTGAGTTATGTAAACTTATTACATGCTTTTTTGTTTACACGTAAAATTTGCGCGCTTTTCCATGGGCTCAGGAAAATTGTATGTATCTCACAGTTTTGCCCAATGAGTAGTCAAATTTTGAGCTATATCAATATATTTGATATCAATAGAAAGCTACTGGCACAGGCCACGGATGTAAAATATGTTGTATCTGATCATTAACAAATGCACAAGAAAGCTTTAAGTTGGTATTTAAACCCTTAATTTGACCTTTTTTCATACTTTTTCAGTAAATAGCCAAAATACTTTTTTCTCAACTGATTTTTGTGCATAATAAATATTTAGTTTTGATTCAAACATGTTCTAGAACTATTGTTGACTTAAAATTAACCCATTTGGAATAAAAATAGTGAGTTATGTAAACTTATTACATGCTTTTTTGTTTACACGTAAAATTTGCGCGCTTTTCCATGGGCTCAGGAAAATTGTATGTATCTCACAGTTTTGCCCAATGAGTAGTCAAATTTTGAGCTATATCAATATATTTGATATCAATAGAAAGCTACTGGCACAGGCCACGGATGTAAAATATGTTGTGTCTAATCTTTGACAAATGCACAAGAGAGCATGAAGTTGGTAATTTAACACTTAATTTTACCTATTTTTCATACTTTTTCGGTACATAGTCAAAATACTTTTCTCTCAACTGGTTTTTGTGTCTAATAAATATTTAGTTTTGATACAAACATGTTCTAGAATTATTGTTGACTCAAAATAAACCCTTTTAGAATAAAAAATGATGAGCTATTTGAACATATTACACACTTTTTTGGGTTGGATGTAAAATTTGGGCACTTTTCTTCTCCCCCCCCCCTCCCGGGGAAATTGACAGTGTTTCACATTTTTGCCCAATGAGTACTGGCTACCCAAATTTAAAAAAATGTACAAACATCTTTAATATCAGGTAAAAGTAACTATCAAGGGCTTTAACGTGGATACATAATATTTATTTATGTTAAATACGAAATGTACAACAATTGAGCGCTAACTTTGTATTTTACCCCTCCATTTGATCAATTTCCAACGTTTTCTTGGTCAATACCATCAAGACTTCTCGCTCATGTTAACTTTATATGGTATAAATGTTTGTTATTACTTTTACATTCTCTGGAGCCATTTTTCAAAAGTTATCTTGACGACTGAAGAAGTGATCACAGCCATTTTTAAAGTTATCTCAGCCACTACAAAAATTATTTTAGCCACTGAAGAAGTGATAATAGCAACTTTAAACGTTATCTCAGCCACTATAAAAGTGATCTTGGCCACTGCAGAAGTAATAACAATCATCTTAAAAGTTACCTCAACCACTACAAAAGCTATCTTGGCCACTGAAGAAGTAAATACAGCGACTTTAACAGTTTTTTCATCCACTACAAATGTGAACTTGGCCACTGATGAAGTGATCACAGCAACTTAAAAAGTTACCTCGCCAATGCAAAAGTTATCTTGGCGAGTGAAGATGTGATCACAGCCACGTTAGAAGTTATCTCAGCCACTACAAAGGTGATCTTGGCCACTTACAAACTGGTGTCAGCCAATTTAAAGGTTATCTAAGCCACTAAAAAGTGATCTGGGCCACTGAAGAAGTGATAACAGCCCCTTTTAAAAATATCTAAACGACTACAAAAGTGATCTTGGCCACTGAAGAAGTGGTTACGATAACTTTGAAAGTTATCTCTGCCACTATAAAATTGATTTTGGCCAGTGACGAAGTGCTCATAACGACTTTAAAAGTGATCTCAGCCACTACAAAAGTGATCTTGGACACTTAAGAAGTGATCGCAGTCACAGTAAAAGTTATCTCAGCCACTACAAAGGTGATCTTGACCACTAACAATCTTATGTCAGCTCGTGAAAGTGATTTTAGCCACTACAAAGGTGATCTTGGCCACTGAAGAAGTAATCATAGCCACTTTAAACGTTACCACTTAAAAAATTATCTTAACCACTACAAAGTTGCTGTGATCACTTCTTTAGTGGACAAGATCAGTTTGTTTGTGACCAAGATCAGCTTTATGGCGGATGGGATGATTTTTAAAATGGCTGTGATGGCTTTTCACTTTTGTAGTGACCTAGATCATTTTTTTAGGGACTGACATAAGATTATTAGTGGCCAATATCACTTTTGTATCGGCTGAGATGACTTTTAAAGTGAATGTGATCACTTCTACGGTGGACAATATCATTTTTTGTGGCCAAGATCACTTTTACGGTCTGACATAAGATTGTTAGTGGTAAAGATCACTTTTGTAGTGGCTGAGATAACTTTTAAAGTGACTGAGATCACTTCTTCAGTGGCCAAGATCACTGTTGTAGTGGCTGAGATCACTTTTAAAGTCGCTGTGAGCACTTCGTCAGTGGCCAAGATCATTTTTATAGTGGCAGAGATAACTTTCAAAGTTATTGTAACCACTTCTTCACAGGTCAAGATCACTTTTGTACTCGCTTATATATATTTAAAAGTGGCTGTGATCACTTCATCAGTGGCCCAGATGATTTTGGCTGGCACCAGTTTGTCAGTGGTCAAGATCACCTTTTATCCTATCAAACACTTTAAACTGAATATTTTAGTACGATCATGCTTTTATTGGCTTTGTCTTTCCTTCACTACTTTAACTATACAATATGGTATATTGTAATACCTGGAATTTTCACTTAAATGGCCATACTGGCCGAAAAGTGAAGTAAAGCAAATATTTTACTTACTTACTTACTTACCTTTGCAGTGGCTGAGATCATTTCTAAAGTAGCTGTGATCACTTCTTCACTCGCCAAGATAACTGTTGCATTGGCGAGATGACTTTTTAAGTTGCTGTGATCACTTCTTCAGTGGCCAAGATAATTTTTGTAGTGGTTGAGGTAACTTTTAAAGTGGTTGTAATCACTTCTTCAGTGGCCAAGATCACTTTTGTAGTGACTGAGATACCTTTTAAAGTCGCTGTGATAACTTCTTCAGTGGCCAAGATCACATTTTCAGTGGCTGAGATGACGTTTAAATTTGTGATGATCACTTCTTCAGTGGCTAAGATAACTTTTGTAGTGGCTGAGATAACTTTAAAAATGGCTGTGATCACTTCTTCAGTCGTCAAGATAACTTTTGAAAAATGGCTCCAGAGAATGTAAAAGTAATAACAAACATTTATACCATATAAAGTTAACATGAGCGAGAAGGCTTGCTGGTATTCACTAAGGAAACGCTGGAAATTGTTCAAATGGAGGGATAAAATACTAAGTTTGCGCTTAATTGTTGTACATTTCGTATTTAACAGAAATAAAATATTATGTATCCACGTTAAAGCCCTTCATAGTTACTTTTAACTGATATCAAAGATGTTGGTACATTTTTTTATTTTGGGTACCGGGTACTCATTGGACAAAAATGTGAAACACTGTCAATTTCTCCGGGCTGGAAGAAAAGTGCCCAAATTTTACATCCAACCCAAAAAGTGTGTAATATGTTCGAATAGCTCATTATTTTGTATATTCCAAATGGGTTTATTTGAAGCCAACAATAATTCTAGAACATGTTTGAATCAAAACAAAATATTTATCATACACAAAAATCAGTTGAGAGAAAAGTATATTGACTATGTACTGAAAAAGTATGAAAAATAGGTAAAATTAATGGGTTAAAGTACCAACTTCAACTCTCTTGTGCATTTGTCAAAAATTAGACACAACATATTTTACATCCGTGGCCTGTGCCAGTAGCTTTCTATTGATATCAAATATATTGATATAGCTCAAAATTTGACTACTCATTGGGCAAAACTGTGAGATACATACAATTTTCCTGAGCCCAAAGAAAAGCGCGCAAATTTTACGTCTAACCAATAAAGTATATAATATGTTCACATAACTCACTATTTTTATTCCAAATGGGTTTATTTCCAGTCAACAATAGTTCTAGAACATGTTTGAATCAAAACTAAATATTTATTATACACAAAAATCAGTTGAGAAACAAGTATTTTGGCTATTTACTGAAAAAGTATGAAAAAAGGTCAAATTAAGGGTTTAAATACCAACTTAAAGCTTTCTTGTGCATTTGTTAATGATCAGATACAAAATATTTTACATCCATGTGACGGCCTGTGCCAGTAGCTTTCTATTGATATCAAACATATTGATATAGCTTAAAATTTGACTACTCAGTGGGCAAAAATGTGAGATATGGTCAATTTTCCCGAGCCTGAAGAAAAGCGAGCTAATTTTACGTCTAACGAAAAAAACGAGTAATATGTTCACATAACTCATTATTTGTATTCCAAATGGGTTAATTTCAAGTCAACAATAGTTCTAGAACATGTTTGAATCAAAACTAAACATTTGTACTATACAAAAATCGGCTGAGAGAAAAGTATTTTGTCTATTTAGTGAAAAAGTATGAAAAATGAGTAAAATACGTGTTAAAATACCAACTTAAAGCTATATTGTGTATTTGTCACTGATCAGACACAAAATATTTTACATCCATGTGAAAGCCTGTATCATATGTGAGGATAATAAATAATTTAAAAATTATTTAAATAGAAAATTACCACAATTTTAGCAAACAATCACTTCATACGCAATATTTCAAATTGCGGTTTGCGATTTTGACGGTACTAGTGTTTAAAGAGTTTTAACGGTACTTTTGGACAGGATGATTTTTGTAAGACGCGCAGATTCGGATTCCTGAGAAAATTTCACTATAGGTGGAACTCTTAGATCGTATGGACCTTTCAACACAAATAAAACCCCCCTAGCTCTGGGACTAGTGGGGGTAATACCGGCAGCAGGTGTAATTAACAGTCACACTTTAGAAAGGCAGTATCTGATTACTTGTAGCGTAAGTACATACTGCGTTTTGGCTTTGCACGGCAGTATAGGCCTACATGTGCCTCCGACAATTGCATAACATTCACACCACCATTTGTTTTCCATAAATTTTAAATCAATAAATTAAATACTCCTAGCTTTGAAGGTGCTCTACACATTGGAATTGTACTAAGTTTGTTCTGTTAAACTCTTAAGTCACCTATTTTTGTATTTTTCATACTTTTTGTACTGATATAGATCTGGTAATATTTGCGAAGTTTTATTTTCGCGAGGCGAACGAATTAGAGAATTTAAAGAGTCATTGATAAAATTTTTATTAGCATATAGCGCGACCTATAATCGTAAATGACTACAGTGATTTTTAACTACAGTCTCTATGAAGTCTCAACAACAATGTATATTTTATTATTAGCCGATAGTGCGTGGGCGTGAATAAAAATAACTCGAGATAAAGTACATCATCAATAATTTATCTGTATATTTATTTATCATATCAGTCAGTGATTGGAACGGTTTTGCTAGTTAGCCTGTACTACAGTAATGTGTTTGTATAACAATACCAGCTTGAGATTTCATTGCAACCGCCCACCTAACACTGGATGTTAGACCAACGCAAAGGCCACGTGTCGTGTATAGTTATTTCCGTAATTGGTATTACGTAAGGGTGAAGTGGGCTACGCCTATAAAACGATGAATAAGGGGAGTTTCAGTTTAACGGCTGAATAAGTTATTCAGCCGTGAAAGGTAAAACTACAAGCGCCATTGAAAGGTGTCATTCCACAACCCAGTGACTATATCAGTTAGGCCTAAATTAGGCAGATTTGTTTTTTAATATTGAGAATTGTAGACTTTACGAAAAGTCCCAAAATCAGAAATTCACTAATATTTAAAAACTGAAAATCACCATAATATATTCATAATGATTAATGGTTGGAAGTTGGAACCCGGTTTGGATCCGCCCCTGGATGTTGCAATTGTTTGACATCAGTATTGTCATCACTGCACGCGAGCAAAAAGGGCTGGCCTACCGATTGATGTCTGATGAATTGACAGAGCTCATTGATATGCCAACTAACGAGGTAAAATTTCCAGGAGTTCATTCTTAACATGATAAACGTACAGTCATCTGACCGGTAATGGTAAAGCTAATAATTTTTTCAGTAAGCAGTTACAGCCTTGTGGCTTTGCGGAGCAGGGACACATAGTACAAAGCATCCTAACTTTGATCTTATCTTAACCCCCATTTCCACCATTTTAAGATTTATCCTAACTTTTCTAATGGAAATAATAGACAGAGCTCATTGATAGGATAATATCAAAGTTAGAATACTTTGTAATATGCGCCCCTGGAATGTGAACCACCACAATTCCCCATGTGTACATCACCCCGGGTGAACGAACAAACATTCCTTCCGATTGTAGACGTCGATAACTATAAGAAATTAATGTAGAAGTGGTGCTACTTCAGCAACAAATTTATGTTTTTCCCATAAGATGCGAAATTTTCTTGGGATTTTTACAATGTAGCCTCAGATTTGAAAACGTTGCCTTTTGTCGTTTGTCCGCTAGATTGTCCACAAACCGGCCAGGTGGACATATTTTGTCGTAACTGCCGGTATCGACTATGTCATTGCTTCACTACTTTTCAATCCATGTTGATGTTAAGCAATTCCCTCTAAATTTGACCTCTCACACTCCATTATACTTATTATAATCTAAATGAAAAACAGCCTCTTTTTACTCAACCTTGTTTTGAGACATATACAATGTTTTATTTGTTATTCTGTTAGAATAGGATATCGTGGTTACAAAACAGCCGCATGCCAAGCTGGCATGCTTGGGGAAAATTTTTCATCATCACTAATCCAAGATGGCCGCCAAAATACAAAAAATACCACATAATCTCATTAAATTGGTCAATTTAAAAGATTTTGGCATTGAGTAATATGTTTTCGGCAATGGGAAAGTCAAATATATTATTTTTGAGAGTGTATGAAGGTCAAAGTTCAATTTCAGGATCAAATATGATTTTTCAACAAATAGAGGTAGGAACAAGTGTAATACCTCTTTCTCGTGTGATTTTGACTGGAAAATCGTTTTCTTATATTATTTTCATGAATGATTCAAGGTCACCTCCAAGGTCAAAAAGTCAATTTCAGGGTAAAATAAACAAAAATATGATTTTAACAAATAAAGCTTGAAACATGATTGTTTAATACCTTTTTTATAGGATTTTGAATGGACAATCTTTTTAGGGTATTATTTTAGTGATTCAAGGTCATCTTCTAAGTCGAAAAAAAGTTTGAAGGTCCATCAGGCAAAAATAGCTTTTTAACATTGAATAAAGCTAGGAACAAGCGTAAAATGTAAAAAATATTATTCTTATAAATACGTTGTATTTTTGTGCCGTGATTTTGACTGAATAATCCATTTCTGTTAATATTTTGATGATTAAACAAAGGTAATATTCAAGTTCAAAGTGGTAATTCCAAAGTTAAGTAAGCGAAAATAAGATTTATACCATTAAATCAAGCTGGGAACAAGTGTAAGTGTCATGCCTCTTTTTCGTGTGATTTTGACTGTGACATCCATTCTGATGTTATGTTGGTGATTACATGTCAGATGCGTTATAATGGAGATGGGAAAGCGATGAAGAGCTATCGGGAAGTGTATAGCGCCACAGAAAAATGGTAAAGGGTGATGGAGAGTCATAAAAAATGTGACGGAGAGGCGCTAAAGGGCCATGGAGTGCGCCAAAGTGCCAAGAAGAGGCCATAAAAGGCGATGAAGGCGTTAAAGGTCAATGGGTAGCGATAAAGAGTGACAAAAAGGCGTTAAAGAGCGTTAAAAGGTGGCGGGGAAGCATTAAAAGGCGACGAGGAAGAGCTAAATAACGATGCAACGGCGTTAAAGGGTGATGAAGAGGCATTAAAGGATGATGGGGAGGCATCAGAGTGTCATGAAGAATCGTCAAAGGGCAAAGATGATGCGTTGAAAGGGTTACACAGAGGCGTTAAATGGAGATGAAAATAAGTTGAAGAGCGGTGGGGAGGCCTTAAAAGAAGATGAGGAGGTGCTTAACCCTTCCTCTGCCAATTTCGCATTCCTGCGAAAACTACCTTCCTTTACCAAATTCAAGTTTATGTGAAATCCACATGTGTAGATGCCTTAATTGCAATGGAGCTATTTCATTACATGTGTTGTTGAAAATCGCCCACCAGAATGGTCATTGCATGGAAGCAATGTTCTCTTGCATTTTTAATTTGTGCGTGCTCAGGGGCTACCTCAGGGGTCATCCTTAAAAAAAGAAGTCGGTTTCTGGGGGTAGTTTTATCAAGGGAAGTCGGTATAGAAAGTGTTAATGGCGACGAGAAGGCTTTAAAAGGCGACAGATATGCGTTAAAGTGCTTCAGAGGGTGGAGGCTTCAAAGGGTGACGGCGAGGCACTAAGGACGACAGTGTCTATTAAAAGGTGGCAGAGAGGCATTGCAGTACAACGAGAAAGCGTTAAATGACGATGGGAAGGCGTTGCAGGGAGATAGGGAGGTGTTAAAGGGTGATTGGGAGGCATTGAATGGTGATTGAGAGGCGCTCAAAGGCAACGAAAAAGCATTAATGGGCGATGGCGATGTGTTGAAAGGCACCAGAAAGCGTTAGATGTCAATGAAGAGGTGTTAGAAAAAAACGGAGAGGCATTATGTGGCGTTAACTATTCCTTTACTCATTTCAAATTTATGCTAAAACTGCCTTCCTTTACCATATTCGCATTTATGCGAAATCCACATATATGTACATGCATTAATCGTCCCTCTGGAGCAACAAGGTGCCAAGTCCATTTTTCATTGAAAAGTCACCCAGAGGGCAACACTGTGCTATGTTACGTTGGCACATTGTTGATCAAAATACAAAATAAAAATGTGCCATTGTAATTTAGGACCTTTTTGTGCGAATTGCCTTTCATTTTAACAGGTTTGGTGACAGTTGAAAGAAAGTTCCAAAACAAGATGGCACCTTGTTGCAATAATCAAATATTGACTTGGCCCCTGGTCTCACCAGTGGGTAAACTATATGAAATATGTACACATATTAGGCATCATCGCCCTATCCAGAGATCACAATGACCTGGTCCAAATAATAAAATTAACTAAACTGAACTTCTTGACTTATTTATATATCCCATCTTGTGCCACATATTTATGGCCCGGTCCAGGTCAATTTTTGCTAAGTGTAACAAGGTGCCATCTAGTTTTAGGATTTTTTTCCAGGTCTCATAAAAGTATACATTTCGTCTGTGTTGTGATACCAGCTGGTCTGTGTAGGCTGTGGAAACTTATTTGGCTTTGTTTATTTTGTGTGTGTAGGCACTTTTACCTGTTTCATGTGTCACTTAACTGCAACAAGGGGGCCAAGTCAAATATGTTATCAGTGCAACAAGGTTTTAGGACTTTCTGTCACATGTGATTTGGACATGTTGGAATTAAAAAAAAGTTGGGCAAGAAGGTCCCAACTCACGCTAGCACCTCTTCTTGGTTACTTTTTAAGCCATCCTGTTCCATCAAAAATGTGCTAAGAAACTTGGCGCATTATTGCACTCAGAGTGACTTTTCAATCAAAAATGTACTTGGCACCTTGTTGCACCAGATTGCTATGGAGACATTTCATCAGATGCGTGGTTGAAAAATCGCCAACCAGAATGGTCAGTGACATGGACACAATGTTATCTTGCATTTGTAATATTTGTGCGATGTGCGCATACGCATAGCTATAACCTGTATTGTACCCATAGGCTACCTCATGGATCCTCCACGAAAATACGCTGCAAGGCCACAGAGAGACATTAAAGGACCATGGCAAGCGTTAAGTGGCAATGAAGAGGCATTAAAGAGCGACACAGAGGCATAAAGGGCAAGAAAAATCAGTAAGGTGTGATGGAAGGTGACGGGTAGGCATTAAATGTCGGCGGAGAGGCCTTAAGGGCAATGTGAGGCGTCAAATGACGGTGAGGGGGGGGGGGTAGAAGCACTGGACACGCGGTGTTAATAGGAGATGAGGAGGCTATAAAGGGCGACGAGGGGGGGGGGGGCGCTAAAGGGCAATGGGGAGGCAGGGTAAACTAAGATGATGCAGGATTTAAAGGGCGACAAGAAAGCGTTAGATGACGATGGGAAGGCTAATTTAAAGGGCGATGGGAAAGCGTTAGAGGGTGATGGGGAGGCATTTATCGTCAATGGAGGGGCGTTAAATGACTTATTACCAGATGAGATTGTATAGTTAACTAGAACAACTGACAAGTAACAGTAATAAAGTTTGAACGTCAATTTGTAAAAAAATTTAAAGACATTTGCGACAATTACGACAATTCGGTCATTTGGAACATATGAAACATCAGGTAAATTTGGAACATATGGAACATTTGCATGCAGCATTTGGCACATTTGGCACATTCGGAACTTTCGGCACATTTGGCACATTCTGCACATTTGGCACATTTGACACATTTGGGTCATTCGGCTCATTCGGCACATTCGGCTCATTCGGCTCATTTGACGCTTTTGGCACATTTAGCACATTCGAAACATTTGGCATATTCGGCACATTCGGCTTATTTGGCTCATTTGGCACATTTGGTTTATTTGGCTCATTTGGCATATTTGGTACTTTTGTCAGATTCGGCACATTCGGTTCATTTGGCACATTTGGCACATTTGGCACATTCGGCATATTCGGCACATTCGGCTCATTTGGCACATCCGGCACATTCGGCTCATTTGGCACATTCGGCACATTTGGTACATTCGGCACATTCGGCATATCCGGCTCATTTGGCACATTTGGCACATGCGGCACATTCGGCTTTTTTGGCTCATTTGGCACGTTCGGCACATTCGGTACATCTAGCACATTTGGCACATTCGGCACACCCGGCACATCTGGCACATTTGCCACATGTGGCACATTCGGCTCATTTGGCACATTCGGCACATTTGGCACATTCGGCACATTCGGCTCATTCGGCTCATTAGGCACATTTGACATATTTGGCTCATTTGGCACATCCGGCACATTCGGCTCATTTGGCGCTTTTGGCACATTGAGCACATCGGAACATTTGGCACATTCGGTACATTCGGCTTATTTGGCTCATTTGGTTTATTTGGCTTATTTGGCATATTTGGTACTTTTGGCAGACTCGGCACATTCGGTTCATTTGGCACATTTGGCACATTCGGCATATTCGGCACATTTGGCACATTCGGCTCATTCGGCACATTCGGCTCATTAGGCACATTTGACAAATTTGGCTCATTTGGCACATCCGGCACATTCGGCTCATTTGGCGCTTCTGGCACATTGAGCACATTCGGAACATTGGCACATTCGGTACATTCGGCTTATTTGGCTCATTTGGCACATTTGGTTTATTTGGCTCATTTGGCATATTTGGTACTTTTGGCACATTCGGTTCATTTGGCACATCTGGCACATCTGGCTCATTTGGCACATTCGGCATATTCGGCACATTCGGCTCATTTGGCGCATTTGGCACATCCGGCACATTCGGCTCATTTGGCACATTCGGCACATTTGGTACATTTGGCACATGTGGCACATTCGGCTCTTTGGCACATTTGGCACATTCGGCACATTCGGCTCATTTGTCTCATTTGGCACATTTGGCTCATTTGGCACATTCAGCAAATTCGGCACATTTGGCACATTTGGCAAATTTGCGACTTTGTACTTCCGACGAACTTTCCTCTCTTTTTTCTCCTATCTCTTCTCCACTGTCATATCATTCATCTACCATCATCAGGAGGTTCTCCTGGCCCAGCTTAGCCTATATGTGCACAAAGTGCTTAAAACTGCATTAATTCATCTCCTTTTGTAACTACAACTGTTATTTTAATAGTTAACATTTCAAATGTTATTTTTAAATGTAAATGGTGATCATAGGTTGAAGACGGCCAATACAATGACCCATTGTGAGAGGCCGACGGCGGATACAAAAGACCCATTGTGTTGACCGATTCTCCCATTAAATTGATCAATGGGCCACCAACCGACATGTAAATCACTTTACCAACATTAGTACACATAGTCGATTTACAAAATCCTGAATAATTCTGGATCCACTGGCAGGATCGATGAAAAAAAATATAGCCTGGTACCTGAAAGGATCATTGTACCAATGTTTGACGTGGATTACTTGTAGACTGAGTGAGAAATAGTGAGGCAAAAATCCTCCAATGGTAATCCATAATAGTGGATCTAGACCCGGATCCACTGGCGCGATCAAGGAAAAAAGATATAGCCTGGAACATGAATACATAAGGATCATTGTGCCAAGGTTTGAAGTCAATTACTTGTAAATTGAATTAGAAATAGGGTTGCGAAAATCGGCCGTAGAATAAAAAGATGAATAAAGCATCCGTTAGGATTTTAACAAGTTTGGACGACTACGTCCAAACTTAACTAAACATAATTATTCTAAATTGTATTCTCAAGGACTCCAGAAGTCAATGTAGCGAATTTACCAGGGGAGTTGTAAAAAACGAGAAGAACGTCTCACTACTCGTCTCACTATGCTTCAGATATCAAGGACCAACGCAGACGATCTCTATGTGGTAGTTGTAACAATCACTATTGAACAACAGATCTGAGATAAATGTTTCCCTACCAAAAACAATATCTGTTGGTGTTATTACATAATTTTGCAATGCAATGTTGCATAAATTTTGTTTGTTGTTATTCTGTTGCAAAGAGTAAAAGCAAACAGTAATTAAAACATGGTATCTGAATTTAACTTCAGTTTGCTATATATCTAATCCAGTCACCTACGTCTAACACTGGGGTCCATTATTAAGCAGTTTTACGTCGTTTGATCTCATTTCCTCTTGAAATGTTGGTAACACTGAGTTTATTTTTGGCAATTTGCTATGTAGTGTCCTACTCACCCTACGTAGCAAATCGAAAAAAAATCACTGTGTATACTAAATTTGCTATGCATGGGTTTATAATATACATGTGGTAGATACAGTTATATCTAAGAAAATTGGTTTTAAACCAAGGATGGCATCATGCACATGTGGGCTAACCCACATTTTGACGATTTTGAGAAAAAATCGCGCCGCAACATGAAGTACAGTATAAAACGAATAAATACAAATTAACACAAAAATGTAACAAAATCAGTGACCAAACGGTCTAGCCCTGAATGTGAAACTCGTATATTGATCAAGTTGTTCCTATCAATGACACATATTTTCATTGTTTTTTATTGTCGGTTAGCCCACTTGTGCATGCTGCCATCATTATGATTGTTGGCGGCCATCTTCAACTTTATTCACCAACATTTTTTAAATAATTATATAGTTAAATAGTAAAATAATACGTAACGTCACTTTTCGGTAATTAATTTTCATGTACAGATGATGACGTGTGTATTGGGGCACGGAGGATTACTACCCAATAAGGGGTTCTGGGCATGTCTATTTCTGGGAAAGTTAATGAGGTCGACCACTTTCTGAAAACGTTTTTTTTAAGTTAATGCGGGCGATGAAAAACAACTCATATAGCTGAAGCAATGTTTTTTTCATCACCTTAAATGAACTTTTTCTTTAATTGGAAATTTTCTAATGTGCGCGCTGGACAGACAAAAAACGGCTCACATCAGTGTCTGTACCGATGCGATAGATGCATTGGCACTGCTGTTCAGAAGATGAACCAGGGAATCCAGCTGGCAATCCGCTCGAAGATTATGGCTAGTGCTTCCGTATGTACAGTGCAGTATGCAACAGACGAGCTAATCCTTAACGACTTGTCCCAGGTGGGGGCGAAAAAAATATAACTTACTAGCAACCATTCTAGTACCCCAGTTTTGGCCAATAATAACCATAATGGATTGTATCTAAAGTAATTGGTCAAAATAGTAATCTGACTCAAGAAATGAGTTTATCACGACAAAATTATGAAGAAATGTGGTATTACACATGTTTCTAGATTAATTGGTTCAAAAGTTACATTTACCATATGGCTGATGGCGGACATCTTGGATTTTAAGATCAATCGGCTTCACGTCGCCGATTTTAAAGCCGAATTTTGTGAAATTTAGCTTCCTGGCTGTTGTAAAAATACAATTCAATTCCGAAATCATGCCAAATTGTTAAATTTGGTAAGATTCTATGGCAATTATGAGTATTTGGCGGCCATCTTGGATTTTCGCAAATAAATAAAAATCTCGGCTGTTTTGTGACAAGTATACCCCGATGGACAACAAAAAGCAAAAAAAAACGTTGTATATGTCTCAGTGCAAGGTTAAGGCAAATTCCTCAAGACTATATATACATATGAATTAGAAAAAATGCACTTTACGCACAATCAATGTAAGGTGGTGTAAGCAACAAGGGTAATGTGATGCACTGAGCTCACGTCTTGCTGGCCGGATGATTTTATTTGAGGTCGTATATACGATGATATTTTTATACCGGTGGCCCAGTTAGTGCGATACTTTTGACCAGGTGACGGGTTAACTTTGGGCAGGTTGTGCGTGGACGTTTATAATGCCGTCAATATAGCGAAAGAAAACGAACAAACTGTAGTAGAATTTGTTTTTTTGCAATCCTTTTCAAAATCACCTACTAATAGTCAAACAGCTTAGAGCAGAATGTTAGGGTAAGTGGGACAAGCACCATTTTTCTAGGAGCTAGAGATGTATAAACGTTCATCTTTGGCTAGGTACCAAAGCTTTTTTTAGATTTAAGGCAGTGATCTTAGATGATCAAAATCGCTGCCATTTGGATTATTTGTTTGACTTAATGTAATTTTGTAATAGTATATGTGGTGCAAGAAGGTGTCGGAAAAAACCCCACATATTTTGTCACCTTTATATTACTCTAATTAGCATAGTTTCAATAATAAAGTACATAAAGAACCTGATTATGTCTTACTTTGTGAACAGTTTTGAAGAACATTCTTTTTCCTACACCATAGAAGTAATTTAAACATGTTCATAATATTATGTTAACTGTCGTTAACTGTCGTAACAGGAGTTAGCAGTACAAGTCTCGAGGTCGATGACACCTGTCGGACTTAATACCATAATATAATATATCAGCCAATTCACACCTGTCTGTCTTCGTTATGGAAAATGTGGGGCTAGTGGCATGGATGTTAACCCCTAGTTGAGTCACAGCATACAAAAGATTATCTATGTACATGAAAAGGTGACATTAACTCGGGTCATGTACCTGTGTCGTCCCCGGGCCCATGACCCTCTGGAGAATACAACTAGGTCGGGCTGATATGTGTGGATATTCAAAGTAAATATGTTTAATTTATTTGTATTTGTGAACAAGGACGTATAATATCTAGACATTTACAACACCGGGTCGATCGCTGCATCTGACCATCTATCGGTGGTTATTATGTAATTGTACCTGCAGTCATCAGAATGTCTAAATATGCTTAAGCTTTTTGTTAAAGATAATTTTGTGTGTTCATCCATGGTCATTGTTTGACATTGATTCAACAAAAAACGAAAAAAGGCTATGAATGATATTAAGGCTATGAATGATATTAAGGCTATGAATGATATCATGAATGATAACAGGCCTTGCTAAGTTACTCGCGTGGCGCGATATCACAGTGGTGCGTACTGCCACGTAATATACAGATACAGAAACTGCTGATAACAATTAAAAATTTTAAAGGGCGTAGCAGTTCAAGATGGTAAGAAAACTTATTGAGAGTGAGTGAATATGGTAAGGGTACTTGGAAAGACTGGCCAGGGTTATGATGTCTGGCTGCGCAAACATGATTTCTGGCTGCAATGTAAAACAAATAGGTGGCCTGGGCCGGTATTCTCGTACAAGTTACGCTCGTAGCCTTCGGATTGGTCAAGTTGGCCATCTCGACTAATATAATCCGAAAGCCTACGATATGTCATCACTTGTACGAGAATACGGGAACTGGTCTGTCCGAGCGGTGGAGGTGAATAACAGCAAGACTGCGTGTAGTACACATGCTAAGGGCTCTAAAATGGCCAACCACTGCACTTTTTAGGGCAAATCTTCAGTTTTACAAATCTGAGGAGAGGAGATTCATTTGTGATGTTATTTCATAATTGAGTGACAATCGTGAAACAAAGATCGAAGATGGCGGCTTAATTGCCACTATCTGCATTGTTTTATATTCACGGATTGCCCATTTGGAAAGAATTAAGATGTCTCACTACCCTGATCACAAGGCTCTGACACAGCGACCACCATTTTAAAATGTAATAGTTAAAAAACATCACAAGTTTACGCCTGCTGAAAATGGGAAAATTTTCATAGGCTCTTGAAATATTCGTTTAAATTGCATGATATCCGAATTTTCCGGTAGGTGGCGCGAGTAACGTATATCCACAGCTGGCTGTGGATATAAAATAGCGGTCACTGTTACCGGGCCTACGGCAAAGTAGGAAATATATTTTTAGACTTAGGAGGGTCATTCAATTTTGTTGCTGCTATACGGAAAAAATGACAACAAATATAACTTTCCAATTTCAAATAATATGTACGTCTGCTCTGGGTATGTGAGCATTTTTCATTGCACTCACACCTAAAAATGCAAGATTGTCATTAAGCAAAACATTTTCACGGTGACTTACAGTCTATTGCGCAGCCGCAGACATACTGTGCGCTATGTGACTGGGAGGTGCACCTGGTTTATTCTGCAACTATCCCCATGCAGTGGGTCGAGGGATGTTGACAGGTGTGTTCTCTTCCATTCGTTTTCTTGGATCAAAGACATTAGGATTAGATGGATTATCTTGACCATAGTAATGTTGTGTAGTATTCTGATGATGCTAGTATCATGCAACAAAGAATCCGGAGCTGCTATTGTAGACGAGGGGTTGTAATCTGTGTTATCAATCCCTTCTCTGGGGAGCTGTTCTCCAGTGGCTTAGACGGATACTACTTCACCAATTTGTCTCATACGATAATGACTAAGTTGGTCAAATCTGTACTCTGACGACGCAAGCGGTCATAAAAGATGGCCCACGCTCAATACAACGAATGACTTTTTGCCTAATCTAATTATGAACCTTCATGGAGACTCTAGGGGCGGCGGAGTTTCTCTCTTTCGTGTATGTCTGGCCACATAATATTCTATTTAGGAAATATTTCCAGCCGACTTATGCAGGAGGATTTGGAGCAATGTAAATAACTAGTTTTGAGGACGCTGTAGGAGGGGGCTCGACCAATGGCCGGACCATCTAACAGCATGCGAAGGAAGGATTTCAGTATTGTACCTACTGTGCCTGATTCTAAATCATTCGTAAATAAGCCTCAAACACTTGTCTCATTTATCAAGTGTTTTCCGTTCTTTGTCAGTTGTTTGATTTTTTCTTGAGGTCTTCATCATCTGCCTCTCTCAGCTTTTCCTGTAACACCAGCTGCTAACGTCGTATTGAAATCTGTCGTCTTACAATATCAGGGATTCTGCGGATAATTTTACTCCTTAGTCGTGTGGTGTGACCATGGGTGTCGTCTAAGTCAAGAGTCATTTTTTGCACACCAGTGGCAGATCAGCCCCACTCAGAACAGTACCAGACGCTCTGTGACCCTTTACATGATCTGCAAACTCATCTAAAGCATGTTTGTGATGACCTTGGTAGCATGTCCCTCAGCGAAGTCTCGGTCAGCTGCATCAGCCTATCTATCGGTAGTATTTATTCAGGAACGATCTCTGATATTTGGCCTTATTTGCCATCATATCCCCCTGTACCCAATATTATTGCTTCTAGTGTCGTTAGCTTGAAATTGAATTATCCTATCTCCTCCTTCTCATATATGTTATAAATGTATATCGTTTAATTGATGTAAAACGCTACGCACGACTATGTCTTTTTAAAAGCCGTTTTATTAGTACGTTGTATCGCAGTTGTTGGGAATAAAAAGAGTGTTTGGACAACATGATAAAATTGCAAATATTCAGGGAAAGTTGAGCGATTTTTTAGCAAAACCTAAAACAAATTCCTTACCAAAAAATTATTTTACCATTGCATAGTATAGGGTCTTAACGAACTTCTGACAATTTGTTTACGCTCAACTGTCATAGGAGATTTTTTTACAGAGCAAAATGTAAGATGGCTGAAATCGGTGATGAAAAAAAATCGAAACCAGACATTTTATGTGCTAACTTACCCTACATTTTATCAGCGGTGGGTAGACAGCTACGTTAAGTTGTAAAATAAAATGATATCAACAGGAGAAAAACCAGCATGGCCGCCAAAAACAGCAAAGCACGATAGTGATAATTAAATATTCAGGCTTGACTTTTTGGTTTGAGTGCAACATGCAAGATCACATTTGTGGTGGTTGACATACTTTTTAAAGAGGCTGTAATTACTTCTTCAGTGACCAAGATAATTTATGTAGTTGGTGAGATAACTTTTAAAGTGACTGTGGCGACTTCTTTCGTGGCCACGTTTAGTTTGTTTGATCACCTTCGTGGTGGCTGAGATAACTTTTAATATGGCTGAGATAACTTTTGTTTTGGATGAGACCACGTTTTAAGTGGTTGTGATCACTTTTTTCAGTGGCCAAGATTATTTTTGTAGTGGCTGCGATAACTTTTAAAGTGGCCTAAGTGGCTGACATCAGTTTGTTAGTGGCCAAGATCACCATTGCAGTGTCTAAGATAATTATTACGGAGGATGTGATCACTTCTTGAATGACCAGTAAAGTATCTGTGATATTGACCGAGCTATAACTCAATAAACATTTTTCGGTAATGGCGGCACAAATTTGCATAAAAATGGCACGTGTTAGCTTGTTAACATGGCTAATTGTTTTCTACGCAGTTTTTTCCAAGCTAGATACACTAATTAGAAATATATTTCCGAGGGTACAAGGGAACTTTTTTTCAACTAGGCGAAGGAGCTTATAAAAGGTTTTGAAAATAATTTAAAATAATAGCAAAAATAATGTAAAATATAAAAAAATCGAAAAACACAAAATGGAAAGTGAAATGAAATTTAATTTTGAGACAAAGAGTACAGGCGCAAAAATATTACATCAATGAAACATTTGGCGGCCATTTTGTTTTATTATGTCGTTTTTGTATTGTAAGACAACTTACAATCCTTTAATCAGCACATTTGTAAACAAATTGATGATTAATTATCACTTCCTATGTTATTTCTGTGAGATAGTCGGCCATTTTGGATTTTACCCTCCTAAAAATCCTCCTATAAATACATGTATCCAGAGTAAACAAATTATGTGTGGTTTGTCCAGACCTTATACAAGACCGTGTTACACAAATATTTTGGTAAGGAATTTGTTTTAGTTTTTTTTCTAACTTTCCCTGACTAAAATGTTTGGTCACAAATTAAGCATAATGGTTCACCTTCTTCAAGTCGTGGTGGGACATTTACATTGTCGGCCTATTACGTTTCACATTTGTTGTCGCATGTAATACGTATTCGATATTGATAGATAATCTTGTATCTTCAACCTGGAGCTAAATCTTCTTTTTTTTGGGGGGGGGGGGGGTATCTTTATAGTTTAAATTATCTTCTTACATCTTACATCTTACATGTGAATATTTTACCTACATAATAGTTATTACTTCTGTCATCCCAATTGAATGATCAGCCTGATTTTAGTTTGTTGTTATTTATCACACATAATATATCACAGTTGATTTCAATAATAATCTGTATGAAGCTTGTGTCCGTTGAAATATCAGTATTTCTGTTTTTATCTTAATCACATCTATAGCCCTGATCAGATGTGTCCTTCACACATGAAAATTTAAAAGCGTAATGAGCTCATAAATTGTTACATTGTTATATTTGTTTTAATAAAATTGTACATAGGTATGCATTTGGGGCACACTTGAAGTTGTGGGCGGCATTAGCGGGACACAAAATGCATGTGGTTGAATAAATAAAATTCCAAAACTTAGAGCTTTGATGGTTATTTCTCTAAGAAGGCCCTAAATTCGGGTTAAAAAATAACAAAACTACTGCCTCTCGCGTAATATATTCCCATTTGTGGATGTAAATATACTTACGGTTATAGTTATAGTTGATTTATCCTGCACGATATCCACCAGCATAGTACACGAAACACTAAATAATGTGTTTTAATACCGGTAACATTGCTCCAGACCCAGCAAACACAAGAAGTTGAATCAATATTGGCTTATCTGTTTTATGAAACATATGCTACCACATTTGAAAATATTATACAATAATGAGCTCAATTTATAACACAAAAACGACATTTTATGGTGGCAGTTTTGGTCATTTATTTCAAATCATTTGTTATGTTACACCACCTACTTCCAACTGGATTTGAAGAAAGCTGAAATAATATGCAACCCCGGTTGACTTCTTTCAGCTGTAGGTCTATACCATACAAACAGAGTTAGCAGATTTATTTGCTCAACGCTATTATAGACCATGGGTATTTTTGCAGATCATATTTTTTACTATTTACCAAGGTACTTTCAGGTGGTCTGCAGATTTTCTATGCATGGACAAGGTCACCAGAGGTCATCGAAGTATGGTATCATTGACCCTTAAGGTGGTATAATAATGTGTCATATAACTAGGTAGAAACCCAAGCCAAGTAGGAGAGGGTGGGGCTAAAAGTCACAAAAAGTAGAAACGAGTTAATATATATTGTATGTGTTTAATCGGAATCAGTTTGGCAATGCAATGCAATGCATAGGCACATATCTTGGCTAATGTCTAGTAAATGTATCGAACATTAAACTAAAAAGCTAAAAAACGTTGTTTGTCCTTGTTGGTGAGCTTGTGACTTTCAACCCCAGTGTGGGGTTTAGTGTCACAACACTGGGGAAAACGTCACAGTGTATAAAGGTACAGTGGGGTTAAATGTCACAAGGGATAAAGCAACTGGGGTAAAAAGTCACATTATTCATATCGACAAAAAAATGAACATGACGTAGTAGGCCTATTTTGTCAAATTAGAGGTCAGCGTCCTTGCTGTTTTGTCCTTTACAACCATTTATTGAGAATTACATCCTACTTTATTGTCAAGTATGGAAGAAAACATATTTTTTAGAATATATGTATTCACATATACTGCTTTTCTGGTATCTTCATGCTACCCTGGAATCACTTGGCAGCTTGCAGATGACATCTTCTAATGGGTGTCTGACCAGATATTACGCCTCTGGGTAAATGAGAACGAGGATGTCTACAATTGGGGCTAAAAATCACAGCCTGTGACTTTTAGCCCCGCGGTTGTGACTTTTAGCCCCATGGTGTGCAGCTTACATGATGTTTAAAATTTCAGATTACCATCAGGTTTGCATATAAATCATTATGCATGCCAATAAATACAGTATATGTAAAGATAACACTTCGTTACATTTGTGTCTTTATGTTTTTGGGGAACACCGGGAATTCTATGTATAGATGCGGAAATTATTTGTAAGCTCAGTGACGTCATATAATGGTATTTACCCATAGAGAAAAAGTAACAGGCACGTGACTTTTAGCCCCTGTGACTTTCAGCCCCACCCTCCCCTACACATGGTGACATGGGTTAAATTGGTGTTGGGTTTCATAGGGGAGTTATCCCAAGGTCATGGTGAGGTCATTTCAAGGTCACAGCGAGGTCAAATCAGCTCAAAACGGTTGGAAATAACTTATTTTTGTTGTTTTTGCTAACATTTTGTTCACTTAAAATGTATATGATGGCTTGAAACATACATAGATCCCAACACGTACAGACCTACCCAAGAAGACCCCCGAGCAGTTACAGGTACAACATAAGTGTTGGAGGGTTTGTCTCCCCGTTCCCCTTCCTTCATCTTGTTGTCAATACTGTCTGATATGGAAAAAAATGGCCCAAATAACACACTGATGTTATTTTTTAACCAATTGCCAATAAACATTCATTACATCGGATAAGACCCAAACTAAGTACACATGTTGACACGGGGTTGTATTTCACAGGGTTGTTACCCCAAGGTCATTAAAAGGTCAAATCAAGGTCACGGTAAGGTCAAATTTGCTCAAAACAGCTTAAAATATTTTGTTTTTGCTGATTTGTCTACAATATGTTCATTTAGATGTCTATGATGGCTTGAAACATACCTAGACCCTAACCCTAGCTGTTTTGAGCTGATTTCACCTGGCTGTGACCTTGAGATGATCTCACCATGGCCTTGGGGTAACTCTCCTACCAAACACAACGATGTCATCATGTGTACTTGGGTTTGGTTTCAATCGATTTATTGGAAGTGCTGGTTCAATAATGTACTCTCAACCATTTTGTACTGATTTGACCTTGCTATGACCTTGAGATAACCTTACCATGACCTTGGGATAACTCCCCTATGAAATACCTACCCATGTCACCATGTGTACTTGGCTTGGGTTTCGACCTATTTATTTTTGTACCACCCTAAGGGTCAAGGGTATACTACGATGGACTCTGTTGACCTTGTCAAAGCATAGAGAATCTGCTGAGCACCTGGAAGTAACGTGGTACATTAAGGTTTTAAAAAAAATATGGTCTACAAAAAAACCCGGGGGGCAGAGGGGGTACAGGTGGGCCTAAGGTCTATATGGTGCATGTTTCAAAATTAGCAGTGGAGAAAAGAGCTAAATTGATTTGACGACTCTCCCTGCTTCTAATATAAAATGTTATAAGCCTTGGTGAAAGCAGCTAACTGGAGTAGTATGTTTCTAGAAGTAAAACTATTCAGGAGAGATGGGTGTTTCTTTTTACAGTGTAAGATGACAAATACAGTTGCATTGCTGAACATATAAGGGAAATATTATATTATCTTAGTGTTGATAAGGGATAACTAAATGTAACCTTTAGCATTGTTATTCAATGAGTTTAGTTTCAAGTGCTAACAACAGTTGTAACAAGTCTGTGGTATATTATTTTTTCTCTGTTAACCAAAATACAGGATCTCTAGTTTTAGTGACAAAAAATAATATACAGCACAGGTGAATTTTCAGAATACTAAACACGTTCACTAACAACCTGTTTTCTCAAAACACGTTTTGATAATTTTAACTTTTCACCTTGAAGCCGACGATATATTGTCGTTTTGAAAACGTATTCGTCCGATTTCGCAAATAGTTCTTAGCTGGAATGAAGGACTTAGTGAATGAATGAGTGAGTCAATAAAGAGTGACTGAATGAGTGAGTGGGTGGGTGGGTGAGTGATTGGGTGGGCGGGTGAGTGTGTATCTGGGTGGGTGGTGAGTCAGTAAAGGGGTGAGTGGGTGGGTTGGTGGGTGGCTGGATTGGTTGAATTTAAAAAAATAAAAATAAAATAAATAAATAAACAAATAAATAAAATAATAAATAAATGGATAAATGGATAAATAAATAAATAATTAAATAAATAAATAAATAAATAAATGAAGTAATGAGTGAGTGAGTGAGTGAGTGAGTGAGTGAGTGAGTGAGTGAGTGAGTGAGTGAGTGAGTGAGTGAGTGAGTGAGTGAGTGAGTGAGTGAATAAATAAATAAATAAATAAATAAATACTGATATGCTGGATAATACTGAAATATGCTGAATAATCAAATACTACTAATATGATGGATACTACTGATATGCTGAATAATACTAATATGCTAGATAATACTGATATACTAAGTAATACTGATAGGCTATACTGGATAATACTGATATGCTGGATAATAAGCTAACTGATATAATGCTGGATAATCGGATAATACTGATATGCTGGATACTCATATAATACTGATATACTGGACAATACTAATGCAGGATAATACTGATATGCAGGATAATACTGATATACTGGATTATTAGGCTTACTGATATGCTGGATAATACTGATATACTGGATAATACTGATGTGCTAGATAATAATTATATACCGGATTATACTGATATGCTGGATAGTACTGATATATTGGATTATACTGATATGCTAGATAATGCCGATACACTGGATAATACTGATATGCTGGAGAATACTGATAATGATATATGCTGGATGTATAAAACTGATATGATGGATAAACTGATATGCAGGGTAATACTGATATGCAGGGTAGGCCTACTACTGATATACCGGATAATATGCCTACTGATATTCTGGATAATACTGATATTCTGGATAATACTGATAAGCTGGGTAATACTGATATGCTGGATAAAACTAATATGCTGGGTAATTCTGATATGCTGGATAATATTAACATCCTGGATAATACCCATATACTAGATAATACTGATATGCTGGATAATACTGATATGCTAGATAATACTGATATACTGGATAATGCTCACATACTAGATAATACTGATATGGATCATATGCTGGATAATACTGATATGAATCCTATGCTGGATAATACTGATATGCTGCATATTCGCAAAGAATCTCAATAGAATTTCCTTCATAATAGTCTACTAATATTCTGTATAATACAATGTCATAATACCGATCTATAATGCTGATATGCGCTTTGTAAAATGTCACTCAATCATACCTGTCTGAACATTTTAAAAACGGTACCACAATATTAAGATATTCGCAGGCTTTCCATATGAATTCTTTTTACTTTACGTTAAAACACACCACTGCATTATTTTCTTTGTCCGACCACGACATTCTTATAAGCCGGGAATGGTGGGTTATTGTTGATGACGTACATAAAAATTGTCAGGGTAGGCTATGGTACTATAATCAGTGATGTACGACCGAGGATCCTTATTATGGTCGGATGTATTTTATGGCAATTAAAACCCTCGGAGTTCTACACTCTTAGTAGCGAAATAGGCCGCGGCCTTTTTCACAACAAAGAATGTATAACTCCTCGGACTTTATCCTGTACATGGTTTTTTTGTCTGGCTGCATCCGCCATTCGGATATGCCATCCAGATTTTTCGGAATTCCAATAGTATCGCTGCCACTATGGGTTTCAGAATGTGCAATTGAACAGTGCTGTTAGAATTCAGAACAGTAACACATGTTGATCGTATCATTCCGATAACTAGATCAGGCCAGCAAACGCCAGACAGGCTAATTGGGCCAATGTTGGACCTACGGTCTGCATTTGGTTGATGGATGTGTTTGTTGCGATGTGGTGGCACCATTTTTGATACCGACTGCTCTGTCATTATTAGGCATATAACGCGTGGTATGATACAAAAATATACACATAAAGTCTGCATAGTAAATCTCCATGCTTTGTATATGTTTTGATATGCTTTGTATATGCTTTTGATATGCTTTGTATATGCTTTGTAATCGTGATAATTGCACATATATCCCTATATTTTCTGAAACAGAAAGCTCGCTCCACCAACACAGATAGCGGGCATGTCCTTCATTGACCCAGCACTGGCCAGCTGGGCAGATTATTTAAAAAATGCGGATGCGGACCTGTGATAGGTTGTTAACTACGCTGCACTGTAATTTCAGTATCTGCTTGCTTGTAAGTAAACATATACTCCTGTCTGGCTTTTCACGAGAGTACGTACTTTATAATCAACCCGTCTATATAATTAAAAACAATTACCGATTAAATGATTTCCCGTCAAATTAGGTGACAAAGTGACGCTATTTATTCACATTATATATTTTTGCAAAGCTAAAACGTAAATAAATTATCAAAGAATTTATAAAAAATGTCAAATTAAAAATATAATTCCGTATCAGTTAAAGTTACACAAGATATGGACAGACACAGATTGTGATGTCATTCTCACAAACTGGTCGTAAAAAATAAATTGTGTCCGAGAAATATGTGCTACTGTTGGACACCAGAACACTGCTATATTAGTCGGCTGCATATATGGTTTGACCATGAAAAAATTGCCACACAAAGTTTCCCATCGGCTTACTCTAGTATCAGGTGTGCTAATTAACATATCAAAAGTATACCAAATCTGGCCATGCAAAAAGTATAATTTTTAAGATGGCGTCCAAGATGGCCTCCACAGCCTTAAAATTCCAATTATTTGCCCATTAATCTTTGATCCGAAGTGACTCAGTTTGAAGTGTTGTCACTTGTTTTGGGTTTAGTGCACTTTACACACCATAGTCAAAATATAAATTTTGAAATCCAAGATGGCGGACCAAAATGGCCGTCAAACTGCAAATACTGAGTATTAAAGGAAATATTAGGAATCATTTCATACATCATTTCTTATCTAACCTGGTCTGGCATCGAGCCAGTCTGTGTGTTATGTTTGTTGAGGTGGTACTTGTACCCTCGCTTATTACGTATTTGATTGAAATGTAATTATGCGTTGTATGGATATAAAAAATCGACGGATTGACTTCAATATGTTGTCAAAGGTCACAAAAATCAATCAAAATTAAATCTTTGTTATATATTTACTTACATATGTTTACTCACGTTGTCAGAACTATAATACGATATGCAAACGGTGTTCATTTGAGTGCGGTATTGGAAATGGACATGTGCTGTATTTTTCCATACCGCACGTAAATGAACACCGTTTGTATTTGCTCACACGATCGTCCAAAACTTTCAACGGCGCAAATAAGTGTACAATTGACCGACATGACAGACGACCATAAGACCCGCCGACTCTCAGTTAATATCATCCCCGCTCACCTGCTATACAGCATGCATACAACATGTATACATGTAGTGCATACAGAGGAGTGTGGTATCGGCTGATCCCGCTATACGTCTCATAGTGGAAACACCACCAGTGAGTGTGAGAATGATCTATAGGCCTACCTAATACTAATCTATACATTATATTGCCAAATATAAATACCCATCTATAAACAAAGTAGGCCCTATAACGCAAATATATGGGGTTCGGTCGCAAAATCAATAAAAGTTAGAATTTTGATGTATTGTAAAGCAAAAAAGGCGCTATAGTAATAAAGTAAATATTAATAATAATAATTATAATAATAATTGTCAAAATAATTCAATCAGCATTATTTCATATGACGTACATTATATTGCCAAAAATATCATAATGATTTGTTTTGTTGTAAAAATCCCAAAGACAATGGTGATTCAAACATAGATAAAATACATATCTAAAAAAATAGTGTTATTTTCTCTCACATTTGGCGTGTTAAAGCGACTTAATCAGACTAAAATCGTCAACAATTCGGTGATTTTATTTTGGCTTGTAAAACTGCAAAAGTTTTCAAATTTTTGTGCTGCGCATTTACCAGTTAAGCGAGATATAGAGACGAACGTATTTCTTATTTTGGACATGCATAAAGGTGACGAGGAAGCTGTAAATGGCGACGTTTGAAGGCTGACACAGGGGCGGTAAATAAAAGACAAAGAGGTAGTAGAAGGCGACAGATGGCAGTCTAATGACCAGTGACGGATGTAAATATTATAAGCTTTGAAAGACGACGGGGAGACGTTTAAGAGCGACGGTAGGCGACGAAAAAACGACAGAGAAGCGATAAAAGATAATTGGAAGACGTTAAACAGCGATTGAGAAGCGCTAAAGGGCAACATAGGGCGACAGGGAGACTTTACAGGGCGATGGAGAAGCGAATGTGGGGGGGGGGGGGGTGTCCGTGTGCATGAGAGAGGCACGAGTTTTCTCTTCAGATTTGATAAATATAAGGTCTTGGCCTCAAAAAAAGCTTGCGTAAACATGTGGAGGGGTGGGCTGGCAATTTTTTTGTAATAGCTGTTTGAAAATTTCATGTGTAAATGATTTTTTCTGCCGAATCGAGTGTGAAGAAAATTTGTTTTTTTCTGATATCTGGCCTTAATTTACTTAGATTGCTGGTGCTAATGTGCTATTTTAAATAGTTCATTTCAGGTATAAAAAGTAGTATTGAATAACATTCTCCATAGTGATTTATTTACGCTCTATGACTTTTTTCAAATTGATATTTGTATTGCTGGGTTTTTGTGAACAGTATCCTGTCAGAATGAAAAAGAACACATTATATTGCATGTAAATTTATTGAATTTATTATAATTAAATATTGTTCTCACACACACTTTCTTCTTGAAGGCTACAGTCACAAAATATATAGTTCAAATGACACCCTTCTGTTTGCAGGAACAAGTCATCATCCAGCATATATCCAAAGGATGCTGGATCTGGTTTGTCAACAGCAGTACATGCTCAGAGAATATGAGTCTTGATGGTGATACCTGGCCAGTTATCAATCATAGGGGTGGTACCATTTAACACTTCCATAAAGTTGCACCACCAGGCAAGATCGGCTCTCATCTCACTCGTAATCCTGGACTTGTGCCACGGGCGATGTAAACCACTAAGACGATCGATTAGGCATCGCAGAGGAGGTCGTCCGCCATACACGCACTGTGTAGCCCATAGATCTAGAGAAAATGGATCGTCAACATCGCTCTACGACGACTGAACTTGCGTCCACTCGCACTCCTGAGAAGTGCTGGTTACTGACTTCCGGTATGAATCTCAGAGCTGTCATCTGATCATAACAAACCAACTTTCTCCGTCGATTGATCGCATAAAAACATCGACAGCGCAGCTCCACATGTACGTACAAAGAAATACTATATCGGCAAAGATTCACAGTTTTTTAATTTTGTAAAAAAGTTTCGTTGTGGATGATAATATGTAGATAATTTGCAAAAATATACAAGTTCCAGTGAGTGACTGCCGAGCGGCGAGTGGTCTGGACTCAGTCATGTGTCAGTAGCAGTGACAGTGTTCTGCCATGGTCTGCACTGGGCCCGCGTAATTACTGTGACTGATAGCGGATTAATTAAAATCAATGGATATAGTCTATAAAAATTAGAGATATGTTAAAATCTGCGGCATTAATGAACAGTGTCGAATGTCACAGGATTTAGCCGTGACATTCTCTCATTTTGAAACCTGTTTGAGGAATCAAGCCACTGTCTCAGTGCCAGAGTGTCAGTCACTGTAGCCTGTAGGCCCCCCTATACTGGGGCTATGGCAGGCTATGAACTCTTTAGCATTCATTCTAACCAGTGTCCAACGCCAAAGGTGCCTACTAAACTGGAGGTCCGGTGGAGTGGGCCTAGCCCTAGGAGTACTAGGAGGCTTGGATATGAGCGTCCAAAATGAAATTATTTAGGCATTTAGCTCTAGATTCTCCTAGGCCGTGGGACTATATGAGTGAAATGGCCCACCATTCAATTAATAGGGTGGGCGGTGCTGCATATTTTTTAATCGGAAACATTATTTATTTGCAGTGGCTAACCGTACGAATATTTATGAATAACCTCAAATACGTAAGCTATTGTTAGTCACGTAGGCCTACGGATAAACACTCCCTTATTTATTTCACTTCCTATCTGCAGAAATTTATTTTTTGCACAGAGTATATAATTATCTAGAGGTTCGCGAGGCTTCACAAATGTAAGGTTCATTTAATGATGCTGAGCGAAGTCGAGCAAGGCTCAACGTCTTATATGGGTCATTGAATATATATTTAGGCCTACAGTCAATTGTTTATTTGATGAAAATTTGGTCTGAAAATATTTATTTTGAAAATACATGTACTCCAGTACCCCTTGGTAAGGTTGGTTGCACCCTAATCATTATAATATAGTTCTAGCCTATAATCATGATAATGCAGTTTAAGATCATTAATAATATAGTTCTAGCCTAGGCCTATTTTCTAGTCATTTGGTATCAATCCTAAAATAAAAGAATATACATTTTTACTTTTATTAAAAACTACTTTGAATTGGTACTCCAGCAGTAAACCTATTTGTGTTGTATTAGGCTGGAAGGAGAAGAAGGCTGGCAGACTTTAAATCTCCCACGATACGATAAATCAATGCTGGTTTAAGTTAGGCCAGTGTTTTAGACGTTGAACCATTTTGGCATTCTAATAAAATATAGCAAATGTTTGGGGGTAAATCTGCCAATGTTTTTATTTTTCAACAGAGTTTAAAGATATAAATAATGGTGCCAGGCTCACCTTACAGAAACAACAGGGGTGCTGTGTGTTTCTAAAGTTTTTTAGACTGCTAGCTGTACTCCCTACTCTTTGATCCACCCTTTAATATCACACATGTCAACTACCATATTTATGATAATAAATGCCCATATTCAAATAAACGCCCACATCCCTGATTTGAAAATATAATCCACAATCATGGTAGGCCTACACTATATAGCCTGCCTGGGTAGACATAAAACACTAAATCAATATTCTAATAAGCTCGCACTCCCCCTATGTCTTTTTTATTAAATTTACCTTTTTACTATATTTTTTAGATCTGTATATAGGCCTACTAGATAATAGATACAAAATATAATTGTTTGCCATGCACTGTCAGATAAAACAAATATCTAGGCTATCACTCAAAAAAAAATGTGTCTTTCATTATTTGTTTGATCATATATACCTGGTCTCCCCTAAATGTCAAATATCAGTCTCACTAGGCTACTTACAGTTTATCGAATAGTCTAGAAGTTGTTTTGGACTAATATATTAAATTTATGAAATTTAAACATGTTGTATGCTAACATGGTTAAATTCTCCTCCCAAAAAAATTCCCATGTCTGTTCTGGAGTATGTTGTGTGGAATCAGATGGTTATGTAAGCCTTTATTATTATTAAAAATACCCAATTATGTTATTTTTTTGTATTTTGCAGGAATATCCCATCACATTTGTCTCTAAGTTTGCCTGGTTATCTTCTACTCCACTGTGCTGCTGATATAAAGCTGCTCTCTGAACTCTTCAAATACATGCATTGTTGTGTGTCAGAAAAATGTTGGAGACTACAACACAACTAGAAACACCTGGTGTGATTCTTCTTATATGCAGACTCAGTGACTGATCAGTGAACATTCAGGAATATATTTTTTACTGTTATTGGTTATAGACTTACTGCAATACCATAATCTAGCATTGTTAGTTATAGGAAATTCAAAGCCAACTGTTTGACTAAATCTCAGAATATATGTAGTCTATGTAATTTTAACCCTAGCAGGATACTTCTTCATATATTTTAAAGACAATTAATGTAATGAAACATGGTAAGGTCTATAAATAATATTATGGATGGTTGGGCTTTATTTGAGATACAAAATCTTCAAATTTTTATTCACCTGGAGTGAGGAGTTGCAATTTAGCATTCCCCATCTGAAGGTGACTGAAAATAAAATAAGGCTAGATGAGTCATGTCAAGAAGTTAGACAAGAATCTGAGAATTTGATGACTGTGTTCAGCTTTACAAATATTATATATGTATTTAACACTGGTACCACTACTACTAAAGTTTTTGTGAAAAAATGGATCTCTCCCAAATTGAATTATTTTATCAACTGCAAATCTACCACAAAATATGTTACAAATTTTAGTGGTATTTTATTTAAGTCTGAAATTTGCTTAGCAGCACAAGGTTTAAAATAAAAAATAGGTCTAATGTCAGCAATGACTGACAATTATGTCAATAAAATATTATATGTGTGAATGTGGCTGTAATAATGGTAATAGTCAGTGCATGGTATAGTTTCAGAATATATGATTTTAACCCCATAAGGATACTTCATATATTTTGAAGAAAACTAATGTAATTAAACATGGTAAGGCCTATAATATAGCATATTATGGATGGTTGGACTTTATTTGAGATACAATGTCATCAAATTTTTATTCACCTGGAGTTGGGAATTGCAATTTAGCATTTCCCATCTCAAGGTGAATGAAAATAAAATAAGGCTAGATGAGTGATGTTGGGAAGTTAAACAAGAATCTGAGAATTTGATGACTATGTTCAGATTTAAAAATATTATATATGTATTTAACCCTTGTACTACTAAAGTTTTTGTGAGTATTTTCATTCATTTAAAGCTGAAAGTGCTAAAGCAATTTCCAGCTACAAGTGAATAAAAAATAATATTACAGTATTTATAAAAAAATTTACCTCTCCCAAATTGAATTATTTGATCAACTGTACATCTACCACAAGATATGTTACAAATTTTAGTGGTATTTTATTAAGTCTGAAATTTGCTTAGCACAAGGTTTTAAATGAAAAATGGGCCTAATGTCAGAAATGACTGACAATTATGGCAATAAAATATTATATGTGTCAATGTGGCTGTAATAATGGTAATAGTCAGTGCATACCCATATATAATATAATGATCTGATAATGTACATCTAGGTAGTGTGCCTATGCAGTAGTTTTGTCAGGAAGAGGGAGGGTTTTCGACCGAAATCATAGCAGTGAAAAGTAAAAACAAGGAATTTCTGGAATGGAATATGCCATGGTATTGTAATCTAGAATTTTTTTCAAATATAATAATTACATATTGTGCTATATATAGTTGAATAGTCGTGTAATAGCCTTTTATTCAACATGTTCAACCTTGAATCAATAAAATTTAAAGTAGAAATAACTACGTTGATTTAAATTGTACAAAATTAGGTAATTTTTACTCACTTTAAGCTCTGTGTTGTGGTAGCAAATCCATACAACATCAAATGGGTTAAAATTTAAATTCTATAATTTAGCGTTTCTCATGTTCAAGGGTTAACTATTTTAAAAATTATCAACTCAGTGCTATGCAGTGACCAGATTTAATATCAAAGCAATGCTAATATGCTGATATTTTTCAGGTTTTTCATATTATTTTTTAAAGAATTTTTTTAATTTTGTTGTTGAACATGTTTAATGTATCTTTCTGATAGTTATCATTAAAACATGAAGAATTTACTCTGTATTTTTGATTGATTGCTGTTGGTCTTTACTATTTTTAATTTATTTTCAGAGAATGTGTTCGTATTAACACAAAAATTAAATTACAGTTATTTTAAGTTGATTTCAATTTGACGGAGATCCAATATCAAGGTTTTATCATCTCTATATCTCTGGGTTTTATATTGTTTTTCAAGTCTTTGATTGGCAAATACAGTAGGCTATTAGCATGATTAGCAACAATATCATTTTAATTTTAAAATATGTATCGGTATTGTACAAAAGTTATTATTTTATAAAATATCCCTTTATGCTTAAAATGCGTAGTTCAGATCAGCAGCGGCTTGTGCTGGGGGTGGGGGGTCTGGACATGCCCAAAAACTAAAGTAGTCTAGAAAAGGGTAATACATGTATCACTACCCCATAGTTGTCAAATGCCTGTGCTTGTCAACAGGTCAAGTTGTAGAAATGTTCAGACTAAACATGATTAACCCTTCTGCTGCCGGAACCGTATATATACGGTTTCAAGCAAGTTTCTGAACAAATAAAATGACACTGAAATCCACAAAATAGTTTTTGATAGATACTCAAGTTTATAATTAAATAATTCAACTTTGCAGATGGCTATTTTTTATAAATGGACATATTTTTCGTCATTTGAAGCTGGAATTCGCGTTAGCAATTCCAGCTTCAAATGAATGAAAAATAGAAATAAACAATTCAGCAGCCTAAGGATTGAAGTCAGCATAATTTTCAGAAAGGTCTACATTCTGTTTCACCAGATCCTGGGAGTAGCCTTTTTCAATATTTGCTCGGTCGCTGTATAAAATTTTTTTACAAAATTTATCTCGGTTAATTTTTTCATCTTCCCCTAACATCGCTGATAAATTTGGTGGAATTTTGTTGTGTATTTTGAACTTAGACCATTTGGCATGAAATAGAATTCTTGTTTCACGGTAAGGGGGCCACCATTCAATCTCCAAGGGGGGGGGGGGTGGAGTTTTTTTTTAAATAAATAATTTCAGGCGAACTCTGCGTGAAATAAATAATTCACTTCAAGAAATGTTCTATATAAACATGTAATAAATTTAAAATTTTCAGCGCGCCGCCGCACCAGGTTGAAATAATAATTTGTCAGCGACAAAAACCCCAGCCCCCCTAGATATTAAATGATGGCCCCCTAATGGCTTTAAAAAATTATTACATGCTAAATGGTCTAACTTCGATGATACACAAAAAAATCCACCAAATTTTAAGAGATGTTGGGGGAAGATGAAAAAAATATCAGTGAAAAATTTTGGTAAAATTTTTTAAACAGCGATCAAACAAATTAGAAAAAGACTACTCCCAGGATCTGGTGAAACAGACTGTATACAGGGGCTGCTGAATCTGTGTAGTGCTGAGAGGTGGGGTAGACTTCGGCTTAGGCCTACCTTAGCCCCAGCACTGGCAGCAGTGGCTGACACTGAGTGACAGTGTTTGCGATGGCGCACAGTGTCAGTGCCACAGCATCCACAGGGTCTAGCGTTGATCGAGGCGACGAGGGGTGAAATCTTAGCTAGGCCCTAGGCCAGGGTAGACTTACCCCTATTGTAATAATAATATAGTATAACGCCACTCGTCAGCCACTGCTACCATGGCTACTGGCCATGACGGAACCGGTTCATTGACTGACACTGTCACTGCCTGGTGAGACTCGAGTCTGAGAGTGAGAGATTGATCATTCATCATTGACATTGAGACTGAGCGTTCACGGCTCGGCTTCTCCATCAAATTAAATTGTAAATCTTTATTGTCAACGTGTTGATTGTATATATTTAGCATGTGTATTTTAAACTACAATTAGATATGTAATTATTTTTCACGATTATTCAAATATAACGCCACATTATTGAAAATATAGCTCGAGGTACTTGCGAATCAAGCCGATCACAAACATAAACAGACGACAGAACCGGGAGACCGGAAGTGAACAACCAGCAAACTTGGTGAGAGACCATGGATGGCCCTGGACGGAACATCGAATACGGAATAATGAAGACGCACCAAGAAGTTGACGATCCATTTTCTCTAGATCTATGGTGTAGCCCAAGAGAGTTTGCCGATTAAGGACTGCAATTCCCTTTTTGTAATTATTATTTTCTTACTCATAGCCAGAATACTGCTATACAGCTGAGTCAACTTGTCCTTAGGCTGTTCTAACACCAAATTCACACCTTCTAACAAAATGCTCAGAAACACTAGGCGCGTGGCTGAGCCTACCACTTTCAGTAGTTGATTGCAAAACCTAGAAGACGATGTAAAACTAATAGCATATGTAAAGCCGTGAAACACTCCTAATAATTATCGGCAACGACAATAAAATCATCCAGATACACCACCACATGCTTGAACCCTTTACTCGCCATAATGCGACAAACAGCCTGCGATAGATCATTGACAATCTCTGGCGATCTCTTGGCGCCAAAGGGCAGACGGGTGTCCACCAGGACGATGGGATCGCAATCACCAGAAAATGTCCACTTTAGGCCTGTTGCCGCGTAGTTAGAGGGGTGAATCCGGACCGATCTGTAGGCACTGCACAACATCCACTTTAGCCATAAAACTACCGGGCTTTATAGCCGTCACTGCATCTTGTATTGTAGAATACTTAAAATGTGAATTGTATGCAAAGTCATTAAGGGCTGATCCATAAGGGCGACTACAGTCATGGAATATTCTGAGCTTACTTGCGTCTTTTTGGGGGACGGCTCCTATAGCAGGCAGTAAAATCGGCATGCGTGGTGCAACGACATACCTATTATTGTCAATTTCTTCCCGTATTTGAGCCACCACAATGGCACATGTTTTTACACAGGAAGCTGACTTGTAGTTGTCAATCTCCGCTGGTACAATCTGTGACACATCTAGAATGTGAAAACCCTCACGGATGCCAGTCAGGATGATGTCCCGTTTAGGGTCATCAGCTGGTACAATGTAGTTCACTGGCCCACGCAGGGCCCCGTAGCGATTACGAGGGGACGGGTAATGTCTATCAGTTTTTTTAAGCCGTCTGGGATGGGGGCTGAGGCTCTCCTGTAGTAAATGGGTTACCAGAAGAGGGGGAGGGTGAGGTCGGCTATGCCTGTATTTACATGTACTGCCAAAGGGGCACGATCCCAGCAGAAATCGACGACACACTTTACTGGTGTCATTGCTTGGGTAGTTTTGTTGTTTAGTGGTGATACGATGTTTATTCACCGAGGGCTGTTGTTGACGTTGACGTGGCACTAACAGGCATGAAGGTGCACCACTGAAAAGTATGTTCGGCCTGCAGCTCTCGGTATTGGAAATCGAAGTCCAAGATGCTGTGCCACTCAAACTTTTCTACAAAAGAAAATATGGTTGTAGCATATGCCAAGTAATTTTCAATATTGGCTTGATTCAGTGCTCCTGTCACCAACAGGCAGTTCATTAATCTGCAATTATCTGCCCCCCATTCACTGAGTGAGATTCCAGAATAGGGGTGGGGATCTTACTGTGTGATCGGCAGCCTGCCATCGTGATCGCTTGATTCGCCAGTCGATAACACCAACTCTCTTCTGGATGCCTGATTTATTTTGTATTTGCTTGATGGCGGTAGAAATTGTGTGATATGTACAGTTTTAAACCGTGCTGCTTTCATGGTAAGCACAGTACGCGGGTCAAACACGCCGCTCAAATTGTGATCGGCGAGTGGGCTAACTGACTGCTGCGAAATGACCCCTGTGGAGCATGTATTAGACCTCTACTGGGGGTCATTTTGAAATAAGGCGTCAAACGTTTCACCTGACGTTTTCAAATTAGCCGCCTGCCAGCTTGGATGTCAACGTGTTGGCTGTGTACACCGCCTCCGCGGCTTCATCAGCTCGAGTTGTCACAGAGGCCTGTATACCCCCTCCTTTATTTAGGTTCCCACGTGCTGGTGGCTCACCTTCTCTCGTGGCTAGAGGTGCCGTGTGTACGCTCGCGACTGTGTGTACAACCTGTACATCCTCCGGGGGTGCCGATGTCAATGGCGGCTGTACAACTTCTTTCCTGTCCGACTTGAAGCTAGTATCAATGGCTTCCTGCATAAGCTTCCTCTGCCCCAGGGGCAATCCAGTCAGTAGTGACAAAACATGCACAGTTGAGACACACGCCTTTTTTTAGAAATGTGACAGATTTCTTGTTTAGTCCCACCTTTGTACACCAATCATCAAATACAAAATGTGAACTTTCACCCTAACCTTCTTCCACGTCTTGCTGGCCATTCTTTGTGGTCCCATCTTCCGAATGTTGTTCAGTCATTATAATGTGCTTTGTATAATATCGTTTAAAGTAAGACACAAGGTGAATTTAAAATAGTGAGTGTAAAATCTGCAGGGGACGACAACGTCCGATTCGGGTGCGCGCCAAAGTAAAAGTGAACCGACACGCCCCATGCACAACCCGGGTGTACACACTGTCATCTGGTCACGTGTGGGACCTCACGGCAAACACGAGACGTTTACCCAAAGCCGATTCAAAGCCGGGCTAGCGTCGCAGACGGTAGCCCAACACCAAAACAGCACCGGGCCAACGCCCCGCGTCCACCGGGAGCATCGCGGGTCTGTGTTCAGTTAATTTACCTTATTAATTTACCTTTTTCAAGCTGATGTATTAGTGTTTTTTTCTGGGCTTTTTTCATAAAACCATCTTCATCAAATAAATATTGCTCCTGGGAGACATCATAAGGTAAGACTGATTCCATTGCTATCCCCTTCTAGTATATGCCCTTATGTATTTTCGTGCAAAATGTTTCTTAAAAGTTTTTTTTTTGTTTATTCCCATTTGGAACATAGTAGTGATGAGAAAAAAGGGATTGCATTTTTTTCTAACTCTTTAAATCTATAAAAATTGTTTCCAAGATATTATGTATTTCACCATAACTTTTGAAATAATAAACTCAAAAATTATGTATAATATATCGATTTGTATAATTTTTAAGGCGAGAAAACTGATAACACCATTATATTTTAGAAATAAACAGTTTAAACTCGATTTTTCTCGATTTTAACAATTTTTTTTAAAAAACATAGCATAAGATAGCTGCTACGTGGCCTAGAGCTTGTGTGCTAGGCTTTGAACTAAATTTAGGATACTTGTGTAGAGAGCAGTGCCATCTGATACATCTCACCATGCTCAGGAGGTTATTCCTTGATAGGGGGTGGGGCTCTAGGTGAAAATTTGGGTTCGGTGTGCAGACAGGATAGTCAAACCCTTAGTCTTGAATGTACATTTGTGGCCAAAAATATACCTTTGAATATACAAATTTTGTCGAAAATAACTAGTCCCTATACCGTTTCGGGCAGAAACATATCATGTAATACGCCTACACAGATTTGGACGATTACACACCCTTTCTGAATAGACACAATGTTCGGGATAGCCTAACAATTTTAACAAACAATCTGTCACTGTCTAAAAAACATAAAAACCCTGCTTTTTGCACGCCACACTTATCTAGGCGTAATGTTCGAAACACAAAGCAGCTTTTGAATAAACACATAATACGGCTGGGTTATTTTATTGACCCTTAAATATGCAGTACATGTGATTTTCATACCCTTAGATGTACAAAAATTGTCACCTCTTGAAAATACAGAAATCGCTACAGCTCTAATACACCATGTACACGGTTATCCTGGTCCGGTTTAGGCATAATTTATATGTGCAAAAAAGTGTCCGAATACCCCAGTCCTTCGTTCACTTATTTACCCATTTATTTTCACCCCCCCCCCCCCCGCCCTATGATATATATTATCAACAAATTTCTGAAATATTATTCAATTAATTACCATTTTTTAAATATTACATAAACATTATCTTCAATGCAAGAAAATACCAAAGGCAGTTACTAAAATTACATTCTTGCACAAGTTTGTTTTAATGATAATATATATAACGAGAATGTAGAAGTTTAAACAGTCTGTGATTCAAACGTCAATATCAAATTTTTGAACCTCCACTCGAGTCGTGACCTCAAACATGTCGAACATGAAGTTATATAATGATATAATTATTATTAAGAATGCTGTCACAAAAAAACACGTAAAGGTTACAATGTTTGTTTAATTCTAGCAGTCAAATAATGCAATCTAACAAAACTTATTAAACTGTTATTCTTACCACTCCGAAAATATGGAACTTGATTTACTTTATGCTAGTAGCACCATATTATATGTGCATATATTAATGCAATGATTGTATAATAAGTGTTTCGTGATTATAATCTCATCTGCCTGGTTCATCTACTTGATTTATCTGATATAGCAATACCAGTTAGAATGTTTAATATATTGCTGATTATATTATCGGAACTATCATTTCTCTAAATATATCGAAAGTGTTTCCCCCCCTTTGTCTTAGTCTGGATACGGCCCTGCTATATCTATCTTGTATTATTTGTTAGTGTAATATTGAGGTACCATTCAATTAAATGTATCGATAATAAATTTTCAAAAAGTTATTGACAAAATCCGTAATCACACAATATAGTTTACAATATAAATTTAAGGATAATTGCATAACACAATCATGGTCATAGTTATAACAGCTGCTCTTTAAAAAACTAACGATTAGATAATAATTTTCTTACATTTCAGATTATTTTTTCTTTCATTTCAGATTAACTCTTTCAAATTTTATAAAATACCGTACATTTATTTATTATGAATATTATTTTGCAATAAATTAATATGTATCGTAGTAGGGCAATAAGTCTAACGCTAAGTATCTCGAGGCCAGACCAGTTAAGATCATCTTAACTTCAAACACACTAAAATGTTGAGTCATCCTAACTTCAAACTCACAAAAACTCACAAAACTTACATTCCAGGAATTTCACCACAGCAATGCAAGATCCAGATGGTACTTCCGCCTTTTTACCATCACGTTATGAGCAATGTTAGTTTCAACTCTACCAAAATTGGAAGAGAAATATAGACCTAGTTAAAATAATGAATTGAATGCTATAAATGACTGAAATATCTTTTGCGTAGGATAGTTCAGACTTGTATGACAACTAAATGCCAGAATTGCGTAATAATTGTTTTATGTATGATGAGCTATAATCAAATTTTGCATGACTTTATATAGGTTGTCCTTGGTATGCTATTTATTTGTTACTGTAAAGGCCAACCCTGCAACCCGAACCGATATAAATCTTTATTTTCTTTAGCATATTATGCCTACCCCTTTCCATTATTGTGTAAAGCATTACTTTTTTGGTCAAATTGTGCAAGTGCCTTGGGACGGTTGTGAAAAAAAACAGTATGGTATGACCTTGTTGTTGATATTTTGCAATAATCTATATATAGGCTAGCAGCGAGTTATTAATACCTATAAGCATCTGTGTAAATATCTAAATATGAAAAATAGTTCAGTTATTTTTCCACTCTAATTTAGTATGTAATATGACATCATTTAACATTTTGGCCTCCAGAAGTGTTAGTTGCGCAGTTGACGTCATGCAATTCAAAATGATAATTATGCGCAGAATATACCAGATTGGAATTAATTTATTCAGATTTTCTATAATTTGACATTGAAATGACTTTATAAATCCCCGATCGGGAAGGGGACCCTCAGTGTATTAGGAAAATTACACCCTCTTGATGGATTGGTTCATATTCTAACCTATCAAGCAGTTGATTATGTTTATGGGTAACGCGTAGGTTTACTACACACGCATAATGAATAGATGCGCCGGTATGTAATTTACTTGGGAATATATAGGGCCTATAATAAAGCTTATCGTACCATTTTAGGCATTATAATGATGTCGAATGATGTTAGGATTTGCTCCACATCCGCCCAGATATCACCATAGGGGAACCAGCCAAGCATAATAAAAACAAACAAAAAACTATCAGCCAAAACAATGTTAGTCACAGTTTTACTGCGATCTCCGGTTGTTTTTGCTTATATTTGCATAAATATAGACTTTACAATTTTTTTTTTTTTAAATGACAGAATTTGCTTGCTTATTCCTGAAAACATAAGAATAGACATATTTTATGTCTCTAGCGTATGTACTTGCAAAATTATTCGCAAATTTTTTCATATACGATTGGCGGCCATCTTGGATTTCGCCATTTTAGACCATTTTCTCGACCTATAAAATAATGCAATCCCTTTTTTTCTTGATCTTCATAATATTTTGAGTCAGAATCAAGTGAAAAATCAATTTTAACAGACAAAATGCACGAAAGTGTTATATGTGACATATGAGCCTACACTATTACCATTGTGATATCAACCATTCTTGTGTATGCAGATCCAGCGACCTTCTGTTTTTTGCCTTTCTGTGTACACTGTTTCTTCTGAATTGTGTTAAACCCCTTGATGTTGGTCCTGTGGATGGCATCAGATATCTTCTTAGACTTATCCATAAATCTTTCCTGCCTAAGCGCATTATAAATTTCGGACCCGATAGTCTTCACGTTCAAAATATCTCCTCATCTCATCTCCTCACTCATAACTTCTTTAGTTATAACATTGTGCAGCTCCGTTTGTTGGGATGGTGTATGGAATAGATTTTCGTGTCTCAGGATAACGTCAATCAGCAGCTGGACATTCTTCTCTTCTATTTGCATCTCGTAGTCATTTAAGTTGTGATTCATGTCAATTTCATTTTCAGTTTTGAGTTCACTGATTTCCCGGTGCAAGTTGCTGATTCCAAGCATTCCATGATAAATCAGCTCCCATTTGGTAACAAATGCTTCTTGACGAGTCGTTCCAGTGATGCCAACCGAATTTTCCTGTGAACTATTAATTGTTTGTTCTAAGGCCATGTCTGCCCCAACTGATTTGAACTTTCCCAAAGTGTGCTTCACCACAAAATACCCTTCACTGAATTTATTATGCATGTCAGGAGCTGTAACTGGAAGTCGTTTCATATCCTCCAGATAGATGGAACACCAACGAAGATAATTTGTGGCGTCAAAAGCAGCAAATAGTGGAAGCAGCTTCTGAGAATGTGCAGGTCCCAGCTGCCTTCACGATCACTCCTAATAAGGTTCTCTACTAGTGTCACTATCTCAACGAAGGTATTTCAGTATTTGAGAGTCTTGTAGCTGCTACATTTTAACTGAATGAAATTGTTGAAGTGATCAATGAGTTTCAGGGGCTTGTCTTGAACGAGTTTCAAGAACTTTTGGCTTTCTTCTTTGTCCTTGACTGCCAGACTGTGCTGCGATTCTTGTATAAAAGTGAGCTCGTCATGGTAAACATTTGGATTAGATTTTCAAAATGTATTCAATTGTAATCTAATCAGTTCTTCCTTGAGACACTGCATGTTGAGTACTGAGTGACAGGGAAATGTAGCAGAGGCAAAAATGATATCTCAGAAAGTGGGATTTGTTCCTGGGACCAAATGGAATTCACACCAGTCCAAGAAGGAACATTTTGACTACATGGTTCAAGATTGCCACACTCTCTCCTAATTGTAAGCCCACATTTGGTTTTTCATCTTCACATCAAACACAAGGCGTCCAAAGGGGCATTCATTGGAATGTAATCATAGGGCAACAGTGGTCTGATTGCTGGCTTTATGAAACTTTGCAGTTTTTGACAGTCAATTCTACGTGAAAGGCCTTTAGCCCATGTACCACATTCACCTCAGATACATTTGGCTTTTTCATGGGCACCAGTCTTCTCTTTTAAAGTTACTGCGACCGTATCATGACAGAGTCCTCTCATTATGATCAAAATTGTCAAAGGCTGCTATGGTGAATTTACTGGTATCAAGACTTGAGGGCAGTGGCACTCCATTCTCAGCTGATTGTACAATATAAGATGAAGTATGATGGATGATTGATACGCATCAGCTTATCATAGTTTAAATGCACAGTCCAAACTGGTTAAAGCTCGATATCAGAGTCTTACTCTTACATGTATCATGGATGGCTACACTATTCATGACATGGAGAGGAGTAAGTTTGTGGCCTTGGTGAGCATTGTAAAACAGGAACTGGAAAGTGGAGAGTTTCAATTTGACCTGAATCCACATTGAGCAACACCTTCAAAAAATCCAAAAACTGGCTTGGGAACATCAATGTTATCCTAAACATCCCTCAGAGCAGTGGCATCACAGAAGCTGTCTTCCAAACCGAAATTGTACCCAAGAAAACAGTCACGCATTTTTTTTACACATTCATTGACATGATCACTATTTTGAATGGTTTCAGCCAGAGTTTGTGCACTACAGGAATCAGAAGAGAAACATAAAATAGACTTATTAGCTTTGTGAGAATACCAGTATGCCAATCTGCTCCCAAAATGTATTTGCAAGAGAACCTCAACTTCACGATTATTCATCTGCTCACTACTACAACACTCCGCAAGCTTTTTGTTAACAGAATCTCTCATTACACTAAGTTCAAAGCCTTCACCGCTGTTCAAATCAAACTCTATTTTGACCAACATTATTTGCCATACCAGTTGTTTATCATTAACCAAGGGGCTTTCACAACTTTTGTCCCTGAACTTTATATCATAAAGACAAATATACTGCTTCATACAGTGTGCGTGATGATACAAATCTGCCCCAAATAATGATAGACAGGGATATATCCTAACCAATGTAATAAAGATGTCTGTCAAAAAATTTTCAACGGTTTCTATTGTATTTTTTCCCGAAGATTTCAAATCTGCCAGATACCATTCGAGATTTTGCATATTTAATTAGCTAATTTGCATATTTTCAAAATGGCCGCCAAAAAAAAGTAATCTATGGCGGGCCCAACCGCATACACCGTATTAATAATGTTTTTAAATTGTAAATGAATATGCCAGGCCTGGCAGCATTGTGTAAAAATATATAAAATGTAAAGACATTTTTCAGCAAGGTAATTGCTAAAATACGAATAGAAATTTATGTTAAATAAATGAATCGGTTGGTCGCAGTTTGCAGCATATGAATACATACATAAAGGACAGTTGGTGTTAAGAGGATGGGACAATTTCATTTATAATGCTGCGACGTCAACCACCCACGCTGTAACCACACACGCTATTATTTTTTAAACTATGAAGCAGTCTCCTACACGTCAGCTGGGTCCTACATTATCACTAACCCGGGGGTAATGTAGGATCCTTACTTCGTTAAGTTTATGTGGCAGTTATCCCCGGCTTCCCGGACGCGAGAAGCTGTGGACGACTGCCTCGTTTCGGTACTTTGGTGCCGAGCGCACAGGGGCCGGAGCCCATGCGGTCTTGGTACTTTTCCCGCACTTCAGACGTTACGCTCGGCGACTACGGACGTGCCGTAGGTCGCTTTCTCTGAGTCAAGTAGGACGTGCCGTGCGCGGGGTTGTACGTTGTAGTTGCCAGATGTCTAACGAATAAACATGACAAGTGGAGGAAGAGTTTTATGATTTACTTGGAACCGTCGATTCGACGGGGAAAGGAAGTTTGTGTTATAATGGTGAATGTTGAGCAGTTTCCCTCGTCCGCCATTGCGAGCCCATACTAGAGACACCAACGGTCACTCACAGGTATCTTCGGCGCGAGGGGCACCTCATCTTCCCATAGGTTCATTGTTCCGAAGGTTCATTGTTCCGAAAAAAAGGTTTATTGTGCCGAAGGTTTATTGGTCCGAAGGGTCATTTATCCGAAATAGGGGTTCATTGCTCCGAAGGCTTATTATTCTGAAAGTTCAGTATTCCGAAATCTCACATCTCTCAGACAGGAATATAATTTGCTAATGATAATTTGCTATGACAAATATGAAATGATTAGACTTTCGGCTGAGCCACTGTTGTGCACATACAGGCTAAACTGGGCCAGGAGATGGTTCACGAGATGAATCAGATGATACTGTTCTCCAGCCACAGGATTCGCACCCTGGCAGTCTTGAGGTCGAGCACGCTACCTCTCGGTCACGGAGGTTTCTCCCAATATTTAGTTTTACGAATGGATGGAGAAGAAACATGTTGCTATGACAATAAAAATGTTATGATAGCTGTTTAGCCTCCTGCATTGAGAAACCTCTATGGAGGGGGGGGGGGGTCAATATAAGTGTAAATATTATGATTATCCCATTTAAACTTAGTTAGTCTAGTCAACAAGTAAATATTCGTGTCTATGACAATATTCAAACTCATCCTGTGTGATGGTAGTGATATATGGCAGGTTCCACAAACCTACCGAGTGGACCTAAACATAAACTAGTCTAAGTGATTATTTTGACGTTTCAATATGTATGTAGAATGAACAAACAACATGTTTTTGATAAACTCGATATAATTCGTGAATTTTATAATGGTAAAAATACATTTACTCGTGCAGTTTTGCAATGGGAAATAGAGAGAAAGTTTGTTGTTTTAACCCTTTACCCGCCGGTGTCGCATATATTCGGGTTTTCATTTTTTATTAGCACATTAAGTACCACCTTTTAAATATGTTAAAGATAAAATGTGACTTCAACCAGCAAGATTTTAGAAAAAGTTGACCTCCATTTTGTCAAATCTGAATAATTTTTACTCACGTGAAGTTGTGGATCGCGTCAGCGAGACACAACTTAAAGTGGGTGAAAATTCAGATTGAAGAATTTGGCGGTTGAAGGGTTAATAACAGTCACTCACAAATAATTCACGTGTCACCGATACATGCAATTCACATATAGTAATACAAATTATCATATTATTACCTTTATTTTTCTTAATATTTTTTTTGTTTAATGTTCATTTAGGAAAAAACAAAATGCAAACGTGACGTTTCAAGCCGTCTTCACATAATAGGGTCTAATAATAATATGATATATTCATATGGCACACATACCCAGCTCATCATATGCCTATAGGCTACATGGCGACTTACATCATAGTATCCCTGATGATTGGACCTGTTAGCCCTAATTAATGTACCAGTTCTACTCCCCGGGGAGCATACATCACTGCAAACGGTTTGCGCAAGTGATTATAATCGTATATAATTTCCATCTCTATCCCACCAGGTAAGCCTACTCATTTACACCTGAGTGAAATGAAGCACGTGGGGGCACAGCATTGAGACATAAATGTCCCAGCGTGGAGAGAGGTGAAATATGATATTTCTCTGAAAATGTTGCACCAAGCGAGCCTTTAATTCACAAGGCAGGCATGCAGCGGCTAATTGTAAAGTTCTACGCTTTACCCATTGCATCACGTCCCACACTTCCCTAAAACAGTTTATTCTGGGTATGGCTATTGATCAATTTTGTTACTTTTCGTTTGAACGATTATTTTCATAAATACAAAAAAATGATCAACTTTTCGCTTATATAAAAATATTTTAAAGGCTTTTTTACAATTAACATGCATAGGCCTATGGATTGTTTCAGAGCAATTGTGTGTTCAAAGTTCAAGTGCGCTTTGATTCGTAGCTGGAATGTCTGTTGGTGCACTCCTGAAATAAATACAAACTACTTTAAAAATGTAATCATGTTTATGAAGTAGAATATCACCAATAGGCCTACATCTTTTTTGTAACCCTAACAGTGAAAAAATCTAAATAGCATAACGTTCACAGTCAAAACATCCACAAAACATAACGTTCACAGTGAAAATATCCAATTAACATAACGTTCACAGTGAAAAACATCCAATTAACATAACGTTCACAGTGATGGTTTATCCTAATAAGCAAACTTTTTTCTTTCAAACAAAAACATAACCTTTTTTCCTTTCAGATCAAAAGCACTTTTTCGAGGAAACTATTTGTTTGCCCAAATTCGGGAGGCAAACTATTTTCCCAAAAAAAACATACCCCCCCCCCCGTATTAAATTGTCCGCCCCTAATATAAACTGTCGGCTGAGCCAAGACCTCTGCCATTTTCACTGCTTATCCGTGGGAAAGTATAAGCTTCATTTGGGCATCTGAGCAGATGAGATGCTAGCCCAACTTATTTCCATGTCAAAATCCTTTAAATATGGTACACAATAAATTTTGAAATGTAGGCTCTCTCTCACAAATCGCATGCCTGGCGATGTCATCCGTATGTTTACTGATCAGCTAATATACTGTTACAATATTGTTTGTTTTCCTTCGACACATGCGTCGAAGAGTGTACCAAGTTTGCCTGCATATCTGTGTAATGTTTTCTTTGCAAATTGCTTATGTTTTTATTTTGCATGGCGATAATAGGACCTAAGCTTATTTCTAAAACTGTCATTTTAACGATTAAAGCTGCTTTGTCTACACCCAACTTGTATTTTATTGTAGGCCTATTTATTGATTTTAGTTATTATCATCAACTAGGCTCGTTTGACATGTAATGGTACTGTCTCATCTCTCCGACGATCATTTATCCGACGAGCATCGCTACGACGTGTATTTACTCATGTCACTTGACTTATAGTGCGACTACTGTCGTGGTGAGCGGCACGAGTTACCAGCCCTTTTAATGGATCGTTCATGTTGCTACACATGATTGTCCTTTTTTACAAATGAAATCTAACGTTACTATCTAATTTATTGTCTCCTAGTGAATGACGGCGGCAACATGTTATTTTTTAATTTGTCAAACTCCCTCGGGTTCTCAGCACACAAATTATCATCTCATCTCACATCGCACATCTCATTATAAAATTTGTCTGTTAAGAGTGCCTGTATATTTTTAGTCATTGTGTCTAATTAAAGCAGCCGCGGAGGTAAATATTACAGATATATCATCTAAATACCAATTTCTTCATTTGTTGGAAGATTTTTCGTTCCAGAAACAACGTATCACAAAAATTTAAATATTGGGGAGTGATTACAAGTGCATCAACAAAGCGAGAAAAAGTTATAGATATTAAAATTCATGTTTTTAATGAAGACGTGGTGTTAATATTAACAAAAATACCGACATCTAAATGTACGAGAAAATGCACACATTTTGGTCACAGGAAGAGCTAATGAGCGCTATCAAGAATATAATTATAATACAGTAAATTATTGGCGCTATACATCATGATAATTGCCACTGCTCCCACTATAAAATTGTATCTTGGATCCGCTCACGACCTTCATGTAGATCTATAAAAACATTAAAGAATTTAGCAGATTTAAAACCACAGAAAAACTATTATTTTCCATGTAAATTCATTCGGAATATTGAACCTTGTTTTCGGAACAATGAACCTCAATTTCGGAGTAACGAACCTTCGGTACAATGAACCTTGGGAACAACGGACCTTCGGAACAACGGACCTTCGGAACATCGAACCTTCGGAACTTCGGAACAATGGACCTTCGGAAAAGCGAACGGTCCCCGTACACAGCTACCTTTGCTTAGATATCTCTGACAGTCACATTTTACATGTCATTTATTTACATTATCAGCGGACGAGATACCATAAGCTATCCATGCTATCCATACTCTACTGGCATGTAAAGTTGCCTGAATGATATAGCTACACTGGAAGACTTGCTAATAATGGTGCTCCCATTAAAATCACGATATATATGTGTGTGACTAGTCACAGCAGCTTCTTGTGAACTCATATTTAAAGGGACTGGCCCAGGCTAAAATGATAAAAAAAATCGGTGATTTTATTTTGGCTTCTTAATATGACCATATGATGTAAACATGTCCATAGACTAGAACTGCAAAAGTTTTTAAATTTTTCTGCGCATTTACCAGTTAGACAAGATATACAGACAAAATTCCTGTATTTCTAATTTTTAACATGGTTGTCAATAATTAGAAATCAGGAATTTCGTCTCTATATCTAGCCTAACTGGTGAATGCGCAGCACAAAAATTGAAAAACTTTTGCAGTTCTAGTCTATGGACATGTTTATCATATGGTCATATTAAGAAGCCACCGATTTTTTTTATGATTTTAACCTGGGCCAGTCCCTTTAAACAAGGGAAGGCTGTGATATAGATACGCTCAGAGACAAAACGTTCTTAAATAATATTAATAAGTCAACACTGCTGAAGTTGTTGCCACCCAATGAAAATGCTTTGGAACAGCATATAAAGCATGTAGCCAAGCCATCATCAAGCCTTAGCCTTAGGACTATGGTTTATGGATGGGTTGTAGAAAATGGCAAGCTGATTCCAGTTCAATCTACATGTACAAACCAACAGTCGCCACCACACATGATTCACAAAATGTCATCCCTGCAAAAAGGGTTGCAACAAGAACTGCTAGTGTGAGAAAAGGGAAATCCCTGCCATGTATGACGTGACTGTCGGTGATCCCCAACCAAATGCAGCTTTGCACAGCATAACACTAATACTTATAATTAAATACCATACCTGCATCATATACTTTTTTAGTATTCTTTTAAGCACACCCACTTTTAATAATCTTATAATCGATATACAATGTAGTTGTGTGCATGTTGCTTCCTGCAAGCAGTATTTCCTTCGACAGTATTATTTTCAGCGCTCTTAATTTTTGTTTCATGTAACTTTAGGCTAATTATGTTTTGAAGTGATTATTGTAACAAGTGATGTAGCACAACAAGGATTAATACTTATGTTAGCTTATATTCAATAAACTTGTTATCATATCAAATGTTTTCTTATCAAACGTGATTACTAATATCTAGCGCAAAACATTAATTTCACACTATCAATGCATGGCTTTGTGTACTATCTTGTTAAGAAGATATAAAATCACTTCAGGGTTGGCTCTATATTGATCCTTGGCTCTAAAAAGATAGGTTTAGACAACTTTAAAAGCAGTTTATACTAAAATTAATATTGACCGAGATATGGCCAAATTTAGGTTTTTCGGTAATGGCCGCAATTATTGGCCTCCTGCCAATTTCCAGTAGTCGTTTTGCAAGGTTGTGCACTTAGGTGGTGATCCTAAATATATTTAGATATCATTTCAGGTGCCCAACCTTTTACAACACGCCGTCTCAGACTGTCAGTTTCCAGACAATATGATGTCAACCCCCTGGGTAGTAGTTTTACATACTCCACAAAATAACAGTGCCGTATTATAATGTTATTAATATGTTTATTTACCTCTTTTATCGCTGTCATACACATGTAATGTATATGGTTTAAATTTATGTCATGTTAGTATGTGAATTCAGAACAGTGTGCGGATGATAAACTCATCCTCGAGGAAGTCATTCAAATATAACTATGATGGCGTAGATGGATCTCACAATTTTAAAAAAATACCAAACTATAGAGATCAAAAAGACATCAAAAACCTCTAACAAATCATTTGACAGTATAAAGATGTTTGGCATTGCATTTCTTGATCAAAAATACTTAATCTAGCCACTGAGATCGCTTAAATATGCTATCTAGAAACTAAGACATCTAGATTTTGAATTCCGCTGGCGGCCATTTTGAATTATGGCGGCCATCTTATATTAATAAATATAGTCTTGTGTATAAAATGTAACTCTCTGAAATTAAATATATATTATCAGCAGTCAAATCATCATTTTATCCAAAAAAGGTCAAGTTGTGCACTTTTTGCTAAAACGTACATGTTGGATATTGTATTTCAATGGCCATGTGACCTATGACCTTCCAATGAACCCGAAATTAATATTGTCGTCAAAATTGCAATATGGGATCTCAAAATCCGAACTTGGGGCCAAAAAACACATTTCTAGGATTGCCGGAACTGTATTGATAGACGATTACTTTTTTTGGCGGCTATTTTGGAAATATGCAAATTAGCTAATTAAATATGCAAAGTCTCGTATGGTATCTGGCAGATTTGAAATCTACGGGAAAAAATACAGTAGAAACCGTTGAGAAAAAGTTTGCCAGACATGTTTATTAGATTGGTTAGGATATATCCCTGTCTATAAGTTGATATCTTTTGAATCACATGTTCTGGCATACACCTCATCTTGAAGGTATACAGTGGCTTGAAGAAACTAAAGAAACTTAAAGAAACTAAATCTTTTTCACATATTCGAAATTTTGTTTCACTTCCACTGTGTTTAATGTGGCCACAAATGACACAGATCAGTTCCCTTGGGTCGCACTTTAGATTTTTTTAAATTTGTGAACGGGGGTTAGAACGCCTCGGATAGTTGTACAATGAGTCTTCTTCAGCTTGCTCAGGTGTGCCACTACTTTTGGCAATTATGTCGAGTGGTTTCTTCATTGTGTATTTTTTGTAGCAATCATTAGTCATGTGATACAGAAAATCATCATTTTGGATGAGCCTCAGCCGTTTCGTTACCAGATCCTTCCGTATTGTTGCAGAATCTCTAATCCTTTTCCGTCCATTGCTGGTACTAGTGAACTTCCCCGGCTCCTCATCTTGACATACTATACATCTTGCCAAGTTCACTTCATCAGCAGCATCATCTCCCGCTCGCCAAATGCACATAATCCATGCTTGAATATAATTAAAAATTTACCATCTGAAACAAAAGAAAACCTATTATATATGGTGCCAGAAAGAATATACAATTTTTTTTTGAAAAAAGTATGGTTTAGATAAAGAATAAATATCATATATGACACTTAGTTTAACTTAGTTTAACTGATTTTTTAGTGCAATACATGAATTCCGGAACCCGAAAATATAGGTCTAAACATGTGTAGCCTCTCTCATGCACACAGACACCCCCCTCCCCCCCAGCCCCTGAACTAGTAAGGGGGGATGGAAATTTTTTAAAGGGCGACAGGGAGTACTATTATTTTTTTTTGTATTTAGGCCTATATAAATTTTAAAATAATTTTTTTCTACAAATGCCAATATTTGATCTTGTTATTGATCTCTAATTGAAATTAATACCCCCTAAACAGATTGTTCGTATTAAAGCTTTCAAAAAACGTGGTATCACCTAATAAATACATTGCCGGTGGACCTAAGTATAATTATTTGCACCAATCTCATTTTGGGGACCGTCTTTGGTCTATAAAAATTACTCCCAATATTTTTGCTGTCTTGATTTCAGCCTAATCGGCACTAACTAAGCCTAGATGTAATAGGTGCAGAAACCGTCGCGAAATAATGTTAATGTTTAGGGCAGGTTATAAGGTCAAATATAAACTTCGGCAATCATTTATACTGTTTGAGCAATGATTGTTGCACTGAAAAATGTTAACAAGTATGTGTTGCAAACAATTATTCTTTGAAAATTTACCATGGCCTTTGGCTCTGATACATGAGATCATGCATATATATCAAGCTAGCCTGACATATACTCATACATAGGAAATAATAATGTAATCCAAATTGGCTTTAAATATATTACAATTTCAATTTTCCTTGCAAAATAGGGGTAAATTACAAAGAGAAGTGCTGAGAGAATAATGTTTATAGTCATTGATTAAAACTATAACAATATTGATCATTCATTAGTTTTGTTGTTTTTTTGTGCATAATTTGACGATAAACAAGACCTCGGCATTTGATCTTTACCCCAAATCGTGAAGATTTATCGCTAACAACTGTTTTGAATTATTGGAAACGTTGCCCGAAAAAATAAATGATGTCACTGCGGCCCTTTCTATTTAGGACGACAGTCAACATCGCTTTTAAGCGGTTTTTTTCTAACATTCTGGGATTTGATAAGCATATGATTAGCGTGACCATATTAAATGTGGGGAACGTTAAAATGTTGCAGCTATGAATCAAAATGGCTGCAATATTAATTATGAGCCTATATGCTACATAATACAGAAAAAAAGACAAACGTGTAAACGTCCATTGAACCTATAATTTTAAATGAATAATCTTGAGTTTTTAGTTGACCTTTCTATGATTTCAATGATTTTTTTCGATTCGCATTTTTTCACGTGTAAACAATGTACTCAACAGCTTGTATCACACTGAAATTTCTGCCATACATGTAATGCGCTGATAGCCTGTATATGTTAAATTGGATTTTCATAAACAAATAGCGTGTCTTTTTCTGTATTATTTTTGGCTTTATAATATATACATTAATTTTGTAATCATCCTTACATTTCAGACAATTTGAGTATACATAATATGAAAGTTATATAACAGTTACAGCAAAATTCTATTTTTTATCGATTTTGTGACCTTTTATATAATTAATTAAAGTCAAGCCTAATGAAGCTCGACAGTCCTACTCAACCTTAGCTGGCTCCTGCAGTAATATTGTAGATAGGAAAGATGTATGCAAATAATTATTCTTATTAATTCCTTTAATATTCGCATCTTGGCGGCTATTTTGGTCCGCCATCTTGCATTTCAAAACGTATATTTTGACTGTGATGTGTGTGAAGTCCATTAGGGCCTATGTACCATAATAGACCCAAAAACAAGTGACAATGTATCGAAATTAGTTATTTCGCATGACTGATGGGCAAAAAATTGGAATTTTGAGGAATTGGCGATCATCTTGGACGCCATCTTGAATATATTACTTTTTGCTTGGTGAGATTTTGGTAATCTGTTGATATGTTATTCAGCACACCTGATACTACAATAAACCGTTGAGAAAGCAATTTTTCCAGGGTAAGGTGGGGTTTTTTCCCATATGCAGCCGACTATATATATATTGTATAAATAAATAACAGTGTTTGAGTATTCAAAATGTGGCACATAGTTTTCAGACACAGTTTCTTTAACATTCTTATGACTAATCACAAAAATGCAATTTTCTAATCGTGTGTAGGTACATTTGCATTGATTAGTTAGTTTGATGTTTTACAATATTGATGTAATTTAAATGGGAACAGGGCGGTGGTATGGAGGGCGGTGGATTTGACTTTTTCACATTTTTTTCTAATTTAGCATGTTCATTAATCACCAACCGACTGATGGCGAGTTAATTAGTTTTCCTTTAAGACAACAGATTGTGCCCGACTTTAAATGATGCGTAAAATGTTCCTATGTGCAGAAATACATATGTGGCGCATGCATACATGATGACAAAAACTCTACACTGAGCAAAACATTCTGAAAGTGAGATCTGTTATCCGATAACAGCGTGGTCATAAAAATTGTTTGCAATCTTTGTGGTCGATCTCATCGCTCTGAACAGTTTACCATCTCCATTCACGTAGCCAGACAAATCTTGTATCGATCCCGTTGGCTTTGAGTTTAACCGAGCGACTAATATTGCACTGTGAACAAACTATACATTTAATTTTGTACCATTGTGAATGTATTCTTTTCAAGCCAGATCTGAACCATATGCTGTTATTATACAGAGTCAAACGTTTAAAAGTAATCACACGTCAAAGCCCGAACAACAAATTTTCATTCTATTAGCGTTGATTAGCAGATATATATGTACATGGTATTATAAAGATTCCTCACTCAGGCATTTGATAGCCCCTCCCACCATTGAAACTACCAGTTGATGCATATTGATATCGTACGTCTGATTGTCACAGTGTGAATAAATACAAAGTTATAGTGATATGATTTTTGGAGTATTTTTTTTACAATTTGCTATACATATCCAATGATTGATACATTTTGATTTACAAAGATTTATGCAGTCACATGAGCGACAATAGATTTAAATAGACGACAGTGCGGTTGGTAAAAACAATTGAACCGCACAATAATTCATCAGCAGCGAACATCATATTTGAGAACAAAACTACCAGCATTTTCATCCACCCGCCCGTCGGCCTGCCACCCGTCCGTTGATTTCACAGGGGCCGAATGTCAGATATTGTAAAATATAACTGTTTTACTTTATTTGTGGAGTGGTCCGAATGTGTTAAATTCACGATCCTCTTATCTTTGTTAGAAAATTACAATGAACACTTGCAAAATTCGCATTAGTCCTACATGTACCTATAATTAATAATTCAAAGATATGTGCTAGTTTTTCAATAAAATTATCATTATTCAATTGTTGATGACATAGACCTATAGCATTTTCGTTAAAAGAAAATGTCGTTGGTGTATGAACATGATGAATAGAGTGTACACTAGTTTGCTAAGCTTATCAGAACGAATTAAAACAGGCAACCCTCTAATATTATCATCTCCCCTTGGATAACATTCAGAACAGCACTAATCATTGTTCGCATCATCCCGATAACTAAATCCTCTCTGGATGACAAAGTGATTTGGTGTCTCTACCCGATCCATAGCCCTGATCTGTAAAGCCAAAAGGCAGTAACTGCTTATTTGGGAAGTTACTGCATTTTGCCTTTGCACGGCGGAGGTTCAAATTTATATTCCACATTTGCTCCTGTGAGATCAGGTTTCTGATAGAACAGCGTGCAGCTGGTATCGTAGCAAAGCTTCTAATCTGATCAGTTGATCTCTTATTTCTAAATGGGATAACTTTGCACATTGCTGCATAATATTTAGAAATAGGGGCCTACAGCAGTTGTCACTACAATCTATACATGAGATTACAAAATAGATTGCATGTGTGGATATCTTATAGCCATCAAGGTAATCGCTGAAACTAGGAAAAATGAATGAATGAGCGAAAGAATTAATGAACGAATTAATGAACGAATTAATAGAATAAATGAATGAATATGTGATTGAATTAATATATGAATGCATGAAAAATTGAATGAATGAATGAATGAATGAATGAATGAATGAATGAATGAATGAATGAATGAATGAATGAATGAATGAATGAATGAATGAAGGAATGAATGAATGAATGAATGAATGAATGAATGAATGAATGAATGAATGAATGAGTGAATGAATGAATGAATGAATGAATGAATGAATGAATGAATGAATGAATGAATGAATGAATGAATGAATGAATGAATGAATGAATGAATGAATGATTTTCATGTTTTCACATCCACCAGAATGCGCTGTCATATCCCACGCATGCGTATACGAAACAAATTTTTTTCGAATATAGATCACAAAAAACATTACAATAAAACACTATTTGTGTTGCAGATAGCAATCTGCTGTCTTGTCTTACTCCAGAAGACCCAGAGCATGGATGAAGATGGCTCCGAAAAATCATCTATCATTTCTAGACTATTGATTACATCTATTGAACAGGGGTGTTTCCCTAGCGTTTTAAAAAGGCATCGGCTCTACCAATTTATAAAAAAGCTGTCAAGCTACAAAAATGTGATTACCTTCTGATTAGCCTTTTACCAATTCTGATCAAAAAGTATTAAGTATAATTTGCACACCAAATTTCACGTTTTCTAAATGATGTACTTTCTTCATACCTCTCTAAATTTCGATGCTGAAGCTGTCTGAACCCCCTGTTCAGTCTATTAGAAAATTGGCGCAGAGACCTTCCTGCCAAACCGAAAATTTAGGCTCATCTAATGGATCTAACCAAGGCGCTCGACTGTATGCCTTACGAGCTGCAGCTAGTGTCAAAGCTGGAAGCCTACGGTGTCCAGCCCAAATCGTCTAAATTCATTGTATCATTATCATCCGACAGACCACGTGTCTGTAATGTTGAAAACTGCAGTTCATGGCAAACCACAAGCAAAGGAGATCTGCTTTTAAATGATTTATTGTGTTAAAACTGTCTTGCTTATAAAATATGCGGATGATAACATTCTTTCCTATGCAAATGAAAATGTCCAATTTGTCAAATTATACCTAGAATTGGAAGCAGAAGGTGATCTGCTATATTCTGCTTTAAAGCCAATCCGAACAAATTTCAGGCTATTTTACTAAATTGCGAGATTGCGGGCAGAATTAATTACCTATACGTAAATGGTTGCTCTATTGAAGGCGAAGAGGTGGCACTGCTGGCAGTGAGACTGGATAATCGGTTAGTTAGTCACCAATGAATTGTGTAAGAAAACAGGCAGACAAGTGAATGCTCTGAAGCAGTCAAAATATGAGGATGGCCGTTTTTAGAGCCTCTATTTTGAGCAATTTTCAGTACTGCCCAGCAATGTGGCACCATTGCTCAGTATCAAGCACGCAAAAATTGGAATTGTTCAAATTGTCACAAAAGCAACACATTTAGCACATATATAGTTTTCGATGTTTCAAATGATGTGAGAAATGTAGACACGTGATCAGCCCATGCTGCCAGCTGCCATTTTACATTTCAAAATGGCCGTCATCAAGATCTCAACTTGATGAATATTCGTAATTTTTATCTTACTAAACACATTTCTAAATACACATTGTCGTATTTAAAAGATATTATATCGTGAAAGTTTAGTTTAATTATTGTTAAAGCATGCTATATATTTGCTATAATTTCCTATGTAATTCAGGCAGGGCAAGTTATGTGTAGTACAGCTTATAAGCAAGATTTGTGTGCACTTTATGATAAACGCAAGACGTTTTTTTATGAAGTCTACATTTCCGAACATGGACCTCATTTTGAGCTTGACCCCTATAGGTCAATAATATCGAATATCCATCAGGTGCCACTTTAAGACGATATGTTATTATAAAAATGTTTTATATCCGTGGCAAAAACATATTACACATGTATAAATTTCAGATTTTTTGTATTATGTCGTCATTTATTCTCATATTACCATGACGGAAATGACCCTAATGAGGTTGTTATCGACTGATACAATCACAATGTACAGAAATCCAAGATGACCGCCACCCTAACATGATAAATCTATGTCTGCTCATAACTTTTTTTAAAAATGCACCTAGAATATTTATTCAGGTGTCTACACATAGGTTTTTAGGTATGAGGAATTCAAAAATAAAATAAAATGTCAGAGCAATAAAATGTAGGCCTACAGAAATCCAAGATGGCCGCCACGCTTACCTTTTTTAAAAAATGCACATAGACATGATAGAACATTCTTTCTGCTGTTTACACATAAGTTTTTATGTATGAGGAATGCAAAAAAAACTAAATTGAAAACAAACGTGCAGAAATCCAAGATGGCCGCTACGCTATGAAAAATATATGTCTGCTCATATCATTCAAAGAAGTTTGCTTAGAATATTAATTACGATGTCTATAAATCTAGTTTTTTAGGTGTGAGGCTTTCGAGAAGATAATAGTAGAGACCTAATTTCAATTGAATTTGCAGCAATCCAAAGCAATAATAACCAACTGTGCCAAATCCACCAACTGTATTAGCATTTGAATAAGTATACTCAAAGGGTTTCGTTATTGTTCCATACATTTCGCATTGAATCAAAGTTATTTTGATTTTAATGTATAGTTATCACAAACAAAAATGTTATGTAAATTTTTTTTAAAAAAAATCACAAATATGAGAATAAGTATAGTTTGGTAAATTATATGACTATGCCCGAAAACTGAACAAACAAATCTGACTAGTATCCCTCACCCATTTAAATAATAAAAATAAGATTAAGTCAAAGTAAACCATATGGCACAGCACACTATGCTACTACCCCTGTTTGAATCGATACATCATCGTATATAGAAAGCTTTTAAATATATCAGCTGCAATAACAGCATCAAACATTGCCTTTCTACGTTTGAGAATTATGTGTACACAACTACCACATCGTTGAATCAAAAAACGTAAAAAATGTAAAAATAAAAATTATAAGACAATGATAATAAGAAGGTTACTTCAAAAGTACTTTGGGCTATGATTGAAAACGTAATGAACAATTCTGACTAGATTACACATTTTACTTGAACACTTGAAATATATAACAATGTAAAATAAATGCATATCGCACATAAACGAAAACTAATACCTTGTTATGTAAGTATTCAGGAAACATAAACCGAGAAAGTGATATAATCATTTGTTGAAGTAATAAAACCTGAATAGTGAAATAAAATTGTCCTTTTCCACTTCTTGGAAAATACATACATATATAAATCACAAATATCTTTCTCATCAGTGTTGTGTATTCATACAATGGTGTGAAAATTGTGCTTCTTATGACAAAACATAACACAATTCTGCCCTCTCGATTCCCAAGATCAGCGACTGGTATCACACCTTCCAGTGCAACTGCAAAGTGTGATGACTGGAAGATGGGGAAATGGTCTGAATTTTGACTTAAAAAAACAAAACAATATGTGTACCCCTGATATATAAATATTAACTGTTCACAAATAAATATTCTTGACGTGTGAGAGATTCCAGAAAGATGCCAGAAGTTTTTTCTTTTTTAGGTTTGTTAGTGAGGTCACCATGAAACAACGGATTAGTACTGAAAAGGTCATATGCCAATATGTAGTAATTCATCGTTCCTTTGCCACATTCATTTCTCAATCATAGACCGAAGTACTTTTAAAATATGTTGTTATTGCAGCAAATATTATTAAAAGGGTTTTCAAACAGCGTTAATAGCATAAGGTGTGGTGCCATATTATTAACTTTGATTTAATGTTATTTTTGTAATTTAAAATTATTAAATTTAAATTTAAAATGTACAAAGAATACTAGTCAGATTTGCCTGTTCAGTTGTCACTCATATTCATCTATTTTCCCAAACTACTTATTATTATATTTGTGATTTTTTTGTGGACTGAATTTTTGTTGTTGTGTCAACAATACATTGAAATGAAATCAAAATAACTTTGATTCAATGCAAAATTTATGGAAAAATAACGAAACTGAGTAGACCTATTTAAATGCTGGAAAATTTTTTTTGAATTCCTCATACCTAAAAACTTATGTGTAGACACCCGAATGAATTTTCTAGGTGCATTTAAAAAAAAGTTATGAGCAGACATATATTTTTCATGTTAGTGTGGCGGCCATCTTGGATTTCTATACATTGTATTGCTTTGATGTTTTTTTATTTTATATTTTTGAATTCCTCATATCTAAAAAAACAGGTGTAGACACCAAAATGAATATTCTAGGTGCATTTCTTTGAAATTTATGAGCAATCATGCATTTTTCAGGTTGGTCTGGCGGCCATTTAAAATTTTTGCTTCCTGTGACTTTCGGTTTAACTTTTCAAAAGTCTACCCTGGCTATTTTCATGACCCCAGTACATGAATGTAAAGGCAAACTCTCTGCCTCTTTCATTGTATACGGGGTCCTTTGACAGAGCCAGGAGTAAGTCGCCGTATGATGTAACAGATTGCATTATACGGTGGCGCCATGTAACCAGATAAATCACACGTTTCAGGTCTGTTTGCATTAGACTGGTTAGATGACTGAACAGACCCACCCTTCTGCCATCACTACTTTCCCTGTCGTTGTGACTGTGGCATTTGTCGGGAAGAAGCTATGACATTGTCGTTAGCTGTTTCATTTGTCGAGAGGAAGCTTTAACATTTGTAGTTACATGTAGCTGTTACATTTGTCGAGAGGAAGCTTTCACATTAAATTTTGTCGTTAGTTGCTACTTTTGTCGGGTGGAAGCTATGAAAATTGTCTTCAGCTATGACATTCATCCGGGACTGTTGTGACATTTTGTCGCTGGCTGTGAGTCCTGGTTGTGACATTTGTCGGGGACTGCTGTGACATTTGTCGGGGACTGCTGTGACACTTGTTGGGGACTGCTGTGACATTTGTCGTTGGCTGTGCCAAGTGTCGGGGACTGCTATTACATTTGTCGGGGACTGTTGTGACATTTGTCGAGGACTGCTGTGACATTTGTCGGGGACTGCTGTGACACTTGTCGGGGGATGCTGTGACATTTGTCGTTGGCTGTGACATTTGTCGAGTACTGCTGTGACATTTGTCGGGGACTGCTGTGACATTTGTCGGGGACTGCTGTGACATTTGTCGGGGACTGCTGTAACATTTGTCGGGGATTGCTGTGACATTTGTAGTTGGACGTGACATTTGTCGGGGATTGCTGTTACATTTGTCGGGGACTGTTGTAACATTTATCGTTGGGTGTGACATTTGTCGGGGATTGCTGTAACATTTGCCGGGACTGTTGTGACATTTGTCGTTGGCTGTAGAGGAGACTGCTGTGACACTTGTCGGGGAATGATGTGATATTTGCCGTTGGTTGTGATATTTGTCGGGGACTGCTGTGACATTTGTCGGAGACTGCTTTGACACTTGTCGGGGGATGCTGTGACATTTGTCGTTGGCTGTGACATTTCTCGAGGACCGCTGTGACATTTGTCGGGGACTGCTGTGACACTTGTCGGGGAATGCTTTGACATTTGTCGTTGGCTGTGACATTTGTCGGGGACTGCTGTGACATTTGTTGTTGGCTGTGACATTTGTTGGGGACTGCTGTGACATTTGTCGTTGGCTGTGACATTTGTCGGGGCTGTTGGGCATTTGTCGTTGACTATGGCATTTAGGGTGATTGTGACATTTTTCGGCACAACATGCGATGAGGGTAGTAGGCCCATGATCGTGCTAGTAAATAATAAATTTTGAAATTATCGAAAAAATACACTATTCGCATAAATTAATTTTAAAAATAACTATCATTCGAATTAGCCACTAGCTATTTTACTATTTAAGTATTATGACTACAAACACTAAACTAAAACGAGTTAGCAGAACTTTCTATTGATGTTAAATCGAGATTTGGAAAACATCTAACAGACAGACACATGCAGGTATTTTATCACCATAATGAAAAGTCATTACAGACTGATTTGTCATAACGAGTTTGTTTGCCAGATCTTGAAAACATAGCAATATTTCTGTGCCGTACCACGTTTAAAAAATGATATTGTCTCATAACACGTTAATAGCGGACACCCGGTCGCGATAGCAATTTATAAAAATAGTTTTAGTGGGTTTTTTTCTCTTTTTTAATGCCAAAAACATAATATCTAAGTGAAGGTGAATGGAGATCCCATGACTAGAATACCACAAACAAAGGGCGCCAGATGTCAATGATGTTAATATCACTGCTGTTTTCCCGAAAAAAAAAAAATGTTTGTCCCAGCTTTGACCACGTACATGTATTATTGTGGAGCAAAGTTTACTGAAACATTTCCAGACTGGGCCATATGAATGTGAGTTTTATTCAGTCATCAAACGAAAAAAAAGTGTATCCGGTTGATGTTATCGTTCCGTTTTTTTTGTTATTGGTAGGATTTATGCTTGTTTGCCAATAATTCGCAGAGAGATACTATCAGATAAAAAAAATATGGACAATACAATTATTTTAACACAATCTGACCGGCGTACGTTGTCATTAACCCTTTATTTGTTAGGACTATTATATGCTGACCAAAACAGTGCACATCAACAAATCATAATTCTGTATTGTAATTTTACAAATCCAACGAGTTCTCAGTTAGCCTGTCATATTGTAGGCCCACTATTTGGTAATTGAACTTAATGTATTCACATGTACTTCGTTTGGCGAATAAATACATAAAATGAATAGATGAATAGAGAGTAAAATGAATGGTTACGTCGTAGCCAGAGCTGAACTGGGCAGTTAACAACTATTATCCAATACTAGCCCTTAAAGCGCTGAATTTTTTTATGAAAATGATGGAGACCAAAGTTTTTTTTAATTTGAAATTATCATACTTGTCTTAGCTAGCTCTTTATGATTCATTTGAATACCTGTGTTATGTGTCTACGGCCATTAGAAATATTTTTACTGTTACAGTGCGGGGATCGACTTTAATCGTCAGAATCTGACGTCTTCAGACGTCAGATTCTGACGACTAAAGTCGATCCCCACGCTGTAAGGGTTAGACACAAATAAGCCGGTAGAAAGCTCGCTCTCTTTCAACTAATCATGACAATGTGTTGCAGCTGTGAAATATTATTTTTGTGAGTGAGAGATGGCAGAACAGATGTAACGAAATTTTATGCTGTATAAAAATGGTTACATGTAGGAAATATAACTAGTTTAGTTTTAAGTAATGATTGAGTAATGATTTCCATATAAATCATGCTTTCACCTTTATAGTCATAATCGGCAACTTAGTGCATGATAAATAAGTGTGAGGTTAACAATTCGCTCGTTGACGAATGAATGAATGAATGAATGAATGAATGAATGAATGAATGAATGAATGAATGAATGAATGAATGAATGGATGAATGAATGAATGAATGAATTAATTAATTAATTAATTAATTAATTAATTAATTAATTAATTAATTAATTAATTAATTAATTAATTAATCAATTAATTAATGTATGCACAAATGAACGAATGAATCAATGAGTGGGGTGTTCACATACGTTATCATAGGCAAAACTGAGTCAGAAGACCCTCCTGAGGATAGTGAGATGAATCCAGACACAGGATTCGAAATTCGATCCGTGGCTGTCCGAGGCCGAGCACGCTACCTCTCGGTCACGGAGGATCCGCACAATATTAAATCTTTACAAATGAGCGGGGAAGACACTTTTTGTTTCTTTGAAACCTGAATAGCAGAGCGGGTTTCGAACCGGCGATCTCCGACTCTCCAAGCAGGAGCTCTAACCACTGCACCAGGGCCCAGCTTGATAATACACATGTAAATTGATTCATTATAATTATTGAACAAAACGCACCATTTATGCAAGTAGCTGTTATTTTTTCGTAGTGGATAAAAAACATAGTTTGTAGTATCCATTATTATTGATCTGCAGGATTTCAAGAGGGCCTGCATGGTTGGTTGGTCAATATCGCATTATATATATATATATATACAATCTGTCAATTATAAGAGGAGTATTTGACGAAGCGTTGTCAAGCATAGACACACTTAAGCAAATAGAATAAGAAACATATACACGACTAACCCCAAAGAATATTGGAAATTTCTAGATGGCGATAAATCCAAAACGGGCGTAACTGTTCCTTTAAATGAGTTGATTGCGCATTTCACAAATCTTGGCAAAAATAATAACGAATCTGACAAAAAACTCGGACATTGTATTAATCCAGGGGTGCATATTACAAAGAATCCTAACTTTGATCATATCTCAACTTTCTCTTATTCCCATTACAAAAAGTTAAGATCACCTAGCTTTTTGTAATGGAAATAAGAGAAAGTTGAGATAGGATCAAAGTTAGGATTCTTTGTAATATGCACCCCTGATATCAATGTTTTACTGGATAAAGAAAACACAAATGAAGAAATTGTAACTGTTATAAAGAAAATAAAAAAATAATAGAGCATGTGGATTATATAACATTAACAACAAATATATAAAAAGAACAATCGATGTATTACTTTCTGTCTATATTAATATGCTTAACTCTATATTGGATTCAGGCGAAATCCCTAATGATTGGTTGTTATGTAAGAACATCCCATTATTTAAAAATTAAGGTTCACCCATCGACCCAGCAAACTACCGAGGTATAGCTTTATTAAGCTGTCTGGCTAAATTATTTACATCCATTATCAATAATAGACTTTCTGAGATTTCAGGCAACACCATAGTACCCTGGATCATATATTTGCCCTCAAGTCACTGATGGGTATTTATTTCAAAAATAAAAATAAAAAAATGTGTGCTTTTATTGACTACAGTAGCACATTTAACTCTGTATGGAGATAATTATCTCCACACAGAGTCAAATGCGTCACTGTAGTCAATAATACACACATTTTTTTTATTTTTATACCTTAATGTATATGGTACAAACTCATTAAATCAGGAATTACCGGAAAGATGTACACATTAATCTACAACATGTATCAGAACACCCGATCATGTGTGTCTGTAAACGGCGAATGCTCGCAATCGTTCAATAGCTACATAGGTACGACAAGGGGAAAACTCATCCACAATGCTATTTTCTATTTTTGTGAACGATCTAGAAAAGTATTTGATTGAAAATGTTTGTGAACAACTCAGTTTCAATGATGTAGAAATTGCAAATTTTTTGAAGATTAGTGTTCTATTGTACGTAGACGGTACACTTGTCTTGGCCAACTCTGTAAAAGGCCTGCAAAAAGCATTACATTCTTTAAATCACTATTGTAAAGAATTGAAATTAACTGTGAACGAAAGGAAAATAAAATATATGATTTTTAGTAGAAGATAATATTCTGGCAACGTAAAGTTTACATTGAATAATAAAGTATTTGATAGTGTTGACGATTTTAAATATATTGGTGTGACGTTGAGTAGAACGGGTACATTTAAAAAAGTAGAAATGATATGTATAAAAAAGTACAGGGAGCCATGTTTAATTTACTTTAAAATATACGACTAAAACAGTTACCCATTGATGTTCAATTGCAGCTATTTGATGCTGTAGTATCGCCCGTACTTCTCTATGGTTGCAAAATATGGGGATTTGAAAAGCTTGCTAGTATAAAAAAAAGTCCATTAACAAATTTTAAAATATACATTGCATTTAAAAACTAGAACCCCACTCTGTATGATATATGGAGAGCTTGGTAGACTCTCAATGGAATGTGAAATAGAAAAAAGAATTATTAAATTATGGAAAAGGCTGATCGCCACAAACGACAACAAATTGTCAAGCCAAATTTATTAAGTTTTATTTAATATACACGTAGCCATACGTATTTACTCCTCCCCATTGATCTGCACCATAGTAAACAATTTAAACTCATGCGGTTTCACCTATATTTGGTTACAACTGTGTAAACAATCAGATACCTGGTTAGACTATATTTTGAAGCAAAACAATAAAGATCAATTCATCCAAAGATGAGCGTCGGATATTAATAATTCTTCCAAATGTTTAACTATAAACTCTATAAACAGACATTTGATTTTAAAAAATACTTTACCATTTACCGTATCAAAATTATTTTATCCTCGTGAAATTCAGAACTTGTAACCATCAGCTACCAATCGAAAATGGTAGATATTCAAATACTCCCAGACAAGAACAACTTTGTACACTGTGTGATCAAAGATGCATAAGAGACGAATTTCATTATGTGCTCGAGTGTTTAAAGCTACAATCGTTCAGAGTCATCAGTATAAACAATTTGTCCTAATGTCCTGAAATTTGGAAATTTGTTAGGATCAGATAATCACAGGATGCTTATTAATTTGAGATTTTTTTAAGTCTTGAATAGACTTTAGGTGTTGTCAGACTCTTAATGAAATCTTTCTTATTTAGATATTAAGTAAGTTATAAAATTATCATAATGTAGTCATTAATTATTTATTTTTTCTATAAATATATATATATTATATGTTTTTTTATAGATATATGTTCATACACGATAAACAATATAGATTCTTTAAGAAGAATCCTTTAGTGCTATTACTATGCAACTCCAGGAGAACCCTGCAAGGGTTCTCCAGAGGTTGCATGGTACTAATACTGAAGGGTAACTTCTACAGAACCGATAATGTTGCATGCATCATAAAAGGTGTAAAATGGTGTCAGAAATTTGTTTTATTATATTATTATACTGCATCTTGGCAAATAGTATGTCGCTGAAAATGGCTACTATATTAAGAAGTTGTATTTATTGTTTGAAATATTTGGCTAGCCAATATAATATCGTTTTTAATCTTTTGGTACGAGAAAACACGCAAAGGTCAGTCGTACCGTGTTTGTGTTGACACGTGTTGGTGTTGGAGATTAGCCTAATGGCTCAGTTCATTTCAACGGTAAACCAAGATTGATTCAACGTCTCTTGTACACTGCCCGCCGGGAGGAACAGGCAGCACAGTCCTCTGTGAACGTCTCTTGTATCTGGCGGGATATTCACACCCGCGCACTCTCGAGACCTTTATTCATAGACCTAATACTGCCTTGAAAAATCAAAAGGCGGTCATTGCTTACATTACAAGTGATCGCTTACTGCATTTTGGCTTTGCAGGGCAGTATTAGTATATAGGCTAATCAGACGCAGACGATCTCAGTAAAAAACTCGGTATTCTATGACCAGTAATGAATATAATATTAACGATTATTATGCCTACATATCTTTTGTCAGGAATGTAATATATCATTTCGAAGTCGATATTACAAAGATAAACTGGCGGATCAATTAGAATGACTTCTGCCAAGTCATCGGGATTTAGTGCAACTAAAATCTAAAACACACCTTTCTGAGCAGTTGATTTTCAGGGAATAATGTTTTACAAATGACCTGATGTACTCTAGTAGCTGGTAGGGGTTTTGTATGCACTTTTATGTCCACGCCTAAACTCTTCAGAAATCAAGTAATTTGAGGCCATTGAACATTTTTGGGTTGGTAACGCATTTGCCATAGACGCCAAAATTTAAGCGAATTACACACGTTAGGCGCCATTGTATTTTCTAAACTATTGGACCTAGAAGGTCGTGTGACCCAATACAATTTACACAATTGCCACATTTTAGGGGGTCAATAATACATTTTGATTTAAAAAAATCAATATTTTTGAAGATATTTGGAAAAAAACGGAATTTACCATAAAAAACAACCGCTAAAACAGTTCATTATCTTTATATTATCAATTGTACATTTTGAAAATTGTAAATATAACGGTAATAATATAATTATGTGGATTTCTACACTTATTTCCTTTGTTACAAAATGAAAAACATTGTATGTTTATTTGTCTGTATGTGCACGTTTTGGTGCTGGTACATGAAGTCGGCCATTTGTTTTAGAAAAAAATAAATGTCTATAAATATATTAAATTTGATATTTTCCATTCAAATCACCGCAACTTGTCATTCTCCAGTATGAGAATGGGCTTGAGTGTGATATATGTTATCAAACTTGTCATTGCTCTTATTGAAAAAAAATGGATTTCGGTGAATTATTTCAGCGATCGTACTTAGCGATCGTTTAGCGAATGTATGAATGCTCTCCCAACGAATGCAAGGCAAATGCTCAGCAAATGGTCAGCTACCGTTCGCCGAGCATGTACTAGTAAGGCGAACACTCAGTAAATGGGCCCCTCATCTATTTTAAACATTTTGTTATTATCTTCTAAAAAAATAGGCACTTTTTGTCTCTGCACATGATTACCCAAAATACAACGTGATCATAATACAGGGCATTATTAGCATGCGTGATATCTTGATGTAATGTAAAGGCTTTGACTTGTACAGTAATTTCCACAACTGATTTGTTTGTATACATATAACAGGATTACTTGTAATTATAAGCACATACCTGCATGCAGTGTTTATGCTTTGAAAAGTCAACTATGATCTCCATATTTAGTTCAGCCTATTTGCCATGGTTAGACTTCAAGCTGACCCCATATTACTTTATAAATGTGTCTAATTAAGCTAATCGTGTGAAACTACACCATTTCATTAGATGGCTGTCTGAGTCTGAGAGGATAACTGCTCGATCTGAAAGAGTGTCCCAGGATTAATTGCTCATATCTGCACTGCAGTTACATATAAGCCGATCAGATTGTAGGTATATTTAAAGCTGAGGATGCAATAATGCATCCTCCTGGCATCCCTTGCATCCAGTGCGTGAAGTCATCTATCTTAACCCTTTTAACGCTGAACTCCTGGACACACTTGCATCCCCACCGCTGAATTCCTGGAAGGGGGGGGGGGTGAAAAAAACCAGAATATTTTGTAATGTTAGATTTGTATGAAGACACCAACAGGATCTTAGCTTTTGAGCAAATAATAACATGAAAAGGAGTTGTGCTTTACTGGTGGATAACACCAAGGTCATATCAAGGTCACATCAAGGTCATTTCAAGGTCAAATCGCAAACAATATTGAAAATACCCACTTCTTATCAATTTCAAGCTGTTTAGTTGTGCAGTCATCCATTAGAAAGGATTGATGATGACACATACTTGGTCGGGTATCATTTCAGCACACATTTTTAGAAAATCTATGGCAGTGCTGATATTGGGAGGGGTAATGCCCCCATGTTGCCCTTATTACACCCCCATTCCTCAAGGCTCAATTGAACAAGCAGAATTACAATTATGCAGCAGCGTGTAGCACCAGCTTGGGCTTCCATCGCAAAATATTGATAGATAATTGGGTATAAAGGTTGACATGGGTTGAGGTTGTGCTTTACTACATGGATGCAGCCCAAAATAAACGCGAAGGTTATGTCAGGGTCTCGTAAAATGTCAGGTTTATGGGTGATGTGTACTAAATGCGTAATGATTAGGTAATGTGTAATGATTAGGTGTGCAACCATGCAATCCGGACTGCTGCAATATCTGTCATCTAAGCATTAATAGAGCATTTAAAGCATGTTGATACTGCCAAAGGAAGGTATGGTTTGTTTTATTGTATTCTTTGATAACAAAAATATATGGTTTGGTGAAAAAATCAAGTCTCTATCTCAATTATTGAGAAAGTTATGATAATTTTATTGATTTTATGGCGGCCATTTTGAATTTTTCGTACCAAGAGAATCCTTTAAGAATGACAGCTCTACATCGGCCCAGATATTATTATGGGGTGCTATCCATGCACAATCAAAGGAGAAACAAACTTTTATCAGCAAAAACAAGGCTACCCCCCATGATTACCGAGGCTACCCCCATGACTACATTGATTTTACAGACAAAAATACTAAAAAACACACTCTGCACCCGAGTATACTCGGGGTCCGCGACAGGGAGACATCTTTTGCCCCCGAGTACGGGGGCCGCGTTTGAAGGGTTAAGCTAACCAGGTGCCTGTGACATAACCTCCCACCAGCAGATCCATAGCATGATACAGCAGGGTGGAAAGAAAAGAATGCAGTTCCACAGAATCCACAATGCATGCCTTGCATCCAGTATGAAAAGGTCTGCATGCCTGCTGCAACCATTTCGCATCCCCTGCATCCTTGGGTAAATTTGTTGTATCCTCTCTGCATGCCACTTGCATCCTCTGCATCTCAGGGTGCAGAATTGCATTCTTTCTCCATCCCTTTTGCATCCACAGTATCCACAGTGTTGCAACTCCCTGCATCCTTTATTTATGGTGGCATGCACATTTCATCCACTATGCATCTCATGCATGCTCATTACATCTTCAATACATGCTCAATGCATCCAATTTAGGGATGCAACTTTGACTTGGGAACTGCAAACAAGTGTTTGATAATTTCGATTTCAATACCAACAGCTACAGTGTCAGCCATATTCGATTTTCTATGGATGGTGGTTGGGTGATGTACCATACTCTGAGTCTCAGACACGGTAGAGCTGTAGGATTTGACATGGTACTTGAGAAGTGTTACAATAAACCTGCTAAGGTTACCTCCTAAGGTTGCAGGAGGTATCATTGGGATGACCAGACAGAAAGAGGCAGTAGCCTTGTGGGATCTCTTGAAACACGAGAAAGATCTTCATTTGGCGCAGTTGCTGGAGTGGTGTAAGCTGGGAGATAAAGACGAATTGAGCCTGCATCATGAGTTTAATCCAAGTTCAAGAAAGATAGGATATGATCGTGCAAGAAAACTTTTGGATTACGATTAACAATTCATTTAGTACTCATATGACTGTTAACAACATGTCTACTGGAGCTGAAATACAGCAAAATATTGTCGACGGATTAATTCACTGTCTTGAAATCGGTGAAAAAAGTTATCAAGATTTTGTGCAGATGAGATTTCAAAATAAAGAGAAAAACCTACATTACACAATACCTACTAACCGCAAGACTGTTTTTGCAAAGCATTCTCGTACTCAGCCTACAGTTAAGAAATTGACCGCAACAAAAGATGCAGGGGAGACTATTAGGTACGTTGACTATGCCAGAGAAAGAGGATACAGCATGCTACAACTTCTCAAGTATGAATTGACCAGCACATCCCAATTCCTTACAACTGAAAGTAAAGATGATATCAAATTGAAAAAAAAAACCTGATAAAGCCACTTTATCCAGAGAGCTCGTTAATCAACTTCCACAGGAAAAACGGAATGTACAGTGTAGTGCTGAGATGACAGTAGTAGATTTCATGTCACTTGTACGTAAATTACCGATGAAAAAGATGAGTCTTGACACATTGGGAGATATAGCAAAGTGTATTTCCAACATAATTCTTGCTACAAGCTCTGAGTCCACAAGAATAGACATTTTTTTATGTTTACCAAAACCACAAGAATAGAAACTCATCAATCAAGCAAAAAGAAGGTGTACAGGGAAACTCTTCTGAGCAAATCACAATTACCATTAGATCTGACAATAAAAAGTTCCAGTCGATTTTGATATGTTCTGGAGCTCATTGTTAAATAAAATTCGGTTGCAGGAGTAAATTTTCTTCCAGTGGATGCTGAAAAATGTTTTGTCAGAAAAAGAAATATTCTTTGGAGGAGTATATGATGGTCAATGTTGGATAGTGTTGGCTGGCACTGAAACGCATATCCCATATCTCTCAAGCAACCAGGAAGAGCCTGATGTCAGAATCATGTACCGTATTAACGATGGTGTACTGAAACACGGTGTACAGTCAGCTTTCGTTGACTCACCTGACACAGCTACATTATAATTTGGTTTCACGCCTCCCAGCCATTCACGCACTGAGCGGGTGCGACACCACGAGCAAGGTGGGTTCTAAGCTTTCTGGAATAAAATCGTCCGTAGATCTTTCCCTACTATACGGGTTTGGTGAAGAGGAACTGTCAGCAGAAATGATAAATAAAGCTGAACAATTTCTATCTGCTTTAAAGAAGACTGATTGTTCCACGTTTGATGAGTATTGTTGGGAGCAGTATCACAACTCCAGTAAAGAACTAAACTTTAACCAACTTGTGTGCTGCTCCTCAACTATACAAGAACATAATAAACGGGCATATCTGCAGAGTCGGATCTGGTATCAGGCCCCAACCCCCTCAGTCACCAAATTTGATCCACTCCAGTATGGGTATGAGACGACAGATGTCGGCATCATACCCATAATACTTCCGGTACCTCCCAGGCCAAATGATCTACCTCCGCCATGCAAATACCCGACTTCAGGTATCAGCACCAAAACGTGCACATGCGGACAAATGAACATAGAATGTGTTTTATTTTGTTGATGTAGCAAAGGAAGAAAATATAGGAATCCACATAATTAGATCACCAACCTTATAATTACAATTTTAAAAATGTATGATAGACAATAAAGATAATAAATTATTTTAGCGGTTGTTTTTTATGTTAAATTCCGTTTTTTTCACATACTTTGAAAACCATTAATTTTTTAATATCAAAATGTATTACTGACCCCCCATAATGTGGCATAATTGTGCAAATTTTGAGGGGTCACACGACCTTCTAGGTCCAATGGTTTAGAAAATACAATGCCGCCTGCCATGTGTAATTCGCCCAAGGGGGGTATTTTACATATTTCGGCGTCTATGAAAAATGCGTTACCAACCCAAAAATGTTCAATGGCCTCCAATTACTTGATTTCTGAAGAGTTTAGGCGTGGACATAAAAGTGCATGCAAAACCACTATCAGCTACTCTAGTAATGCATGATCCACAAGAAAAATAATCAGATTGTATTCGAACTCATTACGATAACCGCTTTTCAGCTCTGAAAAGCCAAAAGGCAGTATATCTGCTTACTCTGAAGGTAATCAGCTACTGCCTTTTGGCTTTAAAAACGGCAGTATTTGTGCTGTTGTAAAAAATAAGCACATTTACAATAAGGATCTGAATATGACGGAAATATGAAAACGTCATGCAATAAGTTTGGCTTAACTGTGGAATAATCATGATAATAATCATGATAATATATTATTGTAAACAGGGTACTAGTATTAAGGAGATAAATGCCACAGTGCGGCGTGTTTCGCTCCTGCATGATCCAATTACGTTCCCACGTAAGAGTTTACATTTACGTGCGTTCGATTGTGAATTTAAACAGTATAGGCCCTATGTCTGGTCTTTTGTTTACATTGTATGACTATTTCCCACTAGTTAGCGAATTTTACCATGGTGACATGTAAATGGAAACTAATGCCACTAATTAAAGTACACATATAACTAAAAGTGAAATAATAGATTATATTTAAACTATTTGTTCACATCATGTACATTTATCTCTGTGCCGCAGTGCACCATCTTAGAATTTGACAGTAATAATTTGAAAATAAAAACTTATTTAAAAATGAGAAATAGGTCACATCAAGTCATTTTGTCTTTCAGAAGCCCTAGCATCATTAGTTAAACTGCAACTCACGTCTCATTGTGCCTCAAATTAAACACATATGAGTAGTATGACCCTTGAAGCTGTGTGTCGCGCTAGCGAGACAAAACTTCAAGTGAGTGAAAAATTAAATAAGATAACTTATCGGGAAAATGAATCAATAATTTTTGTGAGAGGAACAAGGCGATGTGAGGAACATTTGAAGACAGTAAGTGATAATAGTAGGGCATCTGGACTTCTGGCTTCTTTTCTGGCGCTATTTGACCACATCGTACAGAAACGACGTGTTAACATGGTTAATTATATTCAATTACTGGCAATCCCATCACCCACACAGGCAGGCACATGGAAAAGATGCATTGTGTGATTTAATAACATCTCAGTATAGGAGGTTAGCATCTCTGCTGTGCTTTCCCTGCAATCACCTCACGTCGAGCCTCTGTCTGCTTAATGTTGGTCCAAGGTCGCAGACGATGGACCTACATCAAACAAGGCCGTGTGTTCGGCTATGCGCTTCCTGTATCTGAAACCCAATGCGTGGACTGACATTCGAGCACCTGTGTCTCCCAGTAAACACAAAACATTTTATAACATTTGTACAATGGTGGGTGAACGTCGAAGACCATGGGGCGACGTTGTACAAATGTTATACGATTGTTTTGTGTTTACAGGATCTTCGCACAAGGGCCTATTTGACTTAAACATATAATGTTTAAATCTATTTTTTCGGGACAGGTTGACTGTGATGGATATATATTTAAGGAATAGTGTCTAAGATCACACACCTATGAAGTGTTCCTCGATGCAATTTGAAATATAAAAAGCTTGTCACGGTGGCTTCACTTGTTTCATTTCACACCCATCATTCCTCCGTAATTGATTGAAAACTTCAATGAGTAACGCTATTGACTCTCTGACAGTTACAAATGAGTCCTGATTCCCCAGTCAGCGAAACAGACGTGTGATTGATTGATCAAGACAGTAGAGCAAAACCAAAAAAATATATTTTGTAGGCTATAGACTTAGCAACGTCTATCTTCACATAGATGATATACAAATGGTGCTCAATGACGACGATGAGGAAGAATATATGAATATGTCTTCTCACCTAGACAAATCCCATGCAAAAAACTGTATGATGAGAATTTGCGCGACGATTGCTGAGCTTTGGTCATATTTTGCGAACCACGCCATGATTACTACCCAGCATACGCAAGACGTTGTAGTCAGACAGCCAACATATGCTATCATTTCAACACATGGCAAATGTTTGTTACAAGCAAACCAACAACACAGACATCTAGCTTCATAACCCAGGAATAACGTCCAGCCTGCTGACATCATATTTTTCGATCCGAAAGTGTCTAAATTAGCGAAAACAAAATGGCCGCCAACTGGCGCTATTATAAGATGTAAATCGCCATAACTTTGTCAATATTTATCCTTTTCTAATGATTTTGGTGTGTAATATGATGTTTTCGTGGTCAAGGAACATGTTTGTCACAATAAAAACATGATAGGAGTATTTTGTATTTATTAAAATCATATGATGTGAAAAAGTATTCAGATATAAATCCAAGTAGTGAACAACTGTATCCTTCTGTTATGTCTCTCTATGCATAGTTTTCAAAATTAGGACGTATTGACCGGTCATAATTGGTGTACTAAATTATTAGAATAATATTGAGAAATAAACGTCAACAAAACAATTTGGTCAATAGACGACAACTGGTCTGGTTACAACAATTGTCGGCATTGCAGTCGCAGGCTGGTGTGCAGATTTGCAGAGTTTTGCTGCACTTGCATGCTGAAGACTTACATTTTGTCAGGCAGCCACATGCTACTGGTTCAAGACATACGTTTGGAACTGTAGGTACTGTTGAACATGCAACTGCCAATGCAATACCCATAGATAGCCATCCACCAGATGACTCAGGTGAACCAGCAAATGATTGAATACACTGCTTATCAGCGTGCAGCCATACCTTGGATTGATAATTCGCACGCAGAGCATCAGATGTTGATGGTAAATGAACCAGTTATTTCTGTCATTTAGCATCGGGAGCAATGTACAAATAGCATATGAATTCTTCAACTGTTTCGAACGGGCCGTCACGATCCACCCCATCTAGAAGCAAATGGTCCTGAATGAACATTTTCCAACAGCTTTTCTTCCTGAATCTAGCAGATGATGATGTGGTATCTGACCTTGTAAGCGCATGGAAGCCCAGAATATCTTTGTGTACATCATGTGGCAAGTTTTTATATATGCTATGCACTGGATAACAACGTAGTTCTCGTGCAGTGCCACCAACCATCCACACAATGTGATCAGTTCCACCAAATAAGTGCAACAAAAGAAGCAATACATCAGTGTCTCTTCAGAAAAAAATCTGATTTTAAAATATTGACAACCATGTCAAAAATTACAAATACGGGAATTTCGTCTCTATATCTAGTCCAACTGGTGAATGCGCAGCAAAAAAATTAAAAAAAACTTTTTACAGTTCTAGTCTATGGCCATGTTTACATCATAATATGGTCATATTAAGAAGCCACAATAAAATCACCGATTTTTTTATGATTTTAGCCTGGGCCAGTCCCTTTAATGGATTGTGTTGCAAATATCTACCCTTGCTGTTCCTTGAATAAAATGGGAAAATATTTATTTTGAAAATATGCCTGCATAATCTGAAAAGGCTCGACAACCTGCGAACTTTCTCAGATTTGGAATTAGTGCATGTCCATCGATGAGAACGCATGTCCCAACCATAGCATTTGATACATAGGGAGATAAAACAGCAGTGGCAATTTCTACACCAGTTGAGAGAATGCCAAGTAACGCAGATTTCGAATTTGAGTTTACTGTACCATCTGTATTTGCTAATGAAAGAGGTACACACATGTTTCAGAATACTACTCATGCGTGAGACGTCTGTCAGCTTTCACTACTTTCTTTACATTCCCAGTTGTACTGACAACAAATTTGTACAGATTTGAGAGTTGTGTCTCTTCATTGGAGAAAAGCAATGGATGTTCCTCTTAACGATGCGTGTAGACACATATTTCCTGACTAGTTCTACACCACGTATATTTGCAGTCAGAAGAGCATCCTTAATGTCTACTGTTGCTACATAATTTGTGGTCAGTGTTGACTTCATCTACGGCAGCAACTTTTGGTCTACACACAGCAAATATGCCAAATCGTTCAAACTGCTCAACAAGTGATTTGACATCAGCTTCATCTTTTGATGCTCCGGACAAAAAACTATCCTTGCAAGTTGCGAGAGATTCGTCTTCATCTCCGATGCCGAGCAAACACTTTGAAATAATAGCCCTCTCTCCCTCTGTGATGCAGAAGCGATCTCGAGCACTAGCTGTCAGTTTTGGTGATACCAGTAATGCCGTTGGACAACTTACATAATTGGTTGACCCATTCAGTAGCTTGGTCAATGGGAACCTGATTGAATGCTCCATTAGTTTTCTTAACAAACAATTGCCTATGTTATTAGTTCAGGAGTTTGCAGATGTAATTTCCAATCACCAATTTTGTAGGCTCGGATGAAGTCAAGCCTAATTTCAACAAGCTTCATATATGTTGACTTATATGAATAGCTTGAGTCTTCACTGAAGATCTTGTTGAATTAAATCCATAATCCATTTGTTGTGACACTTTCTCTCAATGTTTGCAACAGCTGTAAAACTTGTTCACTATTTTTTTACATCCACTGTTTCATTGTGTTTATCTTCAAAGAGATCATGCAAAAGTTTTACTTCATCTTTAAGGTCTTGCAATGATAATCTTTCTCTAGCCCATGACTGAAATAATTTTCATTTGATCCGACAAAGTGCTATCACATGCCCCCGAACAGTTCGAATATATGCTTTACCTTCCATCATAGCACTTGTAGAATTTTGTGCAAATGCGCCAGACTCCACCCAGACATCATCTAGGCCTGCATTTTTCATATGCTGGCCAATGGCCTTCATAAAATTAAATAACATGTGCAAGCCCCCCATCATTACTACAACATTATCATATTTATCAGGATTTGACCATTGTAGTTCTTTTGTTGTGCTATAGTGACAATCACAACCTGTTTCTGGCCGAGATGATGCATCATCTCCTGGAATGTATTCAAAATGGTCACCACAGTATTGCTTTTTCAGCATTGGTATGTATTATAGGCATTATTCCAACAACTGTTAGGCCCACTGTTGCTTCAGAAACACCACATGCAGCATGGAAAGCTGCTCATTATAGAACATCTTGTTCATCTTGGTTGTACATACGAGCCAATATCCAAGTTTGGTTTGAAAGATTTTAAATGTCTTGGCATCCGTTACCCATGCTCCATATTCCTGGTTTAACTCTACTTGTTATGATTAGATTTGGCCTTGCACCAGTGTATACAGATACGATGTCAATAGTGTGAAATTTCTCAAGTAGTTTTTGATCAGCTATTTTATTTCTTCCTGTTATACAGTTTGTTCTGGTGGTGACGGTGGCCCACGTTGCCACAAAACACATCGTGGGGCATGGAACGTATTTTTCGAATCTATAGTCTCCTCTAGAACATCCATGTTGTCAAATGTTGAAAGTATTATACGACCAGGTGTGTATGGTGATATTCCAGTTGGAATATATATGTAACCATTCTGTTCATATCTACGTAAAATATCATTGGCTATTGATGAGTCAATTCTACAAAGTGTATCAATTCCAACATTATGACCAGCTGCATAGAAGATGTTTACCTTTTTTTCTGAACGTGTAGCCTGGTGAAGAGCCAGACCAAGGCCCACGTGCTTGGGTGTAAGTTTTCTACTTTTAGATTCAGTGTAGACTATATCTTGAGCAATGTTACATATTCTTACTTTCAAAGAATTATCTTGTTCTTCTAATTCAAGGATATTCCCCCTAACAAAAAAAAACACTTAAGAAAAGATAGAGACTATTTGGTATAACATCTGAAACATGATCGATGTCGATACCACGCCAACTAGTATCATGACCTGGTGAATCTTTTAGATCCGCTCGCAATTAAAGAGTAGTGTGAAATATTTCCTGTGGTGGAGTTGCATCAGGTGTCAACTTAGGGCGTTCTTCATCAGACGAGAGTGAGGAATCATCTGAATGATCTATTGCAATAGTCTTCTTTAAAGTCTTTGATAAATCAATTTTTGTTAAATCGCGTGGGTACAACTGCAATGGTGACTTGGGATATAGTTGACGGAAAGTACTGGCACTTACACCCACAATTTGTGTTACTGCCTCATATTTTAGCGGCCATTTTGTTTTTCTTTTTTATGTCATTTAACACAAAAAGAAGGCTTGTGAACAACCCCCAGCGACATTCTATGGTATATAATGGATAAGATAAAGACATATGTTTGCTTGTAACAAACAATTTCCATATCTTGAAATTATATCATATGTTGACTGGCTGTCTGAACATCAAAATAACGTTTTTAATAGATAAAAAGCACTGCTATCATGTTTTTATCGTCATAGGATAAATATTGACAAAGTTATAGCGATTTACATCAAATAATATCGCCAGTTGGCGGCCATTTTGTTTACGCTAATTTAGACACTTTCAGATCGAAAAAAATATCAGCAGGCTAGACGTCATTCCTGGGTTATTAAACTACATGTCTGTGTTGTTGGTTTGCTTGTAACAAACATTTGCCATCTATTCATTTTTTTTATAAGATATCATATCTTGGCTGGCTGACTATTGCCTCAATGTTGGTTTAACGTTGGTCCACCGTCCACGACGCTGGAGCAACGTTAAACCAACACTGATTTACCGTCTACGACGCTGGACCAACAGTATTGCACTCGTGGTAGGCCAGAGACGTGTTATGGGCGACATTGTAACAGTGTTAACCCTTCAACCGCCGGTGCCGCATATATTCGGGTTTTCATTTTTTATTAGCACATTAAGTACCACATTTTAATTATGTTAAAGATAAAATGTGACATCAACCAGCAAGATTTGAAAAGAGCTGACCTCCATTTTGTCAAATCTGAATAATTTTCACTCACTTGAAGTGGTGGATCGCGTCAGCGAGACACAGCTTCAAGTGGGTGAAAATTCAAATTGAATGAATTGACGGTTGAAGGGTTAAAACTGTCCCCCGAAACTGTGCAGCACGGGGATCGAACAGCGACCCTGACATCGCGATGCCTCAGTGCTACCAGTGAAGCGGAAGGTGTAAACTCAATGACCAGCGTGGTAATCAGTCCACTCCACCATTCACACACCCGGTTACACATGCTGACATTTCGCGTGGAGTGACGTGCAGTCTGAGTATAGTCTGAAGCTTTTCCAGCAAACGCAAGACGCTGATCCCATGGCAATGTAACTCTTAAACTGCTAATCCCGTCTGTAGCCTTTCCCTGCTTTTTAATTTGTCCTTGACACAAGAACATTTGAAGGAAAAATGATCATTAACCCTTTAACCGCCGGTGCCGCATATATTCAGGTTTTCATTTTTTATTAGCACATTAAGTACCACATTTTAAATACTGTATGTTAAAGATAAGATGTGACACAAGCTGGCAAGATTTGAAAAGAGTTGACCTCCAGTTTGTCGAATCTGAATAATTTTCACTCACTTGAAGTAGTGGATCGCGTCAGCGAGACACAACTTCAATGGGGTGAAAATTCAAATTAAATAATTTGGCGGTTAAACGGTTAAATTGACTGGATTAGAGTGTCTTGATTCAAATTGTAAGTAATGTTTACCCACTTGGAGTTGTGGGTCGCGGTAGTGAGACGAATTCAGTCCATATTGCTGTAAGACACTATGCCAAAGAACAATCTGGTTATAGTTCGCTAAAACACTCAACACCCATTTACACCTAGAACCACAACAAACAGCTAAAGTATACTTACGTGTTTGTGTAAATTAAATATGTACACTATTATAATATGGCATATTTCCCGAGCTGTTTAAAAATGTTTTGCAGCAAGCAGAATATCCAGAGATATATACATATTCATGATAATGCTCATGATTATTTACATATACATAGCTCAAGTATATACACGTGTTTGTGTAAATAACATGTCTACACTATAATAATAGTTCTCCAGCTGTTAAAAAAAAATTGCAAGTAGAATAGATATCAGAGACACCAGATACATGTATATCTACATAATGGTCATGATTTATAATGGCTGACTGTCACAACGTTATCTTCAGAATCAGATAAGGATTGCTACAGCAACTTTAAAACATCTACCCTTCATGATGTGCTCACAAGGAATCATCATAAACGACAAGTTATGGTAGTTTACGACACGATCACCATAAAAAGCAAATCCACCAGACGTACATGTACTCAGACAAACTCGTAGAAAAAGGAGATCTATTTTTTCCAAGATATAAGCAGCAAAGATCACAAACTCATAAAACAAGGAGATCTAATTTTTTCAAGATATAAGCCACGGGGATTACATTGGCAGTAGGTTCAATTTGCGTATTCTGAACATTGTCAGTCTTTTGATTTGCTGAACGCGCTAAGGCAAGATGATAGAATCAATCAGATGACACTTAAGATATAGGATTCAAAATAAAACGTCCATTCGTAAGTATAGTTATCGTGCTCGGCCACAAACCACCAGAGGTCGAATTTTGAATCTTCTCTGCATAAAAAATGGGTCTTCTGTAACACAGTTAATTGCCGTTTGTGGCTGACTGTATGCGATATGCCGTCTGATCGGGCTCGACTGACCTACACGAGAAACGGTAAGTGCATGAACACGGTATGCGTCTGATTACATGTACTGTGTGAGTGACGTCATTGGGGAAAGAATCAGAGCATGTTTATGGCCAGAGCTGGTGGCTCACAGTCGGATAAGACACTTCGAAGATATTACAAAGATAAACTGGCGGATCAATTAGAATGACTTCTGCCAAGTCATCGGGATTTAGTGCAACTAAAATCTAAAACACACCTTTCTGAGCAGTTGATTTTCATGGAATTATGTTTTATAAATAACCTAATGCATGATCCACAAGAAAAATAATCAGATTGTATGGTGGAGGTTTGTCTCAGAAACATGTCAACTTGCGAACTGACGATAGCCGCTTTTCAGCTCCGAAAAGCCAAAAGGCAGTATATCTGCTTACTCCGAAGGTAAGCAGCTACTGCCTTTTGGCTTTGAAAACGGCAGTATTTGTGCTGTTGTAAAAAATAAGCACATTTACAATAAGCATCTCAATATGACGGAAATATGAAAACGTCAAGCAAGACGTTTGGCATAACTCTGGAATAATCATGATAATAATCATGATAATATATTATTGTAAACAGGGTACTAGTATTAAAGAGATAATCGCCACAGTGCGGCGTGTTTCGCTCCTGCATGATCCAATTACGTTCCCACGTAAGAGTTTACATTTACGTGCTTTCGATTGTGAACTTTAACAGCATAGGCCCTATAGGTCTGGTGTTTTGTTCACATTGTATGACTATTTCCCACTAGTTAGATAATTTTACCATGGCGACATGGAATTGGAAACTAATGCCATTAATTAAAGTACAAATATAACTAAAAGTGAAATAATAGATTATATTTAAACTATTTGTTCACATCATGTACATCTATTTCCGGGCCACAGTGCACCATCTTAGAATTTGACAGTAATAATTTAAAAATACAAACTTATTTAAAATGAGAAATAGGTCACATCAAGTCATTTTGCCTTTTGGGGGCCCTAGCATCATTAGTTAAACTGCAACTTACGTCTCATTTTGCCTCAAATTCCATGGTAAAGCTCAACAACAACACAGGATTCTTTCATGGTACTTAATTGTCAATATTTCTGAATCCCAGTGATGAAATCAGGGCAGAGACAGAGAGAGATACAAAACTGAAAATTGAGTTACACCACGACACTAGTATCTCTGTCCAAGAAAGAAGCTCAACAACAAGACTCGGTGACAAAATCAGGGCAGAGAAAGATAGCCTGTCCACTATGCCACTATACATGCAACCAGTATCTTTGTCCACAAAATAAGTAAATGTACCAGAGCATTCTATTCAACTAGCAGTAGCTGCCCAATGCATGACCACAGCCCAAGCAGATAAACGCAGGTCAGCCTGCAATTATTGAAATTGGTCATCCATTTTTGCGATTGGCAGATAAATTAGGCCCGCCTTCCATGAGAAGTAAGGAGAGGACAAAAGCATATGCATCTTTGGAGGCCTGCATAGTGGATCACCACATTCAGGGAGGTTAGTGATTGGTTGCAAAAATGTGACCAGAGCTTTGATGAATGCTGATATTACAAGTCCTGGCAAAGAGACTAATAACAATTTCTAAAGTCACACACCCCAAGCATGCACACCAAGTCACAGTGGCCAGAATCTATATGTTAATATGAAGAAGACCTCGAGACCACATAACACCAGCTATATCAGCTATATCTACTGTAGTATAGTAGGTAGTATACGTTGCCTCACTTATCTGGGGTGAAGCTCTGTACAAAGATCCTGAACGTCCTATTCACTCTGAACGGGTATGGAGGAAGTATCATGTTTAAAGGTCATTTGCAGCCATATTGGGATTTAGCAGACCTCCCACAACACTACATAATGCATCGAATATAGGTTCGGGTGAAGGTAGGGAGGTTGATAGAAAAGGTAAATCACAAATTTGTCTGATACTAGTCGCTCAGTTGGGCATCTATAAAACATGCGTTATGAGGATGTTTGGCGGCCATTTTGGATTCCTAATTATGTACTGGGTTGAATACCATTGCTTCAACATTTAGCGATGCCTTCTGAGCCCAACCTTCATTTCTGTTCGGTATTTAATGATCATTTATTGGTGCATGCATGAATTAGTGGAGTTTTTATCTTTAAAATGGTTGATGGCGGCCATCTTGAATTTGGCGGCCATATTGGAAAAAGAATGTTTGCCTCTTACTCAAATATGAAAGCGCACATCCAAAAGCACCTTTGTGCAAAATTTCATGCTTGTATGATAAAATGCACACACCATCTTGGATTTTGCACCATTCTGCTGGACTAAGATTGGTTAAGGTGATGGATATGTATTTAAGGAATTGTGTCAAAGATCACACACCTACGGAGTGTTACCCAATGCAATTTGAAATGCTTTTCACGGTAGCTTAACTTGTTTCATTTCACATCCATCATTCCTCCGTAATTGATTGAACAATTTCAATGAGTAACGCCATTGACTCTCTGACAGTTACAAATGAATCTTGATTCCCCAGTCAGCGGAAAAGACGTGTGATTAATTGATCAAGATAGTAGAGTAAAACCAAAAAAAAACATACTATATAGACTTAGCAACGTCTACCTTCAACATAGATGATATAAATGGTGAGCACTGACGACGATGAGGAAGACTATAAATATGTATTCTCACCTAGACAAATCCCATGCAAAAAACTGTATGATGAGAATTTGTGTGACGATTGCTGAGCTTTGGTCATATTTTGCGAGCCACGCCATGTTTACTACCCAGCATACTCAAGATGTTGAATCAATGTTGGTTTAATGTTGGTCCACCGTACACGACGCTTGAACAACGTTAAACCAGCATTGATTTAACGTCTACGATGCTGGACCAACGGTAAACCACCATTGGTTCAACTTTTTGTGTCTGCTGGGTATGGGCTGCATGTGTTCCTAACAGTATTGAAACATCAATGCACTCGTGGTAGGACAGAGATATGTGATAAGTTCAATGAGCTGAAATGGCTGCAGGACTGTATGTTCTCCGCGGTGTTCATATGGCACACAAATGAATAGGTCCAGTGACCACGGGTTAACAATTTCAAAGTCGAATGAAATACTTTATAATTATCAGACTATAAACATGCACCTGTATACCTTTAATAATACTTCCCCTGCCTGTCTTCTACCGCAAACCTATTGGTGCTGAGTTACGGAGAGGAGAGCCGACGTCAATGGGCGACATTGTAACAGTGTTAAAACTGTCCCTGGAAACTGTCTAGCCCAGAGATCGAACAGCGACCCTGACATCGCGATGCCTCAGTGCTACCAGTGAAGCGGAAGGTGTAAACTCAATGACCAGCGTGGTAATCAGTCCACTCCGCCATTACACATGCTGACACTCGCGTGGAGTGACGTGCAATCTGAATATAGTCTGAAACGTTTCCGGCAAACGCAAGAAGTTCATCCCATGGCAATGTAACTCTTAAACTGCTAATCCCGTCTGTAGCCTTTCCCTGCTTTTTAATTTGTCTTTGACACAAGAACATTTGAAGGAGAAATGATCATTACATTGGCTGGAAGAGGATGTCTTGATTCAAATTGTAAGTGATGTTCACCCACTTGGATTTGTGGGTCGCGGTAGTGAGACGAATTCAGTCCATATTGCTGTAAGACACTATATATGCCAAAGAACAATGTTGTTATAGTTCGCTAAAACACTCAACACCCAGTTACACCTGTAACCACAACACACAGCTAAAGTATATTTACGAGTTTGTGTAAATTAAATATGTACACTATTAATTATAGCATATTTCTGTTTAAAAATGTTTTGCAGCAAGCAGAATATCCAGATATATATATACATATTCATGATAATGCTCATAATTATTTACATATATACACAAAACTAAAGTATTTTTACGTGTTTGTATAAATTACATGTTTACACTATAATAATAGTTATCCAGCTGTTAAAAAAGAAGCAAGTGGAATAGATATCGGAGACACCAGATACATGTATATCTACATAATGGTCATGATTTTAATGGCTGACTGTCACAATGTTATCTTCAGAATCAGATAAGGATTGCTGCAGCAACTTTAAAACATCTACCCTTCATGATGTGGTCACAAGGAATCATCATAAACGACAAGTTATGGTAGTTTACGACACGATCACCATAAAAAGCAAATTCACCAGACGTAGGCCTACGTATTCTCAGACAAACTTGTAGAAGAAGGAATGTACTCGTCTGCGTGTTCCACGTTTCTTACGTACAGTGAATTTCAAGCTGTCTGGAATATGAACATCCCACACAATCTACTCTGCGCACAATATCTAGCTGAGACTTTAAAAAAGGACGGAATACCTGCTGGGCACATTCATGAAATGTTTTGTCTGCATGAGTTCTTAGCATATTGACAATGTCAGCTCCATCTATCAATAACATATTAATATCTGGTCTGTCATTTTGTGAAAGAGACACTTTCTCTAAGCATTATAATATATCGTATTTTGTTCTTAGCATATTGACAATGTCAGCTCCATCTAACAATAACATATTAATATCTGGTCTGTCATTTTGTGAAAGAGACACTTTCTCTAAGCATTTTAATATATCGTATTTTGCTCCTGTACGTATGCCTCCGTAGGTAGAGAGTGATAGAGGGAAATCTTGGTTTTTGTGACTGAAGAAAGTATTTAATTTACCGTCACGAGCTTGACAAGACACATACAGTTGAGAGAACAGTGACACATTCTGCTTTAGTGAAGCAACATGGCGTTTCTCTTTCGACTTTGATTTCAGGGGATAACTGCTCAGTGGGAGCTTGTTTTGCTTAATTGGTTCAAATAGGGACTTTGGTCTTGTTTCTAGTCTTTCTGTAACAAATTCGCGATATTGGTTTTGTCCCACACTTTCTAATGTTTTAACTGTTTCAACAACAGAAGGCAACATTATGTCCTGAGTATCAAGAACAAGTAGATCGTTAGTTGATTCCTAAAAATGGTTCCCCATTTCTGTTATTGTAGTGGACAGTGATTTTACTTGTTTCTTGAATGCCTTTTGCACTTCTTTCCGTTGTTCATGATCACGGCAGTCTGGTTTCTCACCTTGGTCACCTTTTGTTACTTTAAATTAACACTCAAACTCGTTTACTAGTCTAGCTACTTTTGGGTCAGACACCATCCATCTGAGTAGCTGTGAAGAATTTTCTGTAAGTCCCATTGCTCCACCATCACCCTTAACAAGCTTGTTGTTTTGTTCGTGGGCATGATCGGCTGATATTGCAGAGAAGGCATGCTGAGTTTTTTTACTACAAATTGCCCTTCTTGAACTCAGCAGCTACATCAGGATGGCACTCCTCGAGCAACATTATATCGCGTTTTTGCACAGGCAACCAGCGAGCATAATTAGGGTGATCAAGTGCGAACATCAAAGAAGCTATCTTCTGCAGTGCCTGGATGTACAAGTGAGGACCCCCTTCTCTTAATGATCTGACGAACACAAGAAATGGTAACTGAATCTCGATTGTCAGATACCAGAATTTTAACTGTGGATTTTCGTCTTCCTTCAGTTGTCTCCACTCGTCAAAATTACCAGCATGATCATTATGTTCTTCAACATATGGTGAGTTAGCATTTTGCAACAGAGTGTGCAGTCCTGCAGCTGTGACCTGGTGTGCATGTCTTGCTCTGGATACATGCGAAATGTTGTGTACCAAGGAATGTCAGGATAGAAAATGTGAGTGCAAAAATGAATCATACAAACACCTCATGTGAGTTTTTCATTATACAAAACTGTTTCGTCATAGGTTTAGTAAATTTTCTCATTCGTGTTGGCCGTCATTTTTAAACAGTGCTGCTATAAATTACGTCCACCCTTTTCAAAGATACAGATAGGCTAGTTTTGATAACATATAACAGCTGAATATGACACAACCACCAAAAAACCTAGTTCTGAACTTCACGCCCACAAGACTTAAGGCTATGACCCAAATAACAATGCAATAAACATAAAATAGTAAACAAATAAGTGTGGATCACGTGGAAGAGATGCTGAACAGGCTGCCTTTACAAGTATATATCACATCCAACAAATTGTATACATCGTTATTATACGATTTCCCACCAGCCTCTCACAATTTAAATGTAAAAACGATAATTACTACATAAACATTTAAAATGAATGACCAACAATCATTGCTTAATGATCTACCTGTTCTCGAAAATGTTCTTTAGTTCAGCTACAAAAGTGGTATATATAGATATGCACAGGCTTATGTGAGACAGAGAGTTCCAAATGTGAACAATCTTACGTTGAAAACGATCAGTGCGACAAGGTGATAGCCTAATTAAAAACTCGGGATCATTTGAATTGCGTGTAACGCATTTACTATCAGAGGAACATTTAGCAAAAGGACTAAAATTAATATCGCACATGCCATATAGACACTTTCAAAATAAGAGAATGTCTTTATACGCGGGTCGCATTGTTAAGCAGAGCATATTCAGTTGTAATAAACGACATATTTTGTAATCTATGTCAGCATGATGTCTTGTCATTGATATTTGATTTTTTTCTACTGAGTTTTATATTATTACGATCGATACCGATCAATAATGGCGTACAATAGTCTAATAGGGGCGTAATAGTAAAAATACATGATATATTTGGTCCGAGTAGAAGATTGCCATCCGTTTGACTAAACCACTCATGCGAGAGGTTTTATTTACATGTACTTGAAATACTCTTGATGTCTGTATTCCAGAAAAATGAATTGGTAAGAGTAATTCCTAGTCGCATATCGTATCTACTCTCTTCATGGCATAATTAAGTAAAATAGGATACATAGATCATGTTGTAACTCTAAAGATGACTGCCTATAATGGCTATTTTTCAATCATTTGCAATCATTTACAATGGTCAGCAAAAAGGGCCACAATAGTGATTTTGACGCGTAGGTGCAAAGCAATACAAGTTTTAAAAGAGCAGTGGTCCCGGTATGAACTGGAAGCCACTTAGAGGTTGAAACATAAACTGAATGAAAGTAGTTATACCCGCTTGATCATCCGGTTTACTAAGTTTTAAACCATTGTGAAACATATCTGGCGGCAAGTAACGGTCCCGATCGAAATTGGAGACATATTTGAGCAGGTCTACCTTGGATTAATTTTGCCGAATAATGATAATCTACCGACTTTAAACGCTATGGCGTGCCACGACCTACATATTGTATGTATTAGGATTGAACAGGCGTTAGAAATATTTCCTAGAAATATACCTTTAGAAGCATAGTTCAAACATTATACATCTCCAATGATGTCACGTGGAGGGGGTGTTCGACAGCTGATATTTTTCCTAAAAAATACAAAATGTGATCTAAAAGTTCTTTATACACAATTTTGCAGTCGAATTGATGGTAAATGCAATAACTTCGGATGCAAGCTGGACTATTTTTAGACGCGAATGTGGTGTCACAATTACCGCAACAGACGACATCCAATAATGAACCTCAATTCGACCAGAAAATTCGCATGTCGACCTCTTATTATTTGCTCTCGATGAAATAGCTTCAGGCGTAAGGGCTAATAGGGCAGCTGACCCAATATAAGCAAGTGAACACGAGACGTTGAGCCAGCGTAGTTTAAATTTGACCCAGCGTCGCAGACGTTGGACCAACATTAAAGCAGCATCGTGTCAATGCCTCGTGCTTTGTTGCGTCCAAGGATATTTGGGCCCAGCAACAGAGTAAAATATTCTCCTTTGGCAATCTACTACCGGGTCGGATTTCGCTTTTTTCATGCTCTTAAATGAAGCACAAAATGACCACAATATTCCAACAAATGTTAATTTATACAAAACATATTATTTGTAATGCCCGCATCGATAACCATATTTTAGGTTACTGTATAGAGCATTTTGGAGTCGAAGATGGCTTCTATGAACTTCTATAAACCCTCTCCTTTTTTCAAATTTTAGCAGACAAATTTAACCATTAGTAAGCACAAAGTGCTTCATTGATTTGTGTTTTATTGAATAGGAATTGCTATTGTATGGGGTACTGTGTACAGTAGGTATATTCTCTACCGGTATATGTGGACATAATTAAGTCTAATTGGGCGTATATTAGTGGTAGTCAGGAAGAAATCTCACTTAAGGTGAAAATGTTGTACAGACTTTTTCTATCGATTGATATCAGTTCTCTAGGGTTCCAGGAAACATTTTCCAGAGGGTGTGTGAAATTCCATCCATTGGCATTTTTTTTAAATCCAAGATGGCCGCCATGACCCGCTATTGTCATTAAAATGGTCATACCTCTGTAAGTATGTGTGCTAGAGACACACATGTGGGCTCTATACCCACGTTTTGATGCACCGAGAATCTACTGGAATGGTTATTAATGTGATTTAATCATTGTATAAGCATAAAAATCCAATATGGCCGCCAAAAATCATCGAAATCACTTTACATGCAACCCAGAAACAAAAATTTTATTTGGTCTCTGTACCAATGTTTTCTTACGGAATTAAAATTGAAAAAAAAATGTATTCACAATTAAAGTAAAAACACGAGATAATAAACAATCATAATGAATGAGTGGAAATATGGAATCAAAATTAAATATTACTTTGACAGATATGACCGATCTGTGATTAGTATACATGTACATTTGCACCAACTGCAAACACAATAAACACCTTCAACTTTAAATTTTCCTATAATAATAAAAAAACAATGAAATGCTATGTTTAATCAGCTGTTGTATGATCTATGGAGATATTAGTCGTATAACGTCATCTATTGCCATATTATGTTTCCTATACTATCCTTTCCTATCCTCATCTATGTCCTCAGAGGCATTTTCGAATACTCCGTCATCAGATTGATTTTGTGTGAGGGTGATTTTTACATGCATCTCCACCCTCGCATGAGCAAAATAATGTGCATCTTAGTTGGGAGCAACTGCAAGAGGCGGTCCTGTATCCAGATGTCTTGCAGTTGCAGTCGATAAGCCGTGGCATGTCTGGAGGCACAGACGGTGCATCAGTTGTACTAGTCCAGTTGTCAAATGGCATTTTTTTACTCAAGCGTGTTTCGCGGTATGGACGTTTCATGATTGATTCTGGTTCTAAGGGATGTCCTGAGCAGGAATCAGCCGGGTGCCACTTTGGCACCCTTGGGCGGAATTTTTTAAGGGCAAAAACAAAATGGCCGCTAAATATTTCAAGGTCAAATATGATTTTTCAACAAATGAAGCCAGGAGCAAGTGTAATACCTCATTTTCATGTGATTTTGACTGGGCAATCCATTTCTTGTATTATTTTGATGACTCAAGGTCATCTTCAAGGTCAAAAAGACAATTTCAAGGTCAAAAAAGCAATAATACAATTTTTACCAAATGAAGATAGGAACATGTGTAATACCTCTTTTACATGGGATTTTATCTGAAAATGAATATATGGTATTATTTTGTTGATCCAAGGTTAGCTTCAAGGTCGAAAGTTCTTTCCAAGGTCAAAAACAAAATGGTTGCCAGATATTTCAAGGTCAAATATGATTTTTCAACAAATGAAGCTAGGAACAAATGTAATACCTCATTTTCATGTGAATTTGACCGGGCAATTCATTTATTGTATTATTTGCATGATTCAAGGTCATCTTCAGAGTCAAAATGTCAAATATCAAGGTCAATTAAGCAAAATTGCCGTTTTTAACAAATAAATTAGGAACATGTGTAATACCTGATGCAATTTTGACTGGGCATTCCATATCTGATATTATTTTGATTATTCAAGGTTATCTTCAAGGTCAAAGGGGTCAATTTCAAGGTGAAGTAAGAGAAAATATGATTTTTAACAAATAAAGCTAGGAATGTGTGTAATACCTCTTTTTATGGGATTTTGATTGACAAATCCAATTATAGTATTATTTGAGTGATTAAAGGTTATCTTCAAGATCAATTTCAATTCAAGGTCATCAAAATTCAATTAACAAACATAAATAGCAAAAAGTGTTGTACGTCTTTTTAGTGTAATATTGACAAATAATCCATTTCTGCTACTATTTTTATAATCAAAGGTCATTTTCAAGGTTAGTGTGTCAATTACAAGGTCAGGTAAGCGAAAATATGATTTTCAACAATTAAGCTAGGACACTATCTTTCTGGTATGATTTTGGTTATGTGAGGTGAACCTCTAGGTCAAATGTAAATATCAAGGTCAAATATTATTTTAACGTAGTATTCTACATAGTGGAGCACACATAATAAATTGTCTTGGTGTATCTTTAACCGGATAATCTAATTCTAGTAGGGTTTTAATGAATAAACATCATCAGAATGAAATGATCAGACAACTAGAAGGCATCAAAGGGTCACGGAGAGGCGTCAAATAGCGACGAAAAAGCATAAAAGATCAATAGAGAGGCGGTAAAAGGTGACAGAGGGGCGGTAAAAGACAATGGGGAGGCATTAAAGAATGTCCACGAGCTGCTAAAAGGCGCCCCGGAGGCGCTAAAGAGCGAGTAAGAAGGGTTAAAAGAAAATGAGTAGTCATTAAAGGGCAATGAGGAGGCATTGAAGGGCAATGAGGAGGCGGTGAATGGCAACGAGGATGCGTTAAGGGACAAAAATGGGGCGTTAAAGAGCGACAAGATGCATTAAAAGGTGGCGGGATGGCATGAAAGGGCTATGGAACGGTGACAAGGAAGTACGTTAACGGGTGATGGGGCGGTGCTAATGGTTGATGGATAGGTGTCTAAGTGCAATGAGAAGGCATTAAAAAAGACAGAGAATCGTTAAAGGGCAATGGAGAAGCGTTAAATGGTGACGGAGAGACGTCAAAGAGCGATGGAAAAGCGTTAAATGCCGAAAAAGTGTTAAAAGTGATGTAGATGCATTAAACTTTGATGGAGAGGCGCTAATAGGCACTGCAGATGCGTTTAATGGCGATGCGAATGTGATAAAGGGCGATGGTGAGGCATTAAATGGTGATGGGAAAGTTTTAAATGGCGATGGGAAGGCGGTAATGGGTGATGAGGAGTCGTTAAAGGGCGACCATGAAACGTTAAACGACTATGGAAAAGCGCTGAAGGGCAATGGGGAGGAGTTGAAGTGTGCTGGATAAGCGTGTGAGGGTGAGTAGAAAGTGTTAAAACAACGGAGCATTGCTGTAGGGCGACAGAGAAGCGTTAAATGGGGACTGAGACGTCAAAGGGCATTGGAAAAGTAATAAAGGTTGATGGAGATGCATTGAAGGGTGATGGAGAGAGGCTGACAGGCGCTGCAGATGAGTTAAATGGCGATGGGAAGGCGTTTATGGGCAATAACAGGCGTTGAAGGACAACGAAGAGGCGCTAAGGGTGACGGGATGTGTTAGTGGGTGGCATGAAAGGGTTATTGAATGGCGTTAGAGGGTGACGAGGAAGCATTAAATGACAGGTGATGCGGTGGTGCTGAAGGGTGATGGATATGTGTATTAGGGCGATGAGAAAGCGTTAAAGATGACGGGGAATCGCTAAAGGGCAACTGAGAAAATATTATGGCGGAGAGATGTCAAAGAGTGACAGAAAGGCGTCAAAGGGCCAAGAAAAAGTGATAAAGGTTATGGAGATACACTAAAAAGTTGATGGAGAGGCGTTAAAAAGGTGCTGCAGATGCGTTAAATGGTGATGCTAAAGGGTTAAAGGGCGATGAGGAGGCAGTAAATGGTGATGGAGAGGCATCAAATGGTGATGGGAAGCCAGTAAAGGGCGATGAGGAGGCGTTAAATTTCACCGAAGAAGCGTTAAAGGGTGACGGAAAGGCGTTAAAGGACGAAGAAAAAATATAAAGGTAGATCCAAAAGCATTGAAGGGCAATGAGAGACGATAAATGGTGATGGGGAGGCGTCGAAGGACCATGGGGAGGCGCTAAAGATTGATGGTAAAGCTTTAAAATGTGACGGAGAGTTAAATTAAAGAGCAATGGTGAAGCGTTCAGTGTGAAGAAGAGGCATTAAAGGGCAAAAGAAAGGCCTTCAATTGCAAAGAAGAGGCATTAAACTAAAAGCTATGAAGACGCATTATTGTGTCCTTTTAGTGCCTCTCCATAGCTCCATAATGCCTCTCTCTCACCATATAAGGCCCTAGGTGGCTCTGTAACGCCTCTTGTGGCCCATTAACGCCTCCTCATTTCTCTATAAATGCCTCCTCATTGCCCTTTAATGCCTTTTCATTGTCCTTTATCGCCTTCTCATTGCCCTTTAATACCTCCTCATCGACCGTTAGAACTTTTCCATCACTCTTTAACACATCTCTGTTAATTGCCATTCAATGCCTTCGAGCCGATGTCTTCACCTTGAGTATGTTTGATCATTTAAACCCAACAGAATTAGATTATCCAGTCAAAATAAAACCCAACACAAGGTAGTATACGTGCTCCAATTTCTAGCTTATACGCTAAAACATATATTTGACCTTGAGGATGATTTTAAATCACCAAAGTAATAGGAAAAAAAAATGTTTTTTACACATGTTCTAGCTGTATTTGTTAAAAATCATATTCTCCTTTACTTGACCGTGAAATTGACATTTTGACCTTAAAGATGACCTTTTATCATCAAAATAGTATCAAGAATAGATAATTCAGTCAAAAATCACGTCAAAAAGACAAAATAATACCATAAATGGATTTTTCAGACAAAATCACATGAAAAAGAGGTATTACACATGTTCCTAGCTTGATTTGTTAAAAATGGTAATTTTGCTTATTTGACCTTGAAATTGACTTTTTGACCTTGAAAATGACCTTGAGTCATGAAAATAATACAAGAAATGGATTGTCCGGTCAAAATCACACGAAAAGGAGGTATTACACTTGTTCCTGGCTTCATTTGTTGAACAATCATAGTTGACCTTGAGATATCTGGCGGCCATTTTGTTTTTGACCTTGGCAATGCCCTTTCGGCCTTAAAGATGACCTTGGATCATCAAAATAATACCATAAATGGATTTTTCAAACAAAATCCAACGAAAAAGAGGTATTACACATGTTCCTAGCTTTTTTGTTAAAAAGGGTGTTTTTGCTTATTTGACCTTGAAATTGACGTTTTGACCTTGAAGATGACTTTATATCATAAAAATAATACAAGAAATGGATTGCCCAGTCAAAATCACATGAAAATGAGGTATGACATTTGTTCCTGGCTTCATTTGTTGAAAAAAACGTATTTGACCTTGAAATATCTGGCGGCCATTTTGTTTTTGCCCTTAAAAAATTCCGCCCAAGGGTGCCAAAGTGGCACCCGGCTGATTTCTGCTCGGGATACCCCATAGTATCAGAATAAATCAGAAAACATCGTCCATACCGCGAAACACGCTTTAGTCAAAATCCACTGGACTATACTGTCCGCAGAAGCGGGATACCCTTTGGGCAACCACCCAGCCATACTTGGTCGGGTCCATTTGTGGTGGCGATTCGAGAAGAGCTGGCTTCCATGTGGCAACTTGTAGGTGGCACATGTGGACATTGATATAAATAAATGCAGCCGTGGTAGGTGTAAGGGAGCATGGTTTTACTAAATATGCCCCACTCTTTCTTAGAACTATAGTCTTAGAACCACATAGGCCTACTTTCACTCTGCAGTCTGTCATGAATGCGCAGGACTGTGACTTGGCATACTACGTATAGTATATGAATGCAGTAGCCTGAGCCGCAACAGATTTTATATCTGCCGCCACATCACCAATTTTAAATAAAGCCTAAGGTACCCCTACTTGAAATCTTTAGAACTGTCCCTTGCCCTTGCCATGTAACGAAGCTATGGTGTATGCATAAGAGAGTCCATGAATCGCCAGACGATGCTGGTGTGCTTCTGCAGTGGCATGAATATCAACCACTGCTCGTTCGTTCACATGTGATGATATCACTCACGACATTGACTGATTTGCCCAAGGCAAGTTTCATATTTTGCCCTTTGTAGTAGAGCTTGAAAGGCAAACTCCTTAAAGGCATCAACACTCACATGGAGTTTGTCAAATGGCCAGTTGATGATCTAAAGTAATGCTGGGATGTCATATAGTATGGAGTTTTGGATAGGGCAATTGTGTTCTGATACAGTCACTTCGAGTTTTTGTTTCAAGGTAGATTTTGACTTTGAGACTTTCACTCACATGCCAATGCGTCAGCAAAGTTTAAGTCACGTGAACTGACAAGTAGACCAATAATACGTGCATAAATAAGTTCTTGATCATTGACATGCTCCTTACTAGTTGACACATGGTATTTTTCACATCCATTTTACAATTAGTTTGCCTAGAAGATCATAGAAAGTTCCTGGCTAACCACTCTTTAGGTCTGTCATTGCGTGTTGTCCAAGAGTAAGGGCATTATCAGCATTAACATCAGGGTTCGCAGTTTGTCCTGTCATAATGTTCATCAGTGCACGATGTGCACCATCTGGGTGGTATTCGTTATCGAGGGGATTAATGCAGACATCCAGTGTATTGCGAAAGCTCAGACGTGTCCAAGCCGCATGTACGTTGTCTCTATAAACATTTTGCGTTATAGATGCCTGTAATGCACCAACAAATGCATCATGCTGTAATTTCTTCGTCATCTCTGGATTTAGGCCTTTCATCTGAAGAACATAGTGTGCAACATAACGTGCATAGTTATGGCAACCAGATGCACATTAAAAGGGCAGCATGGCTTCTGCAGCATAGAGCCCAGTCGCCTTCGTGTCCTGCACGAGAGAAGATCATCATGACGACAGTTGTGACATGAATGAAATTCATTAGCATATGGAGATTGCATATTTGAAATAGGTGGGTTGATAGAACATTATGTCTATGACAATTTTGTAAAGTTACTGGTCAGCAGAAGATAAGCACATCATCACCTGCTGCTCTCATAAATGACGGCCCTTTACAAATTGCAGTCTAAAGGGTGTCATGGTGAGGGGGGGGTCAATAAGTGGTAGGAAAGCAACGTCAGTCTTGGGTTTAGGAATCATGGCGGCTTCCCGACATAGTCTAGTATTGTATTCATGACATTTTGGTTCAGTATGTATGTCCTGTAGGAAGAGTCATTCTTCACTGCTCTTTGAACAGTTATGGCTTGGGAAGCCAAGAACGAGAAAGTAGGTATGTCGTTGAGGGCTTGTTCTGGTGGCATTGCCGGTTTCTTAGGCCCATCGTACCTCGCCTGTTGCACATCATATTTATCGATTTTGACCGATCCTGCATAGGCTGTCGTTTGATGGTTTGTACCTTGTAGCATTATCATAGCAGGACAGCTGACGCAAATTTTGCAATTAGGTGACGATATTTCTGCAAAAAAATCGTCACAAATACCAGCACCGTGTCCAGACAAACGAGGGTTACAAGACGGCCATCCGGTGCAGGACGCGGCGTCTGTTGGCTTATTTTGAAAAAAAACAAGGTTCTAAATGGTGCATTCTGGTGCAATCTAGAGGTAAAATAGGCCTGCTTTAATGACAATTTTTCACTCATGTATTGGTCCACCCTACAAGTCAACGCATTTTGGAATATGCAGGGAGGTAACAGACACCCCACCCCCGGATACGGCCCTGGATACAGTGTCTGAGGCTGGCACCACTAGACAAACCGAACCCAACTTCATCATACTTTTGTGCTTCATGCACCCCTGCGGAATATCTGAACAAACAAACTTCGTCGTATGAGCAGCAAACAGAGTATTTATATAATTCAGTGATTAACATTTTTTTGCGCGCTTCAGTACCCCTAGTGCTACTTGCAGATATGATTGGGAACACACATTACGTTTCCTATAAGAATCATTGCCAATAATTTATTGTGAAACTTGGGTGACATATTAGAAAGGAGCAGAATGATGGTGTCATCAACAGATTCACGTGCGAGCTCTTTTATCAAATCTGCTTATGTGGTACATGTCCCTTTTCTTCTTCAGTGCAAGATATTCATAGATGCAGATGCAACTCTATTAACACAATAATCAAGATCGTCATCAGCGGTTTTTTTCCTAAGTGTAATGACTTTGCAAACTGACTACTGAACCCCATGACATTTGCAAGACTAGGCAATGACAAAATAACCACACTTTCAACATGATATTCAGCCAATTTCGTGCATAAGCTTTGCGGCACGTGCAAGAACCACCCTCATCTACATAACGTCCAAGCCAAACACAGGTCTATCACATTAAGAATATGCAATTACTGGGTTTTTGGAGATTATTTCTAATACGTTTTGGTGGCCATATTGGATTTTAATGCTTATAAAATCGTCAAATTATAAAAATAACCATTCCAGTAGATACCTTGTGCATCAAAACCTGGGTATAGAGCCAAATATTTTGTCTCTTGCCCAAGTATTTGGAGAGTTATGACCATTTTAATGATATTTGTGAGTCGCGGCGGCCATCTTGGATTTAACAAAATGCCAATGGATAAAATTTTACACACCCTCCGGAAAATTTTGCCTAGGACCTTAATAAACCCATACGCCCTACTAATTGTCAAAAAAAGTATGTACTCCACTGCCACCTGTCGTGCCATATGAAGCATAGTCTTCCTGACTATGGTGGACAGAGGAACATAAATAATCAATACATATAACGCTACATTTCGCTAATATTAAAAAAAAATAGTTTACAGGACTAGTAGCCCTCATTCTACAGTTTCAATTAATTATTACTAAATGTTTTGAAAAACCAAAATCGCCACCAAATTAAAAAAATATTTATATATTTCTTGAAGTGATTGAGAGTAAATATCCAATAATTTGAAGAGATTAGCAATGGGGTGTAAAAGTCGTTAGAATAAAATGTTGTTTTTGATGTTGGTTGGAAGCATTATTCGTTATCCGAGGACACTTTGGTGGGCAGAGTTGGGGTCCATTCCTTTTTATGAATTCCAAATTCCATTCCAATTCCTTTTTATCAATTCCTGAGTCAATTCCAATTCCTTTGGTGTTAAGAAAAGTCAATTCAATTCCAATTCCTAAAAAGTCAATTCCTTATCAATTCCACCCAAAAATGAGACTTTTAATACAAATAGAACAGCTGTATAATAACTTGACATGAAAAAAATAAAATACATTTTATTTATTATCTTGTAAACATATTTAAACATGTTACACTAACTAGACTTTAATATTAGTAGGGTGGAGTACATCTTTAATACCTGATGTAGGAGTTGTACTTGTGTGGACGCGGATGTGAGCGCGTTATTTCTATAGACTAGCTGTTACTCCACAATTGCCATCAACACGGTAGTGTAATTAACACGATGTCTCGACTCACACCTCACTCAAATTAACTCGTATTGAAAATAAAGCAGCGTAGGATCTATTGTTGTATTTCAATTGATGCAATTATTCACATTATTTATTTCCCAATTATACTATTTTTTAATAGCTAATTCTAGCGTGTGGCGATTAAATATACCCTAAGAAAATATATCAGGATAACCTCTAGAGCACAAAAGGCATATTAGCTAAGTAATCAAAGGGTCAATTAGAGCGCTTGGCTACGTTGCATAACATCCTTCCTACTCACACTGGATGTTATCCCAATTTTGCCTTAATGCTGCCTCGCCGCCTTCACCGCTTTTCCAATGTTAAATCAGCATTGGCTCAACGTCTGTTGGAAGCGCATTCGTCTCCAGGTCCCGAAATTTTGTTTGCTCTACTAACTCTAGGAAGAGCGATAGTTATCAGGTTATGTTCTAAGCCATTCATTCACCTAAGTCTAATCATGACTCGTTATTGTTTTATAAACTATAGACTCCAAATGACAAAAATATAACAAATACGAGAACTAAAATTATGCCCATGAGACAAGCATTACTTTTTAAATACAAATGTTAAAAAATGTTGTTAAGTGACACAAAAGTGGTAGTTAAACAGTGCTTGCGCGAATACATGTATATAAAGAAAACATTAATAAAATAATACTAACAGTACAATTATTACCAAAACTTCAAGCCAGCAAACACGAAACATTGACCCAATGTTGATATGATGTTGGCTCGTCGTTTGCGATGATGGCCCAACATTAAACCAACGCCGGTTCGGCGTCTCATTTTGCTGATAATTCAGCCACTCGATGATAATTCTCTAACACTATGCACAGTAGGTGTTGACGTTAGTTGAGTTGTCATGAGTCGCACTTTTCGGCAAAACTGTTACCGGCTGGTTACACCAGTCCGCGGGAGTAAATCAAACTTGGTGTGTACAAGTAACAACAATTAACAAGCATACACGCACACACCAATCTCTGATTGTTAGATTGAATTGCTCCAACTTAGCAGGAGCAATCTTGTTACAAATATTATTTGGATTACACATTACAGTCTTATTTAATCTTCATGGCCATTAGTCATTTCAATGAGTATTTTTACATAACATGAATAAAAGCTTTTAACATAATTTAGGCACCAGGCCAATATAAGTTTATTATTATTATTATTATTATTATTATTATTATCATTATTATTATTATTATTATTATTATTATTATTATAATTATTATAATAATTATTATTATTATTATTATTATTATTATTATTATTATTATTATTATTATTATTATTATTATTATTATTATTATTATTATTATTATTATTATTATTATTATTATTATTATTATTATTATTATTATTATTATTATTATTATTATTATTATTATTATTATTATTATCATTATCATTATTATTATTATTATTATTATTATTATTATTATTATTATTATTATTATTATTATTATTATTATTATTATTATTATTATTATTATTATATTATTATTATTATTAATATTATTATTATTATTATTATTATTATTATTATTATTATTATTATTATTATTATTATTATTATTATTATTATTATTTTTTTTTTTTTTTTTTATTTATTATTATTATTATTATTATTATTATTATTATTATTATTATTATTATTATTATTATTATTATTATTATTATTATTATTATTATTATTATTATTATTATTATTATTATTATTATTATTATTATTATTATTATTATTATTATTATTATTATTATTATTATTATTATTATTATTATTATTATTATTATTAATCACATATGTATACACATATCAATCACCATAGATCAGGTAAAATTATACTGCAATGACAAAAGTGATGATCACTCATGCGTTTAATAGCGCTTAGAAAATAAACATGGATAAAAAAAGTCAATTCCTTTATCAATTCCGGGCATATTTTGTCAATTCCAATTCAATTCCAATCCCTTTTTTTCAATTCCAATTCCTAGTCCAATTCCTGGAATTGAGTCAGGAATTGAGTTCAATTCCCATTCAATTCCGAAATTGACCCCAACTCCGTTGGTGTGTAGACACATTTTGTGTCAATAAAGTTTAGACTTATCAACATGTGAGCAATACTATCTTGTTCGATCGCGGCAATTTTATAAACACTGTAGTCTTGCAGAAATGGTGGTGTACATGGACTTGGAGTGTATAGTTTTTTTTTCACGGAATACCGTTGTCCAGACTCCATATTTGAAGATTTCATAGGGTATGGAGGACATTTTTTATTATTCACGATTTTCTAAATGGGCGCCAATAACCACAATGGAAATGTAACATTTTCATTTTTTTGGCATAGAAATATGTAGCCTATAATACTATTTTTTTCACCAAATTGAAAACGGTCAATAAACTCATTTGCGGATTTTTTGTGTGGCACATGTCGTGCATCAATTCCAGATGGCCATAGAAACATGTGTGAAACTACCTTTCTGACCACATGTCCTCTGTGAATTGATTTTTAATGTCCCCTCAGTTATCTAATTGATCAGCACTATCTCGTAGATATCAGGCTAAAATCATCAAAACATGTGTATTTTTATTTTCGCTTTTTAATATGGCCATGGGATGTGAGCATGTGCATATAATAGAATTGCGTACGTTTTTTAATTTTTGTGTTGCGCTATTACCAGTTAAGCGAGATATAAAGACGAAATTCCCGATTTCTTATTTCGAACATGCATGTCCAAAATAAAAAAATTAAAAATTAAAAAAAGACTTAAGAATCATCATTATTCGATAAAATTACATTTAGAGGTAAAAACAAACAGATAAGAGCAGAAATTTAATTATCTGTTATCAGGCATATTACATACATGTGTAGATTGGTAAATTATAACAGCAACGGCAGACGCTTACGTAACTCAATCCCTAATTTATATAGACAGGTACCCCTTTATACCTTGTATAAATTAGTGGTACCACTACATAAGCATATTTATAATATAAAAAACGCATGATACGGCAACTGAAACCACGTTCTTATTAAGCCTGAAACCCTAATAGACAATAAAAAAATGTTTTCCACATGGTAACAAAGAGTTCCCCCTAAACCTATTTCTAGAGCACTTTTCAGATTCTGCCACCAGGCTATTAAGCGACTTGGCTACAAAATGTATTTATCTTTTACGGGCCGCGTTTTTATAGGTGAGCTGTGTGTGATTCGCAGGATTCTGTGGGTGTGTGCTGGGTAGGCCGTGGACAGTGACACTTTTTCTTGAACTAGTTTTCTTTAAAATATGTCAGATAACGCATCAATGCATCTGTAAAGAGATAATTGCATCTGAACTGCTTTCACGGCAGGAATATTTAACACTTAAAGCGCTGAATGTTAGCTCATTCCGCTGTATTTGAATACATTTGTTATGGTTTGACGGCCATTATAAATATTTCAATTCTTACAGTGCTGGGATCGACTTCAGAATCTTACGTCTATGGACATATCTATGAACGTTAGATTGATTGATTTGAGAGGGAGCAGACGTACATTTTTCTGCTCCGGGATTTCTCATATAATATAATGTTTTAATCATCATGTGTGAGTAATAATGTGTGCCAGAATGTTTATTTAAGGATATTGGAGTGGACAAGCACAGTTTCAGTGCGTGGATGATCCTATTGTGGGAGAAAAATGAGTTTTATTAATATCCTTTGTTGAGAATTTGTATGTACAGCTGTACGCTCGAGATATTAAGTCAGCTCCACGCACACAACAACACACTAATCCGGGAGGGTTGAGCCTTCACTGAGCTGATCAGCAGTGTCAACGACCGTCAGCTGTTTGTGACTAGGCCTACCTGGTCTAATACTTTTTCCTCAGACTAGTATATTGTATCAGCAACCACAACAATGGGAGACAGTCAAAAGACAGGGTCCCATAAGAAAGATAAAGCTAATAGACAACCAGATAAAAAAAACAAGAACATTCCTTGAGAGACAGTCTTCTGGTGACGATGAAGTGTTCGTGAATATCGGGATGTCGGAGTTGAGAGCAACAATTAACGAGTCGGTTGATACCACCATCCGAAAAGCCCTGGCCGACCTAAAAAATGAAATCTTAGATAGTGTTACGGCAAAGCTGACCGCTCTTGAGGCACAGCTGGATATCATCAGTGGTGAGAATGATTTGATGAGACGTGAAAATACTGATTTGAAAAAGCGTATGAAGGAAAATGAAGATAGACTGTCAGAAATTACCAAAAATGAAAACAGCAACCTGGCCTCGTGGAAAGAAACTATGCGTTGGTGTAACGAAAATGAGCAATATGGACGCAGATGGTGTTTGAGGATACATGGCCACCAAGTGCAGGAAAACGAAGATGTTAAAAAGGAAGTTGCAGGCATCATCCACCAAAAACTACAACTTAAATCAATAAATGAAAAAGACATTGATGCCTCTCATCGCATTGGTCGGGCTCGCGATGACAAGCCACCAGCCATCATTGTTCGTTTTCATAATAGGGATATTAAACAGAGAGTGATAAGAGCACGTCGTGAGCTAAAGGGTTCAAAGTATCTTATAACGGAAGATTTGACCACTTTAAATCAACAACTTCTGAACCGTGCCAGATTCCACGACGGGGTTAATTCCGCGTGGTCGTGGAATGGTCATGTCTGGTGTATGACGAAGGCAGGACTTAAAATTAAGTTAAGGGTTTACGACGACCTGAATGTTGTACTAGCCAACGCACATCAGCAACGTGGACGTGACTATCAGAGACCACCACCCCCACAGTTGAAACAACGGCATTTCGGTGCCTCCCCGGAGAGACCGCCACAGCCTGTTAGGCCTACTGTCAACAACAACACAGCACAGTCTAATAACACCTCTACACCTGACACTGCTGCGGTCACTGCTGTTGCTGGTAACGATATTATCAACTGATTATCACTTGATTCCACCAACGAACAATGAACAATTAAGAGGTATAGTAAACCTTAAACTCCTGGTTGAACACATATCTTAGTTTGTTATTTTTGTTAGTTTATTTTAAGCTATACACAAAATAATAATGTTATCGTTGTTTGTTTCAAAATTATTAAGCAATTCACTGTCCTTGATTCCAATCTGATTGAGCCTTATAGTGACATTCAAGCTAGTCACTATTTTTTGCATGTTCGCACTATTTATATATATGTGTGTGTATATATGTATACGTATGTATATGTATGTATATTTATATATAAACATACTTAACAATTACTGTTTGTAATAAGCTTCATTTTGTGTAAATCACGCCCTGGCCTAGGTTCTTGCTTAACCATGTTAAATCACCTGTGCATTGATAAACTATCTTGCTTATTTCGTAAACCTTACGAACCATGTCAATGTGACGATTTTAACATCATTGTAAAACACTCGAATGAATGAACATATTGATTGCAATGACTTTAAATATCCCAATATCATAAAAAATAATGCTTCGGAATTTATAAACGTAGAAAAATAATGCTTCGGAATTTATAAACGTAGTCTTAATTCTTTATTTACATGTCTTATAATTTTGTTGCTCAAAATGTTAAATGTTGTTTTCCTTACTATTTGTTGTTGAGATACACCACTGATTTTATTAAGGTTAGACAATTCTCACAGTTTAAAATAACAATGCATCCTGTTTATTTTGATTGAAAGTAGTCTTTCCTGCCTTAATATCCACTTCTCCAATTATATTTTTACCGCCAAGATGTAGCAGTTTCTTATTAATTTTCCAACCAATGTCAGGTAATTGCTGTTTTTGTGTTCTCATTTCCATATATCAGTATATTCTAACTTAACTTTCACAAATCTGGTGATTAAAGCGTTAACTCTTCCTCCCCCTTCTCGACGAAGGGGGGGGGGGCGTGTGAGTTGACTGTTGACTGTTTGTTCAGCCGGGGAGGTTTCAACCCAATCAGCTTGTTACGTGGTTACCTGGTTACTCATGTACAGGGTTTATGTACACCTGTATCTCTCCCCACCCTCACCAATGCTCTCTGACACCCATGAATGTCTCACTCAACTCACACCATCGTCCAGAACCGTATGCCCTCTCTGTTGTACATTTATTTGAACTGTATATACTGTGAACTCCCATTGATAAATTATTGTGCATATATTTTTTACACTATAATAATAAGTTTTTGTATTGATTGTAGTTTGTTGACTCGTTTAGCTCATGTAATTAACTTCTCAATGAAACTCAATGTAACTTATAAACACTATATTTGATTGTAAATATATTGATTCGATAATGTTAATACACATTCTGGCACACGACACACGTCAGTGGTCCATAGTTGATCAACTGACATGTTCTGCACACTTCACCTTTTCCTAGCTTCTTTTTTATGTTTTTATTTTTCTAATTTTTCAATTATTTGTTCCATTTTTTCTAGCTTTTCTGTTGTCCCAACCTTGTTAAACATGTTAACAGTTGTTGTACCTATGAGCACACATATTTATCTACATTGCATGAATAGATTGCATAGCTTGTCACTAGTATTATATTTTTTTAAATTTTACCATGTCAACTGAAGAATATGTATTAAGGAAGTATGGAGGAGTCAACAATAACTCCTTAAATCAAGTGTTAAATCTAGTAAATAATAATGATCGCGATGAAAGTAAAATAGAAGATTTTAACATTATTAAGCACTCTCCTTACGTTAATAATAATGAATTCATATCTTTTTGTATAGAACGAAGAAAACATTTCACTATTTTAAGTCTTAATATTCAATCCATACACGCCAAATTCGACCAATTACAGATATTAATAAATGAATTAAAACAGCACCAATTTGAATTTAGCGCTATTTGTCTCCAAGAAACCTGGCTGTCCGACGATTCAGATCTAAGATTAATACAAATTCCTGGCTATAATATGATTTCACAGGGATCAATATGCACCTCTCATGGAGGTCTAGCTATATACTTAAATGAACTTTATAAACACAAATTATTACCTTTATACAAAAAAAACACTACTTGGGAAGGTCTCTTTATTGAAATAGAAAATTTAGACGAAAAAATTATTCTAGGAAACGTATACAGGCCCCCACGCGAAAGAAATGAGCTACCAATCCTTCATAAATGAATTAGTCCCTGTTTTCAATAAATTAGATAATAACAAATGCGAAATAGTTCTAACAGGCGACTTTAATATAAACTTACTTAAAGTAAACCAAAAACCTATTTTTAATGAATTTTTTGACACCATAACATCACATAGTTTTTACCCCCATATTACTCTTCCAACGAGATTATCCGAGAAGTCAGGTTCACTCATAGACAATTTCTTTTGTAAGTTAACTTACAATCTCATAGATACATCAGCCTGCATATTAACTAGTAACATATCAGATCATTTTCCCTATCTACTTTCCATAAACATTAATCATACTCAAACACCGGTTAATAAATACATCTATGTAAATAACATTTCGTCTGATTCTCTAAATAATTTCAAAACCGAAATAAGATCAGCAAATCTGAATGAAAAAATTAGTGCAGATTTAACTTCAGACCCTAATACAAATTATCGTATAATTGAGAACGTTTTAACTAAAGCAAAACAAAACAACTTATCCCGCAAGAAAGTAAAATTTAATAAATTTAAACACGCAAAATCAGAGTGGATCACAGCTGGAATTATAAAATCAATTAAAAGACGTGACACATTGTACCGAGATCTTAAAAACACTCCTACTAACTCGCTTGACTATGAGCAAAGAAAAATAAATATCCGTACGCTTAACGTTATCTTAAAAAGAAGTATTTTCATCGCGAAGAAAACTTATTACCATTCTCTCTTTACTAAATACGCATTTAACATTAAAAAAACATGGTCAGCTATAAAAAATATTTTAAGTACAAAAAAGACAATTTCGCCCGACAAAATGTTAATAGATAATAATATAACTAGTAAGACTCAAACCATTGTGAATCACTTCAATCAGTATTTTGTCAACATTGGTCACACTCTGGCTTCAAAACTCAACGATGTTGAACCAGATTCACATAAAAAATATTTGAAGAGCCCAACTTCCAAATTATTTTCATTTCAACTAGTTACCGAAGACGCCATATCCAAAATTTTTGATAATATTCCTCACAAAAACAGTACAGGTGTAGACGATATATCAACTTTCTTAATAAAATCTGTTAAATTCGATTTAATAAAAGCGGTGACAACAACAGTAAACCAATCACTAACCACAGGCATTTTCCCAGACAATCTTATATTAGCAAAAGTCATTCCTCTTTTCAAAAAAGGTGATCCTACCTCTATAAATAATTATCGACCAATATCTCTTTTACCAGCACTGTCAAAGATATTTGAACGTGTAATTTACAACCAAATAAATAACTATTTTACATTAAACAATCTTTATTATGAAGGACAATACGGCTTTCGTAGTAAACATTCTACTGAATTGGCTGCCCTTGACATCATCGACACTATTACAAGTAGAATGGAAAAAGGCAATATACCGATAACCATATATTTGGATTTATCCAAAGCATTTGATACCCTAAACCATACAATTTTACTAGACAAACTTAAATTTTACGGTATCCAAGGTAGCTCACTAAACTTAATCGAAAATTACTTAAAAAATCGAAAACAATGCGTCGAAATAAATAATATTAGATCAGCCTTCACAAATATTTTAACTGGAGTCCCACAAGGATCGATTTTAGGTCCGCTTTTATTCATAATCTATATGAATGATATACCTTTTGCTAGCACTATTTTTAAAACTATTATTTACGCAGATGACACCACACTTTTAGCCAATTTAAGTGACTTCTATTTTAAAAATAACACAAAAGTAAACATAAAAATGTTGAATAACGAATTGGACAAAATTAGGCTATGGTTAAGGGCAAACAAACTTACTTTAAATACACAGAAATCTAAATTTATGTTATTTTATCAGCCCAAAAAACGCTTAGAAATTCCAAAGATAGAAATAAACAATGAAAAAATTGAGTGTGTTGAACAATTTGATTTTCTAGGACTAATTTTGCACAAACATCTAATTTGGAAAAGTCATGTGACCAAAGTAGCAAATAAAATTTCAAAAACTATAGGAATAATTAATAAATTAAAATACCAGCTCCCTCAAACAACACTCCTAACAATTTACAATTCTCTTATCCTCCCGCATCTTAATTATTGTTTACTGGCATGGGGACACGACTCTAAGCGTATCCACAAATTGCAAAAAAAGGCTATTCGAATAATAGACAAAAGTCATTTCTTTTCTCATACTGATCCCATATTTAAGAAGCTTAACGTATTAAAAATATATGACCTACATTATGTTCAACAGCTAAAATTTTATTTTAAATATACAAATAATTGTCTTCCTGTGTATTTTCAAAATTTTACTCTCCAAACTGGTTTAGAAACACACAATTACAATACTAGAGGATGCACTAATTTGCGAAACCCCATAGTTAAACACGAATTCTCACGTAAATGCCTTAGATATCAATTACCCATTGTCATTAACAATACACCTTTAATAATATTAAATAAAGCAACTACACACAGTATGACTGGTTTCACTGAATACATTAAAAAATTCTGTATTAGTAAATATAATACTGTATGTAATATAAATCACTGTTATATATGTAACATGTTGAATCAAAATTGATTTTAATGTTATTTAGCATGTTAAACCATATTTCATTTTACTCTTTCATAATTTCCTTTTTCGCTCTGATGGTACCAAAGGGTCGGGTCTGCCGACCTTTTGTTTCCATTGGAGCTGAGTAAAGTGCTTTGTTTCATTCTTCCTTGTTGAGCCAAAGGGCAGCATCCGCTTACTTTACAAGTGTGCAGTTGCTGCCTTTTGGCTCTGCACAAGCTGTATTGACATAATATTATTTTATTATTATTATGATATCATGACAAGCTAGTTTACATTTTTGTTGGGACGACCGTCTCATTATCATTTTGCTATATATTTGAAATATATCTGTATAAATCAATCTACATTTTTGCATGTTTGTAGATATTTATTATGTAATCACTGGTACAATATCGTTTTCATTATAATCTTTGACCCTTTTGCAACTTGAATATCTTGAAATTATGTTTTCTTGTGTGAAAGGTGGCCATAGTGGTAGCGGCATTTTTTTGTCTTAACTATGGTCTCCTGACTTTTATTTGTTATTTGTACTTTTCACTTTTTTTGTAATTAATTATGTTTTGGTCAAATAAATTTATTTTCTTCTATTTTCTTCTTCTGATACGACTAAAGTCGATCCCCGCGCTGTGAAGGTCAACCATATACACTCTTAGCACAAACAGTTCCACTTAGAACCCATCAAGGTTCTTTCACCTGCTACAAATAGGGAACCTTTTGTGGGTGCTACTTAGCACCTTTTTGTAAGGTTCCAGAAATGAACCTTTGTAACAAGGTTCTCGCAAGAACTTTTTCAGAATGAACCTTTAAACATAGGTACGTGAAACAACTTTTAGAACGAACCTCTACAAGTGGGCTCTTAAAAGAACTATAATAATGAAAACGTTCTTTAAAGAGTTCTTTCCGAGACCTAAGTAATGGTTCTTACAAAGGTTCTTTAAATTTAAGTGTCAACCTTCGATATTTCGTTTTTTAGTTAGTTCTTGTTATTGGTTGAATTTTATCTGATTTTTTCTTTCTGTAAATGGAGTTAACTATACCGGTATTTGTTGTCGATAGATAGAATAAGCCTTAATTACTAACTACATAGATACAAAATATATCAGTTCGAACGGAAAAAAAAAATATTCTGCAGTATATATACATTTCAAAGAAATAGCATGATTTTAATTACAAAATATTTATGGTATCAAATTTATTTATCACTAAACCACATTTACATGGTAAGTACACTAAATCATCAACGACATTAACTATCTGTAACTAGATGTAAATTGAATGTTCAAATGCTTAACGGTGAGAATAACGACGCGTTTATATACATACAACCTTTCAGAGGATGAAAACTACCCAAATGTTCTCGAATCAGCAGGAGTATGAATATTAAAAACAAATGCCATGACCGTCTGTCATACGTGTTCCAGCCTAAGTGGTTCCCATTTTAGAGTGATAATAGGTAGAAATACAAGATATTTACAAGGTCAATCAACTCTAATAAATTTAAATAACAACTGACTGACGGCGGTGATTGGCCGATCTCGTCATGTGACAGGCTGCACCACTCTTCGATTTGTCGGGATTAGAATACTAGACTTGGACCCATATTTTTCGTATTACTGGACACATGCAACTTGATGTCTATGAACTGAAGGTACATGCATTAACATTCATATTAATATGGTCCACGAGCATATGGTGGATTAACTTTTGTAACCTACATTTTCAAAACCCTTATTGTGTCTAGAAAACATATTTTGATGTTAACAGCACGAAATTGGACCCATATGGGTGTTTTTGGCCGCTTATATGGGGCTACCCCCGAACGTGTCTAAAATCAGGGGGTAGGGTTACGCAAACGTATATCGTTACTGTTCCAGTTTATCAATCTACACATGCAATATACAATAATAACAGTAAATTAAATTTCCGTTCAAATGATGTATTGCATGGTGCAGATGATTAAAGAGTGATCTCTACAAATACGTTCAAACATTTATTTTTATTACAAAATAATCAAAATCGACAACAAAACAAGTTAGTCGACATGGCCAGTGGGAACGAATAAATAAACATAATTATTGGCCATATCCATATTTGACCTATGTTTTCTGAACCCACATGTGTATAGATAAACTGAGTGGTACTTAGATTTGTACAGGGCATATATATTTTTAAATGACAGAATATTGCAGCTTTTTTTGTAAATGTATGGGGCTGAAATATGAAACATTGAACTTTGCTCGACATTTGAGTGCAGATTTTTTTTCGCTTGTTTTTACATAATTTGTGGCTGCTGAATTCGACTCTGTCGAATAACATGCTTTCCTTGGTGTCCTTTATCTTCAAATAAGCAAAACAAAAAATGGCCACCAAAACCACATCCTTTCTATATTTTGTTGTACTTTAACGCACATTTGTTGGTTTCTGCAGGAATTGCAGGAGTTATTAAATGTATCTGTCATGTTTTAGATACAAATGACCTTTAATTGACTTTCAAATTCAGAATGGTTACCGCTACACACAAATAAAAGTGTTTTCTATGCATCTGAACTATTATATAAAAAACAACACTTGTTTGATGGAAATCCAAAAAATAGACTAGGTAATACGACAGATTATACTACAAGCTTTCGAAACTCTGTTTAAGTACAGTATATTCTAACATGTTTTGATGTGCTGAGTATTTAGAATGACGTTATTATTTTAATTGTAAATACTAGTATGTAAAATAACGCCCATCTTGGATTTTACGAAAACATATAGGTCAGACAATGAAAAATAAACATCAGAAATGTGTGTTTCGGCTACCAAGTCATACAAAAACCATAAGTTTAGCAATACCCAGCCACAAATACAAAAGAGATGTTTAATTACAATTTGATAGCCATTTTTTTTGCTCATTTAAAGGTGAATGTCGCGGCCATTTTTGATTTTTTCGTCTAAATTTATTCATCAGCAACCAGGTTACGTTTATTTCTGGTCCCCCAAGTTACAATTAAATCATATTATCGTCAACATGTTTAGCGGTATATTTATAGTAATAGTAAATATATAAAAAACGACGGTCATCTTGCATTTGAGGGTCAAATAAAGGTTACTTCTTTCCAAGACACTAGAAAAAAAATTATAGAATAAAAATCTTATAGAAACCATAAATTGTGCTTTCATGTGCTATAAACCATATAAAATACGGGGGTTTCTTTACATTTTGGCAGCCATTTTGTGTTTTGATAATTTGTAGGTCACCAAATATAGAATGTTATCCGACAGATTCGAATTCATCACACACAAATTAGGCAAAAACAAGTGGATAAAAAATTATACACGTAAATTCCGAGAAAAAAATCATGTTTCAGATTTTAGGCCATGCTAAATACACATAATTTCACGAAAGGCTTCAACATTCTTTAATTAAAAAAATATATCACATTTATAAATATAAATAACAGTCCTTTTTAAGCATACACACATCTGGGTTCAGAAAATATAGGCCAGATATGGATGTACAATAATTACTTTTTATTAAGTCGTTTAATTTCACATGTTGATTCGTTTGTATTGTTGTTCAATTTGATTATTTTATAATAAAAAAAATGCTTGAGCGTAATATGTGGAGACACGACTATCCTTTTTCTACTACAATGTTTGATATATCATTAAAATGGAAATTTAATTATCTGTTATTATGGCATATATCATGTGCAGATTGGTTAAGCAGAACATCAACCACAGACGTTTGCGTAACACCACCCCCTCATTTTAGAGGGTTAGTTACCATCAAAATATGTTTTCTAGACACCATACGGGGTTAAAAAATGTAATTTACAAAGGTTAATCCACCCTATGCTCGTGGACCATTTTTCCAGACATATAATATCCATTTTTTCAATACTCGAAAACATTTTCTGAAACGTCCAAAAAAGAAATATATAGAGTTTATAGATAACAAAATCAAAATCACCACTTGTCCGAGCCAATTGTCCCATTATCATTACAGTGTTTCCATCTAGGAGTTCATACATTCCCAGCGGGCATTGCAACATTGTTTCAACGTTGGATTGTGGTTACGACGTCACAGTCATAAAAACAACGTTTTTTCAACGTCCTTAACTGACACAGTTAAAACGTCTAAAGCAGCTGTTGTTTATACGTGGAATTTCGGTTGCAACATAAGCGACGTATAACCAATATATTTTCAACGTCTCATACTGACCGTTTATTCTAAGCTTAGAATAATACCTTGATTATATTATGTTGAATTTTGGTCGCAACATAATTGACGTAAAAATATTCAAATATTTTCAACGTCGCAACGGCGTTGTGTGCCTAGTGAAAATTAGCCTTAGCTATCACTGAGTATCCTTCAATATCCGTAAGTATAGGCTACTTACATACCTTTAGTACACTCGAATTCCCTTGCAATCCTTTAATACCCTTCAAACCCTTAAATATCATTCGGTATCCTTACAAACCCGCCAAGTACCCTTACAAACACTAAATACCCTTAAAACCCTTGGGTACCATTGAATCTAAAAACGTACCATAGATAACGTAACTCACTGGACACACGGCGTTGTTGCGACGTTGAATCAGCGTCATTGACGTTGATTCAACGTCGCAACAACGGTGTGTTCTCGTTGGGAAGTACCTTTAAAACCCTTTACACCCTCATGACGTTGTTGCGACGCTGAAACAACGTCATTGATGTTGATTCAACGTCGCAACAACGTCGTGTGCCCAGTGGAAAGAAACCTTAGTTATCGCTAAGTACCTTTAAATAACCGTAAGCACACTTACATACCCTAGTAGCCTACCCTTGAATTCGCTTACCATCCCTTACATACCCTTAAAACCCTTAAATATAATTAAATACCTTACTAACCTGCTACCCAGTAAACATTACTCCCAACGATAAAAATCTTCCCTTTTTCTGCATCGGTTGATGTCAGTGATCCAACGATAGCCTAATTACGATAAGATCCGACGGTCACTTGAGGTCATTTTGTTGGTAAATAGAAGCAGTAGGCCTATGTAGGCTAGCCAACAAACAAAGAACGTAGGGCCTAACAGTGATACTATGACAAGATCCGACGTCTTTTTGGAAAGAGTTTCTACTGTACCCTCCACCCTTCATTACCATCCATATATATAAATAGCCTACATTCTGTATGATACACAAAATCTCAGGCATCAAATGACGCATTCTAAACTATATTTCGGCCGAAATATGGTCGTTTTCTGGGGACCCTAAACGGGGGGTGGGTGCGCTGGCTCCCCTCTGGATCCGCCACTGTGGATTCTATGAATGAGTTCAAGAAAAACAGGCTGGATTATTATTTTATTACATTCGGTCGATTGAATGAATAAGAGCTTTGTTAATACTCACTAGGTGGGGCTGTGGTACTATTGCATAATCAGTCACTAGGTGGCGCACATAATTATAAACTCTATTGATATTTTTACGCAGTATAGGCACATCCCGCCGTGGCCAAATCGATAAGGCGAGCGACTCATGATAGATGGAAAATTAGTGGCTCGAATCCCGTCAGCGTCCTGATATTTGTATGTTCAAGGAAAAAACTGAGAGAAGAAAGGTGGTTTAATGGGATTTTTTTAATTAAAAAAATAAAAAAACAATGTGGCAGTCTGACGTTGTGACAATGTAGAAATATGACGTTGAAACAATATGGCAGTATGTGAATAATCTGAATAATTTTCACTCACTTGAAGTTGTGGATCACGCCAGCGAGACACAACTTCAAGTGGGTGAAAATTCAAATTAAATTATTTGGCGGTTAAAGGGTTAAATATCATTCAGTACCCTTAAAAACCCTTAAGTACCCTTACGTGCCCTAAACTCCTTTAATACTCATAAATATAATGAATTACCCTTAATAAACGGAAATACCCTTAAATAGCCTCACGTATCCTTGAGTATCATTACGTACTCTTAACACGACATTGTTGCAACGTTGAATATTCAACGTCGCAACGGCGTTGCGTGCCTAGTGAAAATTAGCCTTAGCTATCACTGAGTATCCCTCAATATCCGTAAGTATAGGCTACTTACATACCTTTAGTACACTCGAATTCCCTTGCAATCCTTTAATACCCTTCAAACCCTTAAATATCATTCGGTACCCTTACAAACACTAAATACCCTTAAAACCCTTGGGTACCATTGAATCTAAAAACGTACCATAGATAACGTAACTCACTGGACACACGGCGTTGTTGCGACGTTGAATCAGCGTCATTGACGTTGATTCAACGTCGCAACAACGGTGTGTTCTCGTTGGGAAGTACCTTTAAAACCCTTTACACCCTCATGACGTTGTTGCGACGCTGAAACAACGTCATTGATGTTGATTCAACGTCGCAACAACGTCGTGTGCCCAGTCGAAAGAAACCTTAGTTATCACTAAGTGCCTTTAAATAACCGTAAGCACACTTACATACCCTAGTAGCCTACCCTTGAATTCGCTTACCATCCCTTACATACCCTTAAAACCCTTAAATATAATTAAATACCTTACTAACCTGCTACCCAGTAAACATTACTCCCAACGATAAAATCTTCCCTTTTTCTGCATCGGTTGATGTCAGTGATCCAACGATAGCCCAATTACGATAAGATCCGACGGTCACTTGAGGTCATTTTGTTGCTAAATAGAAGCAGTAGGCCTATGTAGGCTAGCCAACAAACAAAGAACGTAGGGCCTAACAGTGATACCATGACAAGATCCGACGTTTTTTTGGAAAGAGTTTCTACTGTACCCTCCACCCTTCATTACCATCCATATATATAAATAGCCTACATTCTGTATGATACACAAAATCTCAGGCATCAAATGACGCATTCTAAACTGTATTTCGGCCGAAATATGGTCGTTTTCTGGGGACCCTAAACGGGGGTTGGGTGCGCTGGCTCCCCTCTGGATCCGCCACTGTGGATTCTATGAATGAGTTCAAGGAAAACAGGCTGGATTATTATTTTATTAGATTCGGTCGATTGAATGAATAAGAGCTTTGTTAATACTCACTAGGTGGGGCTGTGGTACTATTGCATAATCAGTCACTAGGTGGCGCACATAATTATAAACTCTATTGATATTTTTACGCTGTATTGGCACATCCCGCCGTGGCCAAATCGATAAGGCGAGCGACTCATGATAGATGGAAAGATATATGAAGTGGCACGAATCCCGTCAGCGTCCTGATATTTGTAATAAAATATATTTGTATGTTCAAGGAAAAAACTGAGAGAAGAAAGGTGGTTTAATGGGATTTTTTAAATAAAAAAAATAAAAAAAACAAAGTGGCAGTCTGACGTTGTGACAATGTAGAAATATGACGTTGAAACAATATGGCAGTATGACATTGAGACAACGTCGAAACATGGCGTTGAAACAATGTGGCGGTATAACGTTGAAACAATGTGGCAGTCTGACGTTGGAACAATGTGTAAATATGACGTTGAAGCAATGCAGCAGCATGACGTTGTGACAATGTGTAAATATGATGTTGAAACAATATAGAACCCAGATGTTGGGCCAATGAAGAAATATTACGTTGAAACAATGTGAGCGTCTGACGTCGAAACAGTATTGAATTGTGACGTTGAAACAATGTGGAAGTCTAACGTTGGAAATATGTTGAAATTGTCATGTTGAAACAAGTAACAAATACAATGTTTTTTCAATGTTGTTTCAACATGCTTACCTGACGTCTTTTCAACGTTTTTTTTACGTCTTTTGTCCGCTGGGATGTAGCTGCAGGACATCATAAATTTAGCTAAGAAATGTTCTTGTATTTTACAATAACATTTCTAAACAACCTTTTGACATCAGTCAACCACAACATGTGTTTTATATAGCACATACGCATGATGGGAATTTCTGCTGCAATTGAAATCGCCTCGGGAAAGAAAATGTCCTGATTTCAAAGAATGACATCTCAGCAGACACAAGACTTTGAACCAATGTAGTTCTAATGTTGGGCCAGCAGGTAGTTTCTATACAATATGTTTAATCAGCAATTTATTGGGAATGAAAACACTAAGATTTGCAAATGTTTGGTCTCAAATTGAACTAATAATGAGTAATTTTCAGCCACAGCTTTTAATATAAATAATATACGGGAAAATGGCTAAAATACGGTACTATAATATCTCAACTAAAAGATCAGAAATCCTTATTGCGATGTATTATGCCATCATTAAAAATATGCCAATTATTCTCGCTTCAAGCGCATAGAATTTAGGTACTTATACTTGGTACTTATACTTGGGTCGAAGACAAGGTGATAGTGTATAAATCAATTGGATGGGGTAACCCCTTGAACCCCGCCGCGTCTGGTGAATTTGAGTGTTTTAACCCGATATCCACTGAAAATGTTGGCAAATATTCTGCCAAGATTTCACTGTGAGTTTTCCACAACTTCCACCCTGAAGTGAATAAAAAGAATCGACTTTATAAATACCCATAAATCATGATAATAGTGGATATCACCGCCTGTTAACTAACTGATTAAAATAAATATAAAATAACTGGTTGGGACTAGCAGCTTCTAATGTCGTTGGCACGTTAAAGCCCAACCATTAAAATAACAATAATTTGTATGTTGTGCTAGCCGAAAAGCTGAATAATTATTTCACGTAATTATAACTAAACACAATAAGAACATTATAAAACATTAAAAGTAGGCAAGTCAAGTCTGAGTACAGGTTAAAATCATTATTATCTGCAAATGCGTTGCTCCTGGTTGGGTTCTATAAATAATGGTACACTATTGCCTACGCTACACATTATTATTCAAGTTGATAAAGAAGACTGCGATCAGCCAGCTAGATTTTGTGGGCAAGACGTACAGATTGTTAAACCTTTTCCTGCCGAATAGTTGTTTCCTTTTTTCCTTTTTTTGTAACTGGAATTTCTAGCTAAGGAAATTTAAAATAAAATACATTTATAAGCTTTTTGCACCCCTCATATTGAATTATCTGATTTATTAAATATCCATCGCAAACTATTTGTTCAAATTCAGCTATTTTTTATTTTTGAGGGGAACTTAAAACTCTTCTGCTGCTAAGACCGTAAGCCTATATATATACTATATGTTTTCGAGAAAATTGCAGACTAAATGCAACACCACTGAAATTTGTAACATATCTTGTGGTAGATGCTCAGGTAATCAAATAATTCAAGTTGAGAGATGTAAATTTTAAACTTTTAATCTTAAACTTATGTATAATAATGTATCTATATGGTCCTAGCAGCACAGCCTGGGTTAACTGACTACTGTTATAGGCCATGAGATCGGATTCTCTGGCACAGCGCCAGCGTTGAAGACGTCATAATATTTATACAGGTATAATCTGATAGTTATTATAACATGTAATTAGTGGCGAAATACACAGCACGAAATCATTAACCATGGTCCTGCTAAATGGCTGGTAGCCTATGTACCACCGGACTAAAATCAAATTGCGAAATTATATGATGGCTTGTTCTTGTCGTTTTATTACTAAACAGTAATGCTACGCTACCTTAAAATTATTGTCTCTTCATGGCAACATATAGTTAGGTCAATCAATGCTCTCTTATTTAATCCTAGTCAGTCAGTCAGTCAGTCAGTCAGTCAGTCAGTCAGTCAGTCAGTCAGTCAGTCAGTCAGTCAGTCAGTCAGTCAGTCAGTCAGTCAGTCAGTCAGTCAGTCAGTCAGTCAGTCAGTCAGTCAGTCAGTCAGTCAGTCAGTCAGTCAGTCAGTCAGTCAGTCAGTCAGACTGATTAATTGATTGATTGATTGATTGATTGATTGATTGATTGATTGATTGATTGATTGATTGATTGATTGATTGATTGATTGATTGATTGATTGATTGAATGATTGATTGATTGATTGATTGATTGATTGATTGATTGATTGATTGATTGATTGATTGATTGATTGATTGATTGATTGATTGATTGATTGATTGATTGATTGATTGATTGATTGATTGATTGATTGATTGATTGATTGATTGATTGATTGATTGATTGATTGATTGATTGATTGATAATTTAATTTATTGATCGTTCATAGGTGTACATTCATAATTTTTCAGTGAAGTACAAAATTAATAAACTGAGCTCCTCCCTTCCCCTTCACCATTAATTTCATGGAATTTTTTGTTTATTTAATTTAATTTATTTTTATATAATTGCAAACATCCACATGACTACTACTTGTTTTGTTCACATGTTCACATTATGTCATATATATAAATGAAAAAATAAACTATGTGAACTATAAAATGTGTGTGTTGATAATAACCCATTTTAAGCTTGAATCATTTTGAGTGAAGACAGTGCAAAATGTTTGGATTCTACTGTTTTCTAACACAAACTAAAAAACCTACAATCCATCTTAAAATGTGCTCAGACGTATCCCGGACAAAGTACAACAATGGGCCCAATAAAGAAACCTTAATAATGATGTACACTAACTGTCGAGTAGTTAAAACAATGGCTGATCTGAGTCAAAATGGTCGTTTTTCACACCTTTTCAAGTACAAATTCCAAATTTAATTTTATGGCATAATATATGCGTGGCGGGATTTTTAGATGTCGGGAGGGTGGCAATATGGCACTCCGCCCGTGGCCACCCTGCCCGTGTGGTGCGGCACCCTGCATGCCCGGGGCCAACCTGCCCGTGGCCAACCTGCCCGTCGGGTGCGACACCCTGCCCGTGTCCAACCTGCCCGTGACCACCCTGCCCGTCGGGTGCAACCCTGTCCGGGGCCGACCTGCACATGGCAACCTGCGGCTAAGCGGTGGAGTTGTGTCTTGATTCTTGGTCGTCCTTTCAGAGCGTGTCCCAAGATTTGTGCTTTAGACCAACCCTTGCAGGACGTTGGGTCTCGGTTTAAAAAAAAATCTCTCAGATTATTTTAGAATTAGACTGTCTATTTCTCTGTTGTCCATACAATGATATGAATGGTGTTTTAAGCCACATTTGTGTACATATAGGATAAGCTGGGAATATTCACGAGTGAGCAGAGAAGAAACATTTTGTTTCTTTAAAACTTGAATGCCAGAGCCGGGTTTGAAACCGCGATCTCCGACTTTCCAAGCAGGCCGGCAGCCGCCCTGTATCCCAGATAGAGAACGTTTCAGTCAATGAACACAACTAAAAAAGGTAAAAGGTGCAGGTTTATAGTCTGATATGAAGTCTGAAGACCTATCATCCGACTTCACATTTTACCCCCTGGACCTGTTCATTTGTGTGCCATCTCAACTCCACGGAGAGCATACAGTCCTTCAGTCATTTCGGCTCATTGAACTTATCATAAACATTGCCATCTCTGTCCTACCAGGTACTCATTTCCACCTCAGTCAAGTGAAGCATTTGAGGGTTAAGTGCCTTGCCCAAATACACAACATCGAAACAATGTCCCAATATTGAGAGGGGAGAAACATGATATTTCTCGGAAAATCTTGCACCAAGCCGGATTCGAAACCGCACGGCAGGCAGCGACATCGGCAAAGCTCCGCGCTCTAACCATTGCGCAACGTCCCTCTCTCAATTAATGGACACGAGGCGTTGAACCAGCTTTGAAAACTGTTGAATAAACTCGGATGCGATTCAGGCGAATATTTTATATAAGAAAGCTAGGCTATTTCAGCAGGCATAAGCTTCTGATCGTATTAGAACTATTACATTTAAAAATGGTTGCCAGAGCCTTGCGATGTCATCAGGGTAGCATTCACGCATTCTGACATTCATTCGTTTATTTAATCATTTGTATATTGAAATGTTATTCATTCGTTTACTTCTTCATTCTTTTATTCATTATCGTTTATTCAGTCATTCATTTATTCTTTCATTCGTTTATTCAGTCATTGGTGTATTTATTCATTCGTTTATTCATTCATTCGCTCTTGCTTTTATTTAGTAATGCTTTCATTCTTTCTTGCTTTCATTCATTTGATGCCAGTCTAATGACGGCTCGATGTTTAGGAGATTGGTTCAGTATTACTTCAATATTGGTCTAGAGTCTACTGGGCCACAACAATCATGACAATAAGCGTTATTATATAAGTGACGTCTGTGGGGCTCACTTGAGATCAACCAAGCAAATAGGACACATTGAACCAATGTTATTTTATTATTGGGTCAGCGTCGTTGACGGTGGACCGAAATTAAATCAGCATTGGATGAATAACGATAACATGCACATTCACCCCCCCCCCCCTCTTTCGCTTGAATAATTCAGAGTGAAGAAAATACATTAATATGGCCAGCCTACTTATATAATTTAGCAACTGTTGCTTAAATGATGTGCCAGAATTGCTAATTTTGGGGCAGCATTAAATTGACACTGGTAACTCCCAAATAACAGTTATTGTGAATTTTGTTTCGCATGGAGGGCTGGTCCTTATCATAGTGGTTACGCCAAATGCCTCTCACGGGTGCTGGCTGGACCACGGGTACTGGCCCGACCACGGGTGCTGGTGCTAGCACGACCACGGGTGCTGACCCGACCACGGCTGCTGGTCTGATCCGATCACGGGTAGGCCCCTACTAGCCCGACCACGGGTGCTAGCCCAACCACGGGTACTAGCCCGACCACGGGTGCTAGCCCGACCACGGGTGCTAGCCCGACCACGGGTGCTGGTCCGACCACGGGTGCTGGCTGGACCACGCGTGCTGGCCCGACCACGGGTGCTGGTGCTGGCTGGACCATTGTTGCTGGCCAGACGACGGGTGCTGGCCCGACCACGGGTGCTCATGACTTCCTTTTAAACGAGTATAGACCATCCCTAAGACTGGCTCCTTTTATTCTTTGCTCTTTCTTCTCCAACTGCCGCTCCAATGACCCTCTGATCCCACTTCCGGTACGAGCATGAATATACTTTCGTAGGAACAACTTAGTTACATTTAAAATCCAAGATGGCTGTAATATTTCAAAGGCAAACATTATCATAAAAGTTCATGAGAAATGAACTAGACACTATTACAGTTGAAATATAATAAATTTCAACACTCTTTTAAAATTGAATATTTTGTTTATTATTTGGCTTTCAGCTAAATGACCATTATTTAGAAAAACGCGTTTTTCACAATTTCCCCTAACTGAGGCATTTTTTATAACAAACTGCATTAACACATCGTGCTAAGCGATGTTCCACCTTCTGGAAATATACATGACCACCAAAAATAGCTCAATTCAGCCTATATTTTCTAAGATTTAAATCAGATAGCTATTAAATTGAATATCTGTAGACATCAGGATAATCCTGGGCCAGCCCCACAATCCCGTTTGATTTGTGTTGTATCTGAACATCAATATTTCAGTATGTGAACCAATTGACTCAGTACCACATACAAAATATTTTTACTTTGTTTGCAATTACATTTTGTGTTTTCAAAATATTTTAAGATAGTTTTTAATAAAATAAATGCTGCGACTGCCTTGCGAATGTTATGAATGCTTGCGAATGCTTACAAATGTGCTTGCAAACGTTACAAGCGTACTTATGAATGATGCGAATGTCTTGCCAACGTTGCCATTACCTTGCCATTTTCTCACGAATAATGGGAATATTTGATGACGAGGCTGCGATTTGAATAAAGACGGAGTGAATATGAAGCTGGTAGATATTCACAAGAAATGGGAAACGGCGAACGCTACAAACGCCTTGCAAATGCCTTACGAGCGTTGCAAATGCGTCTGAATGCTTTACCAGCGTTACCAATGGCATGTGAATGCCTACGAAAATTGACGGCGAATGACAGCATTCGCAACATCTGCTAAATTTTAGGAGACGCTTCCTAAAATGGTTGATATTAATAAGCAGGTGGAGAATGACTTGCAAACGTTCCGAATTTGTTACCAACGCTTACAAATACTAGGCAAATGTAACCTGGCATACAGGGCGAATGTAGCGAATTCTCAGAGAATGTCAAATATTTGCATTTAATATTCATACTCTTGCATTCAATTTACATCTAGTTACAGATAGTTAATGTCGTTGATGATTTAGTGTACTTACCATGTAAATGTGGTTTAGTGATAAATAAATTTGATACCATAAATATTTTGTAATTAAAAGCATGCTATTTTTTTGAAATGTATATATACTGCAGAATAAATTTATTTTTCCGTTCGAACTGATTTTGTTTTGTATCTATGTAGTTAGTAATTAAGGCATATCAACATGTTATTCTATCTATCGAGTAGGTACTCTCATCACTCCAAGTTGATGACGGCTTTTGGTATCTTACCTATTGAAGAAAGTATTATATCTAGGCCTATGTTCGTAAGCCTGATGAAAAGGCTATTTTTAGTGAATTATCCAGTAGGCCTACGGAGTCTGTGCTCATTTTTTATGTCTAAATATTTATTAATCGGTTAGTACAGTAAAAGCACGCTTTTTGGCAGACTACTTGACATGGGTCTATCATCCCTTCTCTCTGCACTTTCAACATTTAAATATACACAAAAGTATTCTGCTAGAGACGGGGTGGTGACTCATTGCAAGGCGTGTTGTATACAGCTGATTTTTTAATAGAAACTCTACCACGCATATTCTAACTAAATTATTGAACCGCTTTTAATACATATACTGTGATATTTCTTATCTGTGATACGTTCTATGTACAGTCCATGGCCCAATATTCAATATTCCCGCCATTCAGATTATTCAATCACTGGCCAAACAAAGTCACATAATTGCCATTAAAAATAGCTTTCTATGTTTTTGACATTACTGATTTCAAATGTAATCCTTATTTATCAGCAACCTTCACCATATGTGACCAATATGTACATAAGGAGTCTCAGGTCGAAAAAATACAATGGACCATTGGATAGCACAGAGCTGGAGCTTTAATATGACACCAAAAACATACGATTATGATAATCCGGAGCTGAGTTATGACAATTTTAGTGACGCGAATGGGTCAATATTTCGAAAATTAAAAATGGAGAAAATTGGTTTTAAAGTCATGGCAACAATTTTTAGTGTAAGTTCTTTATATTATAAAAATAGTTCCTTATACATGTTAAAGCCGAACAGGTTCTTCGGCCAAACCTGGAATTTTTCATGTAGTTTTTTGGATTTATTTTTATAGCCCAGGATGTCTACTTTCAGAATCTGCCGGGTAGACTTTGGTCACCCTTAAGCGTTTTTTAAAAAAAAAATGGGTAAAATTCAAAATGGCCGCTGTAGTTTTCGCTTTGATGGTTATAAGCCTGATTGTGTTGACCAATAATCTTTTTGTTATATCGTTTGTTTAGATGAAACTTGGGATGTAAATGGAGAGCGTATCCAAACTGTAAGTACCAAGTGTGGTTTACATGCATGTGAAACAATTAATGCAGTAGAATTTAGCAAATTCGGGAGAGCATCAGGTGGTATTGTAGTATTTATTAGGACCGATATTAACTTTAAAGTGACGAGGGTAGAATAAACGTTTCCTTTTGGCATTTTCTTAAAATTTGAAAGTAACTGCTCACAAATTCAAACTGATATAATATGTTGTTTTTGTTATATACCATCCTAATACTCGACCAGATACGCTGCATGTACAGAACAAAATGGAATTGAGATTTTAAAATGTAAACTTGAAGAGATGCTGTCTGGAAATGAAAATTTTAGCTTGCTGGTATTTGGTGATTTAAACGCTCGTACGGGCAAAGAATTAGATTATATAATAGATGACAACGTAGAATGGATTTTAGGTTTGGAATGGTACACTGCAAGTGATTTTTCACGCAGAAGGAAATCAAAAGATAATCGTGTTAATATATTTTGTAGAACATTATTAAATCTTTGTAAAGAATTGGATGTGCATATTGTAAGCGGGCGATGTGGGTACGATTGTGGTAATTACACATTTATTTCAAGTAAAGGTAAAAGCCTAATTGACTATGTATTGGCTTCACCTTTGTTGTTTAAATATATATTAGATTTTTCCATTTTAACAACGGACATTAGTAACCATTTTCCAACTATCACTCAAAATTCAAAATATGTACTCGTAGTAGGCGGCTAAAAACGACAGTGACATGTAAATTACGACCTCAATTGAGATGCGTTTGGGACGTCAACAGTGCAAATGACTTTGTAAGGTTACTTTGTGACGACCAGTCACGTACATTGCTCCAACAATTTGAAAACGAAATTAACTTGGATATTAATAATACTATTGCAATTTTAAATAACATTTTATACCGTGCTGGAGACAGTATGAAGAGAGTGTCACGTGTAAATAGAAAGGTTGGCACAGTTAAGCAAATGAGACAACCTGATTGGTGGGACAGATATTGTGATATTAAGAAATGTAAAAGGTATGAAATGTTGACAGAATATAGAATTACAAATTGTTGTGACGATTTGCGCAAGTATTTAGATGAAAAGAATAAATTAAAAAAAAAATATGCAGAATTAAACAGGGTCAAGTCAAACTTAAATGTCAAAGCGAGTTACAAAATTCTGTAGATAATCCAGTGAAATTTTGGTCTAAGGTGAAGAAGATGGGAGCTAAAACACCTATCAAGTCTAGCATATCAGCACCACAATGGGTAGATCACTTCATTAAACTGTCAAATCAACCAAGTTCACTTGATACAGAATTTGAAAAAAACTGTAAAAAATTATATAAGACAACATGATTCAGAATGTAACACTTGTATAGGAAATGTTGTATCAAACTCTGGTTTAGATGCAAAGATTACAGTGGAAGAGGTGATAAACGTGATTTCAGAATTGGCAAATGGTGATTCACCCGGTGAAGATGGTATATTAAATGAAATGTTCAAATCAGCTCGTGAAGTGATTGTTCCGTATTTGGTTATACTATTTAATAAAATTTTGGACAGTGGTCAATATCCAGAACGATGGTCCGATGCGGTACTTTTTCCTCTCCATAAGAAAGGCTCAGCAACAGATCCGAATAACTTTCGAGGTGTTTCCCTTTTCCTTTTGTCAGTTCTTGGGAAATTATTTACAAAATTGATAAATAAACGTCTTATTAAATGGGCTAATGATCATATTGCTCAACATGAAGAACAAGCAGGATACAAAAAAAGTTATTCCACAATTGACAACAATTTCGTATTACAATCAATCATACAAAAATATTTAAGCCGACAAAAAGGTTGATATTATGTTTTGTTTATTGACGTTTCGAAGGCATTCGATACTATTCCACATGCTCTTTTATGGTATAAAATGCAAAGATGTGGCATACATGGAAAGATTTTGGTATTATTAAGAAACATGTATAGTTAATTAAAATCGTGTGTGCGCACTGAAGACGGGTTAACTGATTATTTTAAATGCACAACTGGCACACGACAAGTTTGTATTTTAAGTCCCTTTCTCTTTGCCTTTTATATTGGTGAGTTGGTTGACATGATGAAAGATAAGGGTTGTAAAGGCGTTTATATAAACGAAGAAGTAACGTTACCTAATTTAATGATTATTTTGTATGCAGATGATATTGCTGAAGGTTCTGATACGGTAGGTAGATTACAATTTATGATCAATGTACTTGTAGAATATTGTCGTATATGTGGTCACTAATTGTAAATTTACGTAAAACAAAAATAGTTGTCTTTCGAAGAGGAGGTGAACTTAAACGTAGTGAAAAATGGTATTTTAATGGTAAGAAAATGGATGTTGTCAGCTCTTACAAATATTTAGGAATAATATTTAGCACTAAACTAAAGTGGACAGCAGCTAAAAAAAACTTTAGCGGCTCAGGCGCGCAAAGCTATTGGTTTAATTTTTAGATATCATTATCAATGTGGTTATTTGTCCGTCGGAGATGCTAAAATTCTTTTTGATAAAATGATTACTCCAATACTGCTTTATGGTTGTGAGGTGTGGGGATGGGAATACTGCGATCAAATTGAAAACGTACAATTTTACTTCTACAAACGAATATTAGGTCTTGGCTCACACACTTCGCATACTGCTGTTACAGGCGAGCTTGGTATATACCCCCTCGCAGTGATATATTATATGACATGTGTAAAATACTGGTTAAAAATATTAAAAATATCTGGTGATCGATTACCACACGCTTGTTATGGAATGTTAAAGGGATTGGATGATTGTAATCGAGTTACATGGGCATCAAACATAAAAATGTTATTATGTTAAATTTGGTTTTGAATATGTTTGGAACGCACAGGGTGTACAAGATGAAAATGCGTTCTTGTGTGTCTTTGAGGACAGGGTTAAACAACATTTTGCAACATTATGGCGAATGATGTATTAAACTCAAGAAAGTTATCTACATATAGTATGTTGAAAACAAAATTTGTTCTAGAACCGTATCTTGATATTTTAAAAATAAAGAAGCACAGAGAAATATTTTTCAGGTTGAGATGTTCTAATCATTCGCTTGTAATAGAGACAGGTAGACACACTGGTAATTTTTTAGAAATAGCTGAACGTGTTTGTCCATTGTGTGTCAGGGACGGTTTATTTATTATTGAAGATGAATTCCATTTTGTATTCTGCTGCCCATCGTATTCGGATATTAGAGAACAATACATATCATTTATCCTGGAAAACGATTTTGTAAGTTTTGTTAATATTATGTCTTCTACTGATCCAAATGTAATCAAACCATTAGCGTCATATGTATATCATTCTTTCAAGCACCGTGATGCGATGCTGTCTGATACTTGACCATATTGTTAGTCTATCATGTTTACCTTATGACTATGTACGTATGTGTATACAATTATCTGTATTTGTTTTATCATGTCTGTACTATGGGCCGATGGCCTTACAATACTGAATAAATCAATCAATATCAATATATACCCATACAAATAATAATAACAGGCCTAAGTTACAATTATTTATTTTTATTTTATTAGTAAATGAGAAAAACAAAAACAATTTGGAATGTTTTTATTAATCTCTGTGATATATGACATGTATTGAAAAAGTATTCAAAAAGTATTCATGAATACAGGGCTTTTAAAAAAGTATTTGAATACAATACGAATACTTGTATTCATATTTTTTATGAATACTGAATACACATGAATACCCCCAAAAATGTAATCGAATACAGATAAATAAGAATACTGAATACGAATACCCCATGTCTGACTACTACTGACAATATCCTAGATGATCTTGACGAAGACCACAAATGTAAATACCAGGCCCGAAAGCAATATTTAGGCCCAACAGAAAAATTGGAACCAACATTTTTCTGTGTTAGTAAGCATAAATAATATTAATTTTGTGGCATCGGTGCCAAAACAAATGCGCACATACAATATTATTCCTTTACTATGACCAAAAGAGTCAGGCCTACACGAAATGTCAATATTCGTCTTCCATACTGAATATTTGGTCGAGTCAGATGATTAGATATGCTTTGTAAAAAAATTAAGCAAAAAATAGCTTGGTGATAGTTACCAGGTGGCTCTGTGGATGCCTTATATCATGTCAGTTCAATTCTGATCACCGGGTGGGGTAGTTGGAGAGTTTCCAACTGGCCCCTGTTGTACCAGCTGGACACAATGAAAAGAATACCGGCCAGAATGGGTGGTGAAATAAAATAATCGATAGCACCTCCTGGACGCAGGTCACCTCTTGCTTGTAGTCGGAGCAAGACTGCAAATATATCTAGAAACAACTTCCGTACCAAAATATTGTTTACCAGGTCATTGTCTAAGGGCTGGACTACATCGCACAATTTATAATCTCCTGATATTTCTTAGGGGAATTTACTACAGGGAAAAATCCAAAATGTCCGACGCTTTCACAGAACTAGCATAGGGAAGTGATATTAGTCATCATTTTTTATGTATTCGTTGTGCAAATGTGTATTACTATTTTTTTAAATTTAAATTCAACAAATATGAACAACTTTCACTTTATCAAGAATAATACCATTACAGTATACCTACAAGTTACCATTGTATATACATGTAGTCATTTAACAGTAAAGATTATGTGTCTAGCCTGAAAGTCATTATTACCCCAAGACATCAACTACATGTTTTCGTGGAACCGTCTCCATGTTTAATGTTATTGATAGAGCTAACATCGTCTTTAACATACTTGTTGATTTTTTACAACATGGCATCGTTCCTATTTAAACATCACGAATACGGAACTATGCAGATAAGATGCCTCAATATAATGTTATTGATTAGTCATTTACAAATAATTGAGGGTTATCTTCTGAATTAGGATTGGGTGACCTTGAAAATCTGAATATAGTATGCTATGAATATAATAATCATGATAATAATATATATTTAAATGCCGAGACAGAATATTCTTATATTCATACAGCGTAAAAATAAGTCTTAAGTGTATATAATATAAAACAAGACACATTATTTAACTCACTTAGAACATCAAATAAAAGTACAGGACTTTTTATTTGTAGATGCAAATTCAGATTCAGATAATATAATATTATGTTTCAATTATAATTATATATTATGTTTCAGTTTAAATTATTTTTAAATGTATCCCTGTTAGTATTAAATTGACGAAGTATACAGTTACAAATATAATACGCTTACATAGACAACCTGATACTTGCATAGAACATTTACAGAAGGAATTGAAAATATTTTGAAAAATAATAGTCAACATACTTATGTATGTGGGTATTTCAACAGATTTACTAAACTATAGACACCATGATCAAACAGATACGTTTGGGATGAAAACCACTCAAAAATGTCTGCTCTCACTTATGTAATAGACAGTATTCTCACAAATAACTTAATTTCAAACATAAAAGTGGAGGCGTTACTTATTATGGATATCAGTGATCGTATACCTATACTCACCATCGATATCTATCAATATATTACAAATAATTTGTTTAAATCATACAAGCACAATGTGTTTAATATAGAATAGTTTGTCAGAGAGAAAACAAAAACACAGATTGAAATTTTATAGCAAATTCTAGTCTACTGAAGTTAGTAGCAGGTATACATTTATTGATTTTAGTCTCAATTCATTAGACAAACACTGTCCAAGCTGCTTAGTAAATATCTTGCAAAAAAACATTTTTATGTAATTCCGTTAACAAAACAGTCAAATCAGTTAATATAAACGGCAAAAGAATATTGTTACCATCTATCTTAAGAAAAGCTGAAAAATATTATGATGAACTTTTATCTCAAAATAAATAAAATATTTTAAAACTTGTGGTTCTCTAAATGTCATTATTAAACGAAATTCTCACTCAGCAGTTCCACGATTAATTTTGATAATGAATGGTTCATAGAGCTTTTGATCTAGAACATACAAAATCATTATTCAAACTGTCAAATGTCTTTTTCAGATCTACGAAAGTATGCTATGACAATTTGAATGTTCAAGGCTTTTTACAATCTTTTTCGAAAATCGATAATTGTCATATTAAAATTATGAACCCAAAGAACATAATTTAAAAATAAGCTTATATAACCAATTGGGACTGTTGTGTTTTTAATGATAACTATCGTGCTTTGCTGTTTTAGAGGCCATTTGACTTTTCTGTTGTCGTAGTTTTTCCTTATAAATAACACCACATTTAAAATAAGAGTCTAACGTAGGGTAAGTTTGAAAACCATGATACAATGTGCCTGATTTTCGGAATTTGCCCTCACTGGTTTCGGCCATTTTGCATTTTGCTGTGCAAGCAATCCCCCTATATATGACGTAAACAAATTGTCAGAAGTTAGGCCAGGACCTGTACTATACAGTGGTAAAAACAATTTGGTAACTTAAATAATTTCTTTCGAGATTTTTCGAAAAATGTGCTTGACTATTGGCACGAATTAGTGTTGTCAGATGGCTATGTTTCACCCCTTTATACCTGAATATACAATCTTTAAATGCAAAATTTGATGAATAGGTCATTCTCCCCCATAATCTAACCTACCCATATTGTAAATACAGCGCAATCTGCATACAGGAAACGTGGCTAACAGACAAATCTGATTTATTATTTAAAATTGATGGTTATAATCTTATCGCAGAAAATAAAATGTGTAGTGCACATGGTGGTCTAGCCATAGACTTGAACAACAAATTAAATATAAACATTTGAATCTCTATGAAAATTAGGCTATTTTTGAAGCACAATAAAGTAAAAACAGCAATACCGAATCAATTCTCCTCGGAGATATGAACATAAATCTACTTGAAATAAACTTGCGTACCTCCTATTTGCCGACGACATAGCCCTCTTTTCAGAATTTGCAGGGAGCCTACAGGCACAAATTGATTTATTTTACAAGAACTGTGAAATATGGAATCTGATAATAAGCAGTGCTAAAACAAAAAAAGTGATTTACAACCAAATATATGCTAAATATTCATTTTCTTTCACACTGGCCGAAAATACGCTTGAAATCGTGGACAAATATAAATATTCAGGTCTTTAGTGTTGTAATAATAAAAATATATTTGTAAAAAAACATTCATATCTGGCTGAACAAGCTCGCAAAGCAATATTCACAATTAGAAATTATAGTCACAACTTAGGACATATTACGCAAAATTGTCTCTAAAAGTATTCCAAGCCCAAATAGAGCCCATACTGATGTATGGTAGCGAGGTACTATTTATTGGTAAAGAAATATTGGACTTTGAGACAGTCCATTTATCATTCTTGAAAAATATGCTTGGAGTCAAACAACAAACCACATCAGTTATTATTTATGGGGATACAGGAAGGTATCCTCTCTTTTTAAAACAACAAATTCTAGCTTTGAAATACTTGATTCGCTTGATCTCCTTGTCTAGAAGCTGTTATTTGAGAATCGTGTACAACTCACTGGCGTCTCTTGACTTTATTGGTGAAACAAATTGGTGCTCTCACATCAGGTCATTATTATTTCAAACAAACCACCGCGACGTTTGGTAAAATCATAGGGTAGAAAATGCCAATCGTCTCATCAAACAAGTTAAATTATGTTTGATTAATACATATAAGGTTGATTGGTCTATCAAAGCCCGAAACTCCATAAAATTACGAACGTACATAAAGTTCAAATTCGAACACTCGCTAGAAGAATATCTGTTTTACATCCCCGACACAAGGTGGATAAAGGCACTATCAAGATTAAGAATGAGCTCACATATGCTAGAAATTATACATGGAAGGCATGTCAAGCCGCAAAGAATACCACTAGAACAGCGCATATGTCAAAGATGTACATCAAACTCTGTTGATGACGAAATTCACTTTTTAATTACTTGTTCCTACTTCGCTACACAAAAAACTAGTTTACTTGCCGAAAGCAAACTACACAACACTGAATTTGATTCACTCTCAAACAACGACAAATTTATATACATTATGTCATCTACACATCGACCGTTAGTAATATGCTTAGCAAAATACACCTACACCTATGTTTAAACCTTCAGAATGCCACATATCGGCCCATAATAAACGGTTGTTATTACGTTACATTGTTATCTGGAACAATTAAAAAGCCACCTGTTTCTATATCATCCATATTTCATGATCTGCCTTAGCGTAGCCACATATCTAGACGGCCTCTTCTCATTTAAATAATTATGTTTTACTGGTGTATACCTTACATTCATAATGATGGCATCAGACATTACTTTTTCAGACGTTTTTCTAAATATGTGAGTTTAATCTTTGCTAATAACTGCTGCCTTGGAAAGTTTATCATGAACAACGTCTTAAAACTCTAAACATTAGGAAAAGTAACTGACTGCTCACTGGTGTTATGTGCCATTATGCCATTATGTGCCCATAGTATCATATATTTTCTATATGCTACCAAAGTGAATCATATACCCTCTTTGATGCTACCAAGTACATATACGCGTAACAGTATTATACTAACAATATAAATCTCTCATTAAAATTATTATACTTGGCTAGTATCATCAAATTTTATCATGTACTATTCTAGTATGTAAATATTTATTTTTAAAGTAACATAAAATTATCTGAAATATTACACAACATTTTAAATTAACAATTGTTCGGTTTGTGCTTTGTAGATAATTATTTATTATCTATAACTATGTATTTATCATTTGGTATTCCTAGACACAGATAAAAATTAAGTAATATGACCATGGCAAAGTCGACACAAACTGATTTGAGGTGATTGGTCTGGATATGTGAGAAAAATAACCTTTAGACCATGCCTTCCCTTTGCAGGCATATTACCCATATTACCCAACTTTTGACCATTGGCAACATGTCACCATATGTTATGGGCCTCCATGAGCTTCGTAATGCACATTCTAACCAAGGAATCTAGATTCCTGGTTTAACTACCATGGGACAGATCTATATCTATATATTGACACCCCTTTTAATAACTGAAATATTGCTAACAATCTAAGGACACCACCCTGTTGTCCCACACAATCCACAACACATTACTGTCTGTGACGTAAGACAGATTTGCATGCCCCCTGGTGGTGAATAATGTATTTAAACACGTTCGCCAGTTCTTTTTAAATATCGTTTTTTAGCGATCTAAGGGTGGGTTTAAAACAATACAAATGTCACATGTGTTTCGTCCTGAATGTATTCAATGACGAAATGTGGGAAGAGTGGTAATAAAGCTTTTTATAACTATACACATGAGGATTGTGTTGTCACATAGGGTCGTAAAAAATGTAACTAATGAGAGTACCCCATTCGGACCTTTGACCTCATACATCCTTCATGTAACAAGATGAGGTTTTTCTAACTTGATATGATGGAACCAGATGACAGATATACCAAATGAAGACAACAGACATTAGCATACTCATAATCATACACATGCAGAGCAAACGAAAGAGTTACGTTGTACGAAATTTGTGATTTTTTTATTGGAAATTATTACTTTCAGCGATCTAAGGGTATGTTCATGTTTTTCTGAAAATATCATTACTTCATCTATGTGTCGTCCGGAATGTATTCAATGACAATATGTGACAAGAGTGGTATTAAAGCTATTTATAACTATAAAAATAAAGATTCTGTTATTACACGGGGTCGACAAAATGTAACTAGTAAGAGTACCCCATCCGGACTTTTGACCTCATAAGTCCTTCATGCAACAAGATAAGGTTTTTTTAACTTGATATGATGAAACCAGATGACAGATATACAAAATGAAGACAACAGACATTTGAATGCTCATAATCATACATATACAAAGCAAACGAAAGAGTTACATTCTACAAATTTTTTTATTTTTTTATTGGAAATATTGACTTTCAGCGCTCTAGGGGTGGGTTCGTGTTTTTTGAAAAATATCACAACTTCACATATGTTTCGTCCGGAATGTATTTAATGAAAATATGTGGTAAGATTTGTAATAAAACTGATTATAGCTATAAAAATAAAGATTATGTTATTAGACGGGATCGACAAAATGTGACTAGTGAGAGTACCCCATCAGGACCTTTGACCTCATAAGTCCTTCGTGCAACAAGATAAAGTTTTTTTCTAACTTGATATGGGGGAACCAGATGACAGATATACAAAATAAAGACAACAGACATTAGCATGCTCATAATCGTACACATGCAGAGCAAACGAAAAGTTATATTCTACGAACTTTGTGATTTTTTTTAAATATTGACTTCCAGCGCTCTAAGGGTGGGCTCACGTTTTCTGAATAGTATCATAACTTTACCTATGTTTCGTCCGAAATGTATTTAATAACAAAATGTGGCAGGAGTGGTTTATAACTATAAAAATAAAAAAATCTATTATTAAAATGGGTGGACAAAATGTAACTAGTGAAAGTACCCCATCCGGACCTTTGACCTCATAAGTCCTTCATGCAACAACTTATGGGTTGTCAAACGGGACATAGTGGTACCAGATGAGTGATGGACCAAATGAGGTAAGCATATAGATTTATATATAGTTGAGTAGGAGAAATAGGTTCCCGTGCACCCCCCGGACAACTAAATTCTAAAATCATTTTCAGCACCCCTAGGATATCTACTTAAAGAATTTTGATGTTCACTTTGAAAAAAATTGTCCCACGGGGGTCTAATTAGCATATTTCCAAGATGGCCGCCAACCGCTCTATATCTAGGACATACTTATTTTGGTAAATCTGTAGCGCATGTTTTTCATCGATTTGTCCGTAAATTATCAACCAATTTTCATGAAATTTTGTACAGGCCATCTCGGTATAAATTTCGTAAACTTATATACAGTATTTCAAAAGTTAGACCATTTGACATGTAATAAATTAAAATTATGACGTTCCTTTATAAACCCATTACACTAATTCTGGAATTTTATTACATGTCAAATAGTCTAACTTTTGAAATATTCAATATAATCTTTCTAATTTATTACCGATGTTAGAACATGATTTGGACATGGCCTGTACAAAATTTCAAAGAAATCGATTCAGAATCGACGGATAAATCGACGAAAAACATGCGCTACAGATTTGTCAAAATAATTGTGTCCTGGATATATATAGCCTATATAGTTTAGCAGATAAGGTAACCTAGTGTGCATTTTATGATTAAAGCATGACATTTCTACCACTTGTAAGGGACATTTCTAGATGTGGAGGTAGACTGGATTTGACCTCTGATGACCTCTAGACGTCATTGACGTAAACTTATATACAGTTTTTTAAAAGTTAGACCATTTGACATGTAATAAATTAAAATTATGACGTTCCTTTATAAACCCATTACACTAATTCTGGAATTTTATTACATGTCAAAGAGTCTAACTTTTGCAATATTCAATATAATTTTTCTAATTTATTACCGATGTTAGAACATGATTTGGACATGGCCTGTACAAAATTTCAAAGAAATCGATTCAGAATTGACGGATAAATCGACGAAAAACTTGCGCTGCAGATTTGTCAAAATAATTGTGTCCTGGATATATAGCCTATATAGTTTAGCAGATAAGGTAGCCTATTGTGCATTTTATGATTAAAGCATGACATTTCTACCACTTGTAGAACATATCCTAAGGGACATTTCTAGATGTGGAGGTAAACTGGATTTAACCTCTGATGACCACTTCGAAAATATTCACTGCTCTATATCCCAAAAGTGTGTCAAATATTCGAAGGTCAAACTGGCAAAAAATAGTTAAAATGTCCACTTTTTATCAATTTACACACTGTTGTGGTGCAGTCATTTGTTACAAAAGACTGGTTTTGACTTATTGTTCGTCCTATATATTGTCAACACACATTTTAGGATATTAAGGATAGTATCAGCCTTGAGAGGGGGGGCTATCTCCTAGGTACTCCACTTATTACGCTCCTTCTTCAACATTTAGTTGAACGGACCAAATCACAATAATTAGGCACCATTGTAGAACATCAGCTTGGGCTCCCATAGCAAAATATTGATAAATAATTGGGATATGAAGTTTGAAATGGGTTTGGGTAGTGTTTTACTGGACTACCATCTGAAAGCAATTTGAAGGTCATGTCAAGGTCATTTCAAGGTTAAACCGACAAAACCTGTTTTTATGATCACATGTCTTCTTCAGAGCTGTTTCAATTTCTTTTTCAAACGTGTCTTCACTGTATATGTGCTCTGAGACTAGAGAAAACTAAGAGGAGCCTGAGCTTCAGTGTGGTGGCATGTATAGGCCTAGATTTTTTCCAAGAATTACATCTATCTACATCAACCTAACTTTATTAAGTGAGCCATATCTGATAATTGACAGCTCAGTTTTATTATCGTGATTCCCATTAATGTAATTGGTTATATGCCTACATTGTTGTCACTGTTTACTATCCTACATGTAGCAATCATGTCTCTTTCAACAAGTTTGGTCAACAAAGCAATGTCTTCTAATTCGGGACCACATTATTATCTATAGGCTTACTGTAGATAGATGAATAGTGTAAGCCATGTGAGCCAAAAGTATGGCGTTGATGTCATCACCTTTTTCTAGTCTCTCCAGTCTAATGGTCTAGGTAGCTGGAAGTTGTTAAAAAACACATAAATTCAGAGAAAATGACGGCTTCCTATAATTATTTATTATAACTGTTCGATTCGACAGTTAAATTGTATATAGACTATATTCTTAGCGTGACCCTAGTATCCTAATGGAAGTAGCGAGCAGGTTTTCATCCCCCGTCCGTAGGAGAAGGGGGGATTTTAGTTGCGCCTGGATCTATCACACGCGAGGCTCATGCATCAGGTGGTACTTTGTTTTTGTGGGTGCAATAAATAAAAAAAATAGTGGTCATTTGTTTCAATTGAAATCACATTCTCAACAACATGGTGATGTGTAAGTGATTTAAAAGGGACTGGCTAAAGCTAAAATTGTCAAAAAATCGGTGACTTTATTTTGGTTTCTTAATATGATGTAAACATGTCCATAAACTAGAACTGCAAAAGTTTTAAAATTTTTGTGCTGCGCATTTACCAGTTAATAATAATAATAATAATAATAATAATAATAATAATAATAATAATAATAATAATAATAATAATAATAATAATAATAATAATAATAATAATAATAATAATAATAATAATGAGTTCTTATATAGCGCACATACAATGCTCTGTGCGCTTCACACATATTACCCCTGGTCACTGGACCTGTTCCTTCATGTACCATTTCAACTCCCTTTTTGAAGCATACAGCACTTGCAGCCATTTCGGCGCTAGGAACTAATCGCACACATTGCCATCTCTGTCCTACCAGGTACTCATTTACAAGTAAAGAATGTGAGGGTAAAGTGCCTTGCCCAAAGACACAACATCGAAATAATGTCCCAACATTGAGAGGGGAGGAACATGATATTTCTCTGAAAATCCTGCACCAAGCGGGATGCGAAGCCGCACGATAGGCAGCGACATTGACAAAGCTCCGCGCTCTAACCATTGCGCCATTTCCCTCTCTGTATAGCTAGGCTAGATATAGAGAAGAAATTCACGTATTTCTTATTTTCGACATGCATGTTCGAAATAAGAAATCAGGAATTTCGTCTCTATATCTAGCCTAACTGGTAAATGCGCAGCACAAAAATTTGAAAACTTTCGCAGTTCTAGTCTATGGACATTTTACATCATTTGGTCATATTAAGGAGCCAAAATAAAACCACCGATTTTTTAAATATCATTTTAGCCTGATTGAGTCTCTTTAAGACCCTGTCACCATGATATATATAAAACCAATTATTCGACCATTCGGTATTCAATTCATACTGAATAGACTGTATTATTTTCTACTAGGTAATGTCCATGTCCTGTCGACAACAGTTATATTATAACTAGACTAAACATTTAACAGCCACCAAATAGGATATATAATAATAAAACCGCTATAACGGTCTACTATTTCGTTATAACGGTCTAGTATTTCGTTATAACGGTTTAAAAATCCGGTATAACGAGCTACTATTCCGCTATAGCGGTGTATTATTTCGTTATAACGGTCTAGTATTTCGTTATAAGGATATACTTATCCGTTAAAACGATCTACTATCCCGTTATAACGGTCTAGTATTTCGCTATAACGGTCCAGTACCTTGTTATAACGGTGTATTATTCCGTTATAACCGTCCAGTATTGCGTTATAACGGTCTAGTATTTCGTTATAAGAGTCTAGTATTGCGCTATAACGGTCTAGTATTCCGCTATAACGGTCCAGTATTTCGTTATAACGGTCTACTATTTCGTTATAACAGTACAATATTCCGTTATAACGGCCTAGTATTTCGTTATAACAGTCTAGTATTCCGTTATAACGGGCTAGTATTTCTTAAAACAGTATACTGTTTCGTTATAACGGTCTAATATTTCGTCATAGCGGTCCAGAGTTTCGCTATTACGGTCTACTAATCCGTTATAACGGTCTTCTAATCCGTTATACCAGTCTACTAATCCGTTATAACGATGTACTAATCCGTTATAACTGTATACTAATCCGTTATAACGGAACAGTAGACCGTTATAACGGAATATGAGACAGTTAAATAACGAAATACTAGACCGTTATAACGGATTAGTAGACCGTTATAACGTTATACTAGATCGTCATAACAAAATACTAGACCGCTATAACGGGATAGTAGACCGTTGTAACGGGTTAGTAGACCGTTATAACGAAATAGTAGACCGTTAATTTATAGCGAAGTACTAGACCGTTATAACGGTATAAGTATACCGTTATAACGAAATACTAGACCGTTATAACGAAATACTAGACGGTTGTAACGGAATAGTAGACCGTTATAACGTGATACTGGATCGTTATAACGTGATACTATACCGGTATAACGGGGATAGTAGACCGTTATAACGAAATACTACACCGTTAAAACGAAATATTAGACCATTATAAAGGAATAGTAGACCGTTATGACGGGATAGTAGACTGCTATAACGGATTAGTAGACCGTTATAACAGATTAGTAGACAGCAATAACGAAAAACTAGACCGTTATAGCGGAATAGCCCAGCAAACATTCAGGTGATGGGCCGTATCGTTTTTTTACTGGCAGGTAACGTTCATACAGTTAATGGCAATATGGTAATGGCCCAGTACTGGTGCGGCTCACCACAACCATAATTACTGGTAACAGTAGTGGGCCGGTACTGGTACAGTACGTCACAGCCATAATATATATGGCCCTAATTACGGTACTGGCCCTGTACAGCTGCGGTAACTGGAGCCAGTATCATATTATTTATCACCAGGTGTCTCTCATATTTGACAACAGACGCCCCCTAGTGATTAACCATCTAGCTGAGATTTTTTACCTGCTTGCTGGCAGGAAACACGTTTTTTATAATTCTACATATTTTTAGCAGTTTTTCACTCGTTACTCCACATACTACTGAAGGTAAGTTTGAATTGTATTACTAAGGGTATAAAGAAAAGAAATATGTATGTTTAGATTATGCCATACTTAAGAGAAAGCAACATTTTCGTTGCAATTTTTTGTGTTTTGAGCGATAATAAGATAATTTAGATGTATATATAGAACTAGAACAGTTGTCTATCTTGAACAATATATTAGCCCTAGCTGTGGCTGCTAATCGCAAAGTAAAGTTGTCATTCACAGATTGAAATACATTATAAGGATTTAAGTGCCAGTCTTGCTACATCTTGGCTATGAATGTATTCTTTATTTTTTTATTATATGCCCTGGCCTATAATTATAAGCCTGCTTTTAATCTATTATAATTGTATGAATTCACACATCATGTTTGATTGTAGATGCCGTGATGAAGAATAGCTTGCTTTCTGAAGCCAGGCCTTGAAGTTATACACTGAGAAGTATGTAAATAAAGTGAGGATAATATGCTGTGGCTAATTAATACACCTGACCGCTATGGAGGCTAGAAGAGGACACAGGTCTGGAGATCCAGTTGTGACAGACCGATGTCTGGCCAGTAAACACAAGACACTAAACCAATAATGGCTCAATGCTTAGTAGAGAAGGACAGTACTGACTCTCCCATTTTGATTCAAATTACACATTTTTATACTTGTAACTAAAATCACAAGCAAGTGGTCATCCTAGAATTTATCTGCACTCAATCAGCTAACATTTCAAAAGATTACTTTCTCACAACATCGATACAGACCTCCACCTGCCAGACCCCTTAAGACCTCAGAGACTGTGGAAGAGGTGGATAGCCAAGAAACCACAGGGGAAAAGATCAAGAATAAATTATAAAATAAAATACTTTTAGAAAATATTATTGTTGTTTTTATCACCAGTTACTGTGCCATTACAAACCCATTACATTTTCATAACGGGCCTGTACAGGCATTGTACCGGCTTGTTTATGTTGCCATTACTTTGCCAGTACAGTACCCTTTATGATTTCCTAACGGTTCAGTACAGGCATTGTATTGGCCATCTAATGGCAGCCAGTACAATGCCACTACGAAACCAGAACGTTTATTTTCTAATGGGCTTGTACTGGCCCGGTAATGGCCCCTTACCGTCCCGGTACCGTTTATCAGTACTGGGCCGGTTAATCGCCAGTGTGCAGATCGTTATTGGGCCTGTACAGAACAACGGCATGAGACCATTATAAGAGCGTGTACTGGGCCACTACTGGCCCGGTACCAAATTGTTTGCTGGGAGTAGACTGTTATAACGAAATACTAGACCCCTATAACGGAATAGTAGACCGTTATAACGAAAAACTGGACCGCTATAACAAAATACTAGACCGTTGTAACGGAATAGTAGACCGTTATAATGGGATAGTATACCGTTATAGCGGATCAGTATACCGTTATAACGGATTAGTAGACCTCTATAACGGATTAATAGACCGTTATAACGAAATACTAGACCGGTATGACGAAATACTAGGCGGTTATAACGGAATAGTAGATGTTATAACGGGATAGTAGATCGCTTCAACGGATAAGCAAACCGTTATAACGGATTAATAGACCGTTATAACGAAATACTGGACCGTTATAACGGAATGGACCGTTATAGCGAAAGACTAGACTGCTATAGCAGAATAGTAGACCGTTATTACGAGAGACTAGACAGTTGTAACGGATTAGTAGAACGTTATAACAGATTAATATATCGTTATAACGGATTAGTAGATCGCTGTAACGGATTGAAAAAAAGTCTTATTGTCATAAAAACTGTGGAAGCAGTAAGGCTGCATCACGTCTTATAGAAAAATACAAGACGACTTCTCTCATTGTGGACGGAATGGCCTATGAGCTCGTCTCCTCAAATGGACACGTAAGCAATATTACACCACATATATATGTCTTATAATATGGGCTTACATTGATATTAAAGGTTTAGTTTTCAGTGTTCTTATTTATGTCAGGTCACTGTAAACGAGATCTACTCTTTGCGATCAGACCAGGAGGAGACCGACTCACGGATTGTCCTATATCTTCCCCATGCAGAGAATCTTAGATTTAAATCAGCAGTTGTGCATACTCCGGATTCAGATATATTCTTCATCCTACTTCTCCATGCACATGACCTGACCATCACTATCTACCTTGACACTGGCACAGGAAAGCACAGGAAGCTCATCAACATTGGTGAACTGGCTGACGAACTAGGAAAAGATTGGTCTGCCACTATACTTGGTTTCTATGTCTTCTCAGGGGAGGACTGTAGCAGTGCTTTCAAAGGGAAGGGGGAGGTAACCCCGTTGAAAAAAACTCCATATAAAATATTTCCATTGTTTAACGTTGTAAACAACTTAGGGAGTCGTGGACCGTGACAACAGAGGTAAATTAGCAGCTAGAAGTATTTACTTGTTTCATGTATGGTAAGCCCCGTGAAAGATCTGTGAATGTGGTCAGAAGCAAACTACTCAAGGATATGGTTGGAGAGGATGATACTCTTAGCTCAAAGTCAAAGGTTGATATGGTTTGCTTGCTTCGATCTGTGTCAGGACTCTCTCGTACCACATATTCAACGAGTCAAGCATCATGTAAAAATGAAATGAATTGGGCTTTAGGCCACCTTTGCGCACATATAGGCTAAACTGGGCCAGAAGAACCTCATGAGGATGGTGAGATGAATGAGATGACACTGTCCTCCAGACACAGAATTCGAAATTTGCGCTCTGGTGGTCTGAAGCCGAGCACGCTACCTCTCGGTCACGGAGGCTCCCCACAATAATGAGTTTCACACGTGGATGGGGAAGAAACATTTTTGTTTCTATAAAAAACCGCCGAGACCGGGAACCGAACCCCGTGAAAGGCAGCGGTGCTAACCACTACCCTAGGGCCCCTGCCCCCAATCATCATGTAGGCCCTAGCTTGTTACAAACATGCAGCCCAAGCAATTTTTGAGAAACCCGAGCCAGATTCTGAAAGTCAAGGGTGGCTGAGAACTGATGATGGAGTTGTGGAGCCTGTATGGTCCATTGGCCCTATATTGCTATCATCTTTGATTAAATTATTAGACATTTGTGACACTGAAAATGATAATGACGAGAATGATTGCACAGATGATGAGCCGAATCTGAAAGAGGATGTGGAGATAAACTATGTTGATATGTTGACAGAGGATGACTACCAGACTTTGCTTATTTGTTAATAGAAACATATGATTTACTAGTATCTATCATTCTGTGATATTTCACTGAAGAATTAATAGCATGATAGTTTGGATTAAGCATGCATTAAACAAATCTCAATTTTATCTAAATTACATGAATAAAAATATATCAATCTGATCACTTTTGCATTCAATTCAGCATCCCGGAAAACCATAAAATTGACACCAAGATCATTGTAATCGGTCCATTAGTTGCTGTTTTATGACATTTAGTGTTTCGACTTTACTATAGGACACAATTATTTTGGTAAATCTGTACCGCATGTTTTTCGTCGATTTATCCGTCAATTCTGAACCGACTTCTTTGAAATTTTGCACAGGCCATTTCCAAGTCATGTCCTCACATCGGTAAAAAAATCGCAAAATTATATTGAATATTTCAAAAGTTAGACTATTTGACATGTAATAAAATTCCAGAAATAGTGTAATGGGTTTATAAAGGGACGTCATAATTTTAATTTACTACATGTCAAATGGTCTAACTTTTGAAATACAATGAAATCATCCTGATCACCTTTGCATTTAATTCACCATCCCAGAAAACAATAAAATTGACACCAAGATCATTCGAATCGGTCCTTTAGTTGCTGTTTTATGACATTTAGTGTTTCGACTATACAAAAGGACACAATTATTTTAGTAAATCTCTAGCGCATGTTTTTCGTCGACTAATCCGTCAATTCTGAACCGATTTGCTTGAAATTTTGCACAGGCCATTTCCAAGTCATGTCCTCACATCAGTAAAAAAATCGCAAAATTATATTGAATATTTCAAAAGTTAGACCATTTGACATGTAATAAAATTCCAGAAATAGTGTAATGGGTTTATAAAGGGACGTCATAATTTTAATTTATTACATGTCAAATGGTCTAACTTTTAAAATACTGCATATCAGTTTACGAAATTTTTACCGATGTTCAAACATGACTTGGAGATGGCCTGTACAAAATTTCATGAAAATTGGTTTATAACTGACGGAGAAATCGACGAAAAACACGCGCTACAGATTTACCAAAATAAGTGTGTCCTAGACATAGAGTGGTTGGCGGCCATCTTGGAAATATGCTAATTAGGCCCCCGTGGGACAATTTTTTTTAAAGTGAACATCAAAATTCTTTAAGTAGATATCCTAGGGGTGCTGAAAATGATTTCAGAATTTAGTTGTCCGGGGGTGCACGGGAACCTATATCTCCTACCCAGCTAATACCTTTGCATACTCATAACCATGCAAATTTACAGGAAACGGAAAAGTTACTTCTGGAGAACAAAGCTACCTTTAATTTGGAATATTGACTTCCAGCGCGTGAAGGGTGGGTTTAATTTTCTGAAATATTTCAAAACTTGAGTAATATGGCATTCTGTGTGTAATAAAAGAGAAATAGGATTCACGATGATTTGAAGATTGTTTAAAACCTTTGAGTTTTGAATTTTGAATTACCTGGTGTTTTAAAAAATGCAGTATTTAGGCTCGAGGGTACATCCTTTGTTGCCACATTTAAGTTTTACACCCACCCTAATGATGTCCTAGGGATATTTTCCTGTCACAATAACAACTCAGACCTTTGCCACTTTTTGGGTCAAGCGAAGTGACACGTTAAAGACTTGGCTCCCAGACTATTCTTTTTCTTCACATTTAAAATATTCTAATGTTTCTCCGCCAGGAAAATACTAGTATATGTTTTTGGGGTTGTTTTTGGTTTTTTTTTTTGTCCTTTTTTCTCGAACCAAGGACCAATTGATTATTTTTGGGGATCCGGATTACGATAATTCTTTTCGGCGGAGGTTTGCAGTCTAGTTTAGCCTCTATTAATTCCCATCGTAAACTAGCATGAATTACGCCCTATGCCAACAATCTTGTAGGAAGATAGCGCATTCTAGATCAAATAATAAAAAAATAGGTGTCATCAGGGTTGAAAGATCAAGATTCTTTGGCGAAAGAGATAATTATATCTGGGTGTCATCGGCGTAAAATGATGTTTAAGATTGTGTTTCTGAATTTCTTAAGGGGGCTACTGTAGAGCGTAAACAACAATGGGCCGAAGACGGATCCTTGGGAAATTCACACGTGACTTCCCGGCTGGACTGGATAAATTATCCATAAGTTCATACAGGAAGGTGTAAATGTTCATTACACCTTCCTGGGTAAAGTAAAGAACGCCAAATACAACAACCTGTCAAAATATGGTATTTTATTTGTCGCAAGAGAAACAGAATCGTGATCACCAATTACAATCACCATGTTCACAAGTAGTAGTTTATATTTTTATGTATTTAAACACCGACATGTTTCACATAAGTAACGTTATATATAATATCGAGCATTTAAAAATAAATCTAAATAATGTATCAATTAATAAGAATGGCCGACGCAACTTTTATCATGTTCAGTTTCAAATTTGCCATTAGACAAATACAATAATTGGATACACCCCCCCCCCCCCCCCACCCCCCACTGAAAATAAATATTTCTGAGTTGCTTGAGTAGAATTATCACTTCAGAGAGCAATACGGTACGTATATGCTGCCATGCAAAGCCAAAAGGCAGTAACTGCTCACTTTTCAAGCGAGAAGTTACTGCATTTTGGTTTTGCAGAACAGATAGGCCTACACAATCACTCCCCTATGTGAACACTTGCGTTTAAATTTGTTGGATTGCGCTGTCGCTTTATGACTTAAACTTGCTCCAGAGGATGAAAACATAATTGATACGTTGCACTACAGGCGCTGCTGGGGTCAATCATGATACTGGCGGACTACAACAAACACTTCCTTTGAATACATTTTGTCTACGAGCCAACTGGGACCTCCACCGAAACAACATTTCGTTTTAAAGCTTAAATAATGTCGAGGTCAAAGTTACCTAGTGGATTATTGTACTCGTTATAATTATACGACGTCTTACGTTTATGCCAACCAGTGTCTTGTATTATTAACCAGTTGATCGCTGTAGCTACATGTGAACACGATCGTAATCGTTTTATTCTGGTTTATAACAAGTTAAATCACAGTTATTATGAATGACATGAGTGTTTAAACATCAGGATCTGCAAATGTATGACGTAAAATTAATCTAATATGTAATTTCCACCCACTTGGAAGCTGTGGGTTGCGGTAGCAAGACAAAATTGCAAGTGGGTTACAATTTGACCTTTACAAGCCTGAATTTACCATAGTCATCTTCATCCACTACAAGCCGCGAATTGCTTTGGCAATTCTCGACTTGTAGTGGATGCAGATGATTTGATTTGGTTTAAAATTAAAGAAAATGGGTATGTATTGGTAAACCAGCTTCAAGAAAATTTTCGTTCCAAAACCCCTGGTTGCAGGAAAATTAAGGCTGTTTTCAGGGATGTAAAATAATGCTTTGATGCATCGTGAGGGCTTAAAGGGTTAAATAAGATAACGTAGCGGACAGAGGGTTAATACAGTGCATACAGTGCACGGTTTAGCATGTGTATAATAATCCAATCAATCTACATATATTTTGATCGTTTGCTCACCAGAGAGTCGATATAACCCAACAATATTGTTATGCAGTTATATCGACACTTCTAAACTTAACAACACTGAATAATAAATATCACGAAAATACGATTGATAGTGATATTTACAGCGTCTAGTAAGATAATTAAGATTGTTTTTAACATTGCCATAGTAACAGTAAATATGGAAACACGGTTGAAATTGTCAATGTTAATTAAAGTCATGTATACGAGCTGGAACATTTAAGTCCCCGCGCATAACAAACACTCTACTCTACACGGCTAAGAGGCAGTAGCTGTTTAGAAGCTACTGTATTTTGGCTTTGCACGGTAGTAATTACATGTCTTCATGCCTATTCGACTATTTAAAAAATACGTCTTAATAAAGTCAAATGAGTAGTAGAATTACACATGTATAATGTATTCACATTAATATCTGATATATTTATACAGAACCATGAGGTAGACTACCATACATGTTAAGCTAAATAAATTGATAGTTATGTGATATGCAGTTTGTTTACAAACACACATATTTGTTGATAATTTTCAGACTATTTATAAATAGATGGACTTATCTCTCACAATAAGATATTCAGATACTCCAATTTCGTAAACATAAAAAAGTAATTCCGTTGTCCAAGTGGTAGCAGTTCTGAATATGTATTGATTTATATTAGCAGTGGAATGTGTAGCATTGAAAAATACATACCGGTATGCTTATCAGCATATTTATGTTGTAACGGTATACAATAATAACACAATTGTATTAGATAATAACAAACATGTAGTTGCAATGGAAAACAACACATAATAATCATCATTTTAGCATGCACTTAATAGCTATATGTGTAGATATAAATACTAATATATGTATATTTTATTTTGTAGATGATGTAGGCGGAATTAGGCACATTTTTTTTTAAATTTCAACGAATCAGCTACACAAAAACGAAATTAAAGATGTAACTAATTGTTCGTTTGAATTTTATGCCAAACATATCAAATCCATTATCTCCATCCAGACACTTGGAACAATTCTAGCTGGTGCCGGTTGAATACTTAAAGGAGTACTTTGAAAGAGGCTGAAATTAGAAAGATTTATTATGCACTTGATCATGTTTATGGATAAGCGCAGTGTATCCCAATGATCACATAACGTTTTTCAGCGACGTTGCTTCAGCGTTAAAAAAGGTCACGTGACCACCGGGATAGCTTACTCTTACGAAGCGTCAGATTGGTAATGCAATTCTCAAGAGGAGAAGAATTTAAGAGGATATACGCTTACAGCATCTAACTGATTAAATAGGACTGCAATAATGAGATCATAATATAAAATTGACACATTTATGTAATTATTATGTTAATGTCACATACTAACACATGCAGGCTAGTAAAATTCAAGTGTTCAATGCTGGGCGACATGCAAAACGGTTTTTACGCAAAACAACCACTTAGATAAATGTAGCTAAATATAAATTTCTCATTTTTCATCAATCATCTCGCGTCTACCGCATGGTAAATGCTGTGCACGTTATATTATCTTATTTTTATTGAATGAACGGGGATTGAAATCATTACATTGACAATTTTGTTCTTAGAATCGAGGAATCATATTTCCAATTTATAATAATAATTTATCTTCTGTTGTGACGGGGATACAATTTACGTAGATATTAACAGATTAATGAACGAACAGGTAAACTTTCGTAAATAAACCGAACGATTTTTTTGTATTATTCAAAAGAGTGCACGCAGTTGGAAACACAATCGAGATTGACTTTCAAAAATACATCGGTTACACCATAACTAACCCTGCCAACATGAAACATTAACCCAATGTTGGCCTGGGGTGGATCCACCGTCTACGACGCTGTACCAACATTAAACCAGCAATGAATCAACGTTTCGTCTTTGCTGAGCATCAAACTGACAACGTTCAATCAGCTGGGGAAGATGGCATAATATAGTGTAAATGTTTCATTTATATTGATGGTGTAAATATTTGTTGTGTTTGCACATTTAAGTAAATAAACTTATTTACTTCAACATGTGAAACGACGCGATTTACACGTAGAGGTAAATAAACTATGTTTTTATTCACATAAACGTGCAAATAACTTATAAATACTAGCTTTCATGAATTGTTTAGAAGGCTGGATATTTTTGAATTAATATACAATATAATATAATAATAATTTATATACAAAATTAAAATGATTTCTGACTGGAAAAAACATTGTGCGAACTAACTCCTTATAGCTGTAAAAAACCACTGTGCCCGAGAAAAATGATCGTATATGTGACAGTTATTTCGCGTAATTTGGTGATTTTGTGTTTGTTTTATACATACTCAATGGCATAAAATTTTCTAGATTTGATACTTGAAGATATCAAACATACAAGCCCTTATTTAAAGCTCTTCAATGACTCAACACATTTATATATTGCATCCAGAATCACTTCTTCATGGGGATAAACTATACACATATACAGCTAAAATGTATTATTTAGATTTGTGAATGAATTAGCTATGACATCGTTCCCCAACTCTCAATACAGCTGCATCTCAAAACATAATGTCCATGTTGAAATAAAAGAACTTATCTGCCATTTTGTGAGATCGCAGGCATACATACTCTCCACTGCACCGATTTAAAAATCTCCACGTCTTGTGGAGGGAATCATCATACCACATCCTCAGCCTAATACTTCTATAAATATATAATTTTATATACAAGGAACAGACGACACCTGGAACAATAACATGAGATGAAAAACAGCGTCTTTGTATGGGATTGTTAAAGTAAAATGTTAGTCAGCTGTTGATATAGTGAGAGATAGAGACGAATATTTGTGATAATGCACCATCTCAACAAACACGTTGACCGGAGGTTGGTTTAATGTTGGGCCGGCATCGCAGACGATGGGACAACATTATATCAATCTCTGGTCGGCGTCTCTCGTTCGTCGGGATTGCCAGACACAATTAAATGTCCAATTTATTTCACATTAGATTATGAAATTGCACAAAATAAGAGCTGACAATATGGACACTGTTTTGGATCTCATATGTTACAGTCACTTAGGCAATAATATTTTACTTACGACACCGATGATATTTGTACAGAAGATATATTTTCTTACCCGGTTGTTGACGTCAATTAGTGGCCGACTCTATCAATGAAGTGCTGGCTATATACATGTACATCAGTAGAGCAAAATATCTGTACAGACACGAGACGTCTGTTATGATGATTCAATGTTGGGCCAGCGTCGGAGACGGTGGGCCAGCATGGGATCATTGTCTTGAAAGCAAAGCTATATCGTCAGACTGGTCGTTAGTGTCAATTTTGATAAAGAGATTTTTGTTTAATTAAATTGTCATCGAGCTGTCAGATTGTTTAAAAATATATAGAAGCGAACACAATCATGTTTTTGTCATAAACATTATATTTAAATATTGGAATTACATAATGATACAGATACTTTGATAATAAAGGGCTGAATATGTCGTCATATAAAGTGGCCAATACGACCATTCAATATCGTTAACGAATCAATGACGTGCCATAGGCCAACGGCTAATACGACCCAGGTACGATTGACAAATACATTGTGGTAAACCTGGTGTGTGGTGCTGGCAAATCCACCTGAAGATGAAAGCTAGTGGGTGGTGTTCCAAAGATAATTTCCGCTCGGAGCTATTAATTTCAACGCTGCGACAACGACTCTGTCATAAAGTGTCTATTTTTATTAATCTTGCAACAAATCTAATGAAATACACGATACATTGTTTCTGTTGCTCAGATAAATCGTCACGTCGTGGCGGCGGAGAGTGATTGTTGTGGGTTTGAACCAATGGAATTTTGAGCTGCAACACCATTACAGCATTCAAATATCGCACAATCGCCCAGCGTTATCAACGCCGTAAAAATAATTCAATAACCTCCACGAGGTTGGTAAATCGTTATTAAAAAGTTTATTTGTATTAATTTTTGCTTTGTTGTAAATTAAGCGGGTTGTTTTCCTTTCCAAAAGTTTCAGAGACAGCGCAGATCTGATTGGTGGTGTCTGCAGCCAATGGTTGTCACTTAGACATTGGGCATATCCTCCCAGCGGTAGTCATCTCTGGTCTGCCTGTAGTAGGGGGAAGCCCCGTAGTTGCCGTAGAGGTCGTTTATTCCCCGGGGGTCAGGCTCGCTCATCTCGTCGTCGAAGCCGTTCTGCCATTGGTCGGATGGTCCGCTGTCCCACTTGTCTTCAGCCATGCCTGTCTCCCATTGGTCCAGCAACTGCATGAAGTCGGATTTGACGTTGTCCTCGATGTCATCAAACTCTTGTTGTGCGGCTTTGAAGAACTTGACAGTGGATTGCAGTACATCGGAAGTGCCTGTGGGTGAAGAGAAGTAATTTTAATGCAAGGTTGAAGTATTCATTTCAACGATGAGCGAGCATGATGATAATGATAACGATAAAAATGTATATTGAGCACATATCCAGCCCTAGGCTGCCCACGGCGCATCACAAGTCATTAGTAGTCATAAGCACGTTGGAAGCGATGAGTCTTAAGCTGCGACTTAAATTTCCCGTGAGTGTCACATGTTCTTATTGCCAGAGGCAAAGCGTTCTATAAAACCGGGCTTGCTGTTGAGAAGGACCGGTCACCCATAGTCACATATCTGGCTTTTGGGATGACTAGAAGGTGTCGGTTAGATGATCTTAAATTTCTGCCTGGGGTGTATGGGTTGATCAATTCGGAAAGATATGTTAGAGCCAGTCCACGGGGTGATTTAAAGGTGAGAAGAAGTAATTTGTACTTGATCCGTGACTGCACTGGCCGTAGCATGCATTCCCTGGAAGCTGTCAAGCCTAAATATGAACCCTTTTCCCGCTAACTTATATTGTTTAATTTTCACCCACTTCAAGTAGGTGGAAATCACTCACCTGTGTTAAATTTGAGACCCAAAATTTCCAAATCTTGATGTTTAAACACACAATTTTTATTCCCAATAAAAGTGATTTTACCGCCTAATGAAACAGATTACGTCAAGTGTTTGCCGAGTAGACCAGCCATATCTTCGACTTTGGTCCAGCATTGTATAAAAATGTATACAAGTAATTTTTATTTGGAGTTTACTGGGATACAAACACGTCTTGCGCGAGTTATTCCATGCGACATGATGACGATGAGCAGTCCACAAGACAAAGCGCTAAAGACGTAGGACATTGTTCTCTAGGCCCACATATTATTTCCCATGGGTGTGTGCACCCGACTAACAGTTTGGGAGGCACATACTCCACTTATACATATACATATACAATATAAACATAAATATCATGGTCCTTAACAATAGAATATGCCGGGTCAATTTGGCTTGTAATGTCACTTTATATAAGGTGACAGCAAACAAAACGTATACAGTGCGCCGAGGAGGTAAATATTACGAATATAAACATGTCTTTCCACGTCTTACACACAAAAATTAGTGTTTCTCACAAACACTTGGTGATCAAAAAAAAAGTATTTTTTTCGTTCTTAAGTTAGAATAATGAAATCGGCGTTTTTACGCATAATATTGTTGATATAATCAGCTCTAATATCGGCAAATACATTACATTGTAATAGAAAATAATATTCATCTTCGACTTCGCCCGATGAACACATTGAACATACACGCTTTTCCAGTTTCAGAGAGATTGTCTGTCTGTCTAGTTGTATCATCTCTAGCTCTCTATCTACGGCCTGTTTCTACTCTCGAGGGTAAAAATCCACAACAAAATTGAGCAAAAGTACTTCTATCAAGTTTAGGTAGTAAAGTGGAAACATAATCTGATATATCACAATTTTCTTTAGGGTGATATATTCTCTCAATTTGGGTTTATTTGAAATGTCTCGCTTCCACTCTTTGGCTGCTGCAGGACTTGCTGTACTCACCTGGTACTACACTGGCATTGCCGGGAGTGTGTTCAACGTGGAGCGTGGCCTGAGCGTCACTCCAGTACCACCGAGGGGGGCCCTCGCTGAAGCACGTATCATCGCTCACCAGCTCATCCCCGGCCACCCAGTACATGATGTAGAAGTTGCACATCTCGTCGTGCTGGGTGTTTCTGGAAAATCCGGATAAGATCAGAAATATTAAAAGATTAGAATTATATTGAAAGATGAACATAACCTTTTAGATTAACTTCAACATGTACAAAAAGGTACATGTAGCTTGTTTAATTATGGTATGTGATGGCACTACAGATAGTCTGATCTGGATAGAAAACAAATGGGCCGGGTACGGCTAGATATTGTAGTCATAGTATTACTGTCATTGCAATTTATTCGTATATGTCTCTATAATAACAATATACATAACAACATAGATCCACATTTTTTGAGAAAATGTTGTAGGACTCTGTGAAAGTGAGGACATTTGACTTGTTTAGCAGTGTCTAACAAGTCATGTATGTGTATTCTATTATAAGCACCTTGGCCATCAAAGGATGTTTTTATGAGTTGATTAGACAAGTATTCAGAATGCTTTAGCAAAGCAGTCCCAAATTGAAAAATGTGTCACATCTGACAAGTGGCACATCCTTGGTCCGGTGGATGATTTGCAGCTAGCATTCTCTGGTAACTCACCCGATAAACACCGTTCTATCTTCATCATTCACCATGGTGCAGCGAGCCGCCTGCGTGAAAGAAATGTATTGATTGAAACAACCTGACGATAACGATTTCATAGGTATGTGAAGGTTCATCCCTTTACCTGCTACGTTATTTAATTAAAATTTTGACCCACTTGAAGTTGTCCGTCGCTACCGCGAACCACAACTTCAAGTGGCTGAAAATTACTCATGTTTTTTTTAATTGTATACCAAGTATTTCCAAATCTTTTGATATTTGATCGGCCAAGAGAACAGATTTAAAGCGATTATAGTCATGTTTGGCGCTTAAAGGGGTAACACTGTCAGCGCGGGGACCGGTTTTATACGTCAGAATCTGACGTCTGCAGGCGTCAGATTCTGACGTATAAAGACGATCTCCGCAGCGAAAGAGTAAAAATATTTATGATGGTCCCGTAGACCCACGACATAGGTAAGTATTCAAATAAAGCGGAATTGAAAAAACACCTTAGGTCTCCATGGTTTATACATAAATATTTCAGTGTGGTGAGGATTAAAAATAATGCTCATTTTGCACGTGTTCGTATCCATACGCCACCCGTGTGATTCACAAGTAGCTTAACCCTAATCCTGCTAAGTTAATGTATTTAAATTCCCACGACCGCGACCCACAACTTCAAGTACTAGTGGCTGAAAATTACTCATATTAGTAAAATTTGAACACAAATATTTTCAAATCCTGATGTGTAGACACGAATTTTCTTCCCGATAACAGTGATTTCGTCGACTAATAAAACACATTAACGACGTCAATAGTCGTGATCAGCAGGTAAAGGGTTTAAATGGTGTACTCCGTTTTACTACTCACCAATATATCTCCCTGTTGGACCGTCATGCCCGGGTGTGTGACGGGGTAGAACATCTGAGGCTCTTGTGGGGATTTGCGCCCGATCTCTTCCCAGTCTTCCCCTCTGATGCGGTAGCCCGAAACCACTTTGCCTATGAAAAGAAAACCATGCTCAAAGACATGCTCAAAGACCCGTCATGCTTATCATTAGATAACGACGCCTAAGAATGTGAACCCATGAATTCAATAATTTTCAAACTTCGGACATGTTTCCGTGAAAATAGGAGATATATACAGAGCCATCGGCCAGAACACTTCAAATTATTAAGATGGCGCATTGCAAATCTGAGCCCTGTGCTAAATCCCCTACTCCCACTGTAATATATATTTGAATTGAATTGACCTGCACGATTTCTAAATTGTCAAGCATCGTTCAAAAAAAATATTATAACTCAAAATTGCATCCGAAGATTCCCCGAACTCACATTTAATACTTGAGAAGACGTATTAAGAAGGTGAAAAACTCATTGTTTAACTTAACACCCAATGCTGGATCAATGCTGGGCCAGCGTTGATCCAACAATAGCTCAATGTGTCGTGTTTGCGGGGTAATTATTTACATAATCTGCGGGGAACTGCCTTACCATGTGTATGTGCGTGTGTCCTGAAGGCGAAGGGATGCATGATAACTGGCTGGCTCAAGCCGCAGGCTGTCTCCATGTACGTGGTAGAGTGCGCTGGAATCTCACCGGATGTTCCCATCAGATAAACCCCAGCTCGCTTAGATTGTCTGCAAATTAAATGAATGTGGTTTTAGGCCACCGTTGTGCACATATAGGTTAAACTGGGCCAGGAGAACCTCCTGAGGATGGTGAGATGAATGAGATGACAGTGCCCTCCAGACACAGGATTAGAAATTCTAGCCCAGGCGATCTGAGGCCGAGCGCGCTACCTCTCGGTCACGGAGGATCCCCACAATATTGGATCTTTACGAGTGAACGGGGAAGAAACAGTTTATTTCTTTTAAATTTGAAGGCCATATTGGGGCGTGAACCCGCGATCTCCGGCTTTGCAGCTTTAACCACTGCACCAGGGCCCCCGCCTTAAATTGTCTGCAACAAAGGTAAATGTTTATCAAAGCTCCTGTTCTAAGCAATAGTTTTCTACTCTGCGACGATGAAAAATCACATATCGAACAAAGTGGATCAAACTATTTTAAAACGTTCAATTTCATCCCTTCAATTGAAAACTTCTAATCAATAAAGGTGGTTGAAATGTTGATTGACATGAATTAAACGGATTGTCAAGCTCTTTATAATCATCCTAAGGGAGTTATGTCGTCTCGATTCATCGACCACATCAATTCAATAATGTTTACATCACGACGGACACCTCTCGTCAGGGGTTTGACAATGCGAGTCGGCCAGAAACCAGACCAATCAATCTAAACAGTGGTCAGTGAATCGAGATGACTTAACTCCTCTAAATAATTATCGTGAGCACGTCCCACGGTTTTACATACATATGGCATGATATATGGTATCCAAATCAGCTTCTGTTTGCTAAAGAATTGATGTGGCATTCAGATAATTTTGAGCTTTTGTGTTAGGATTATAACAACATTTCTCACAACGATTTCACTGTTTTAATTAAATGATTCGGTACAAGTCCCATTTTTATTTTATACTTACGGTGTAGTTGTTGTGATGAGGCTCAGGCCAGAGCTATCTTTCTGGTTCTCTGAAGAACAAAATAGAATAATATATATCTAGACCCTGTGCAGATTCTATGTATTAATGTGTACTTACGTTTACCTCACACTGCACCATACGCTTTGGATATGAAAGGGTGTATCTGCCACTTTACAAAGTGGAATACAGACCCTTTCATATCCAAGGGCGCGATACTATACGCGCCATTTTAAAATTAATTTAAGCTTGCCATGCTGGATTACTGCTCTGAAAATAACCTCATTTTAAATAATTAGACGAAACATTTACAAATCTTGGTGTTCTAACATACATTTCGTTCTCAATAACTGTGACTTAACCCTTTAACCGCCAAATTATTCAATTTGAATTTTCACCCACTTGAAGTTGTGTCTCGCTGACGCGATCCACAACTTCAAGTGAGTGAAAATTATTCAGATTTGGCGAAATGGAGGTCAACTCTTTTCAAATCGTGCTGATTGATGTCACATGATGGCTTTAACATGCTTAAAAGGCGGTACTGAATGTGGTAATAATTGAGTGAAAAACACAATATATGCGACACCGGCGGTTAAAGGGTTAACCGGGTAATAAAACAGAACAAAACAATCACAGTTGTGCTGTACGGGTTAAAGGGTTCTTGTTTATAGACTAGATACTGAATATTTATAAACCAGCAAAACAGGATTTAATCCAGCTTATCAGCTCTAAGCATGTTACTGTAAATTTGACCGATGATGTTAAAATAAATGACCCGAAACGTTCGACCTCGATTCAAACTAATTCCAATATTATTTACATATATATTTGGCAACATGTTGTCATAAGAAAAGATAATACATAGTACAGAATATTTAAGAATCATGACCCCATCCTACTGAGAAGATTACTTTTAACTTTATTTTATTTTTATTAGAAAGGTTAAGATAAATCTTAACTTTTCTAATGAAAATAAGAGAAAATTAAACTAATCCAAAGTTTAAGATTTTCAGTGGGATGGGCTTCAGTGTTTCGATGAGCTGGATAGATGTTTACTTACTAGGGAGCTTGAAGTCAGTGGTGTCTTTGTAGTGAACTTGTAGCACTAGCCACTGTACAGCAGTATCACCTCCTACTTTAAATCCGACATCTTAACAGAAAATAAACCGCTGATCATATTACAGTACTAAATAACTCAAAATCTGTTTCATTATTTTTAGTTATTTTTTAATTTAGTTAAAAAGAATTTATTTTTAGTAAAAAAAGGTGGGTTTAAACAGTGTTAAATCAGTCTGTGACTCTGTAAATATGTTCAAGTGTCATACATTACTCCTTGATGTTTCAGCATTCATTTTCAGCTGAAAATACTGACACCATAACCCAATGTTGGGCTGATGTTTGGCCAGCGTCGTAGAAGATGGACTAACATCAGCGCAACATTGGGTTATCTCCCACTTCAAATGACGGAGAAATAACGCTATGTTCACAAACTATAAACCAGTTAGAATGAAAAGTTTGTGTATAACTTGTGATCTACACTTTTCGCCAGTTTCAGTCGTTGCCTTCTGTGTGTTTTAAATGTACTCCCCGGCAATTACTAACATTTTGTCGCAATCAAATTAAAGATTTTCAAGATTATTTTGTAATAATATTATTGCTACAATGCATGGTGATAATGGCCACATTTGCGGCAGCCCTACCTGCAGGCAGGTCCAGTTTTGGGGCATCCATGGCCCAGGCGTACAGGATCTGTGAGCCGGACGCACACACCGGAGCTGTCCTAAGATCGTCAACGTCTTTCATCATCTCTCCACAATTCCTATTACAATAATTAAACGGATTACAAGGATGTATTATCAAATGGGAAATCTTGGCTTAATGTTCGTCGCCAGCAATCGGATATTGATCATGCGCTAATTTTAACGCTTACAACACGGGGATAGACTTTAGACATCAGGATCTGACGTCTGTAGATATATTTATAACGGTCGTATTATACCCATGACATAGGTATTCAAATGAAGCAGAAAGAGCTAACCAAGACATGTATGATCTTTTCAAATTGAAAAAACTCTTTAGTCTCCATGGCTTATACAAAATATGCCATCGCTTTAAGGGTCAAGTAATTATTTCACGCCCTGCGATATAAAAAATGTAGGTTGCTTATGGATATGTTTACCTAATCGTGAGTTATCTACTGGAAAGTATTTAGCGGTGTATTGACCATTTTGTCAATTCAATTATAATGCTCTAGCAAGCAATAAACATGACAAATATAAATAAATAATGTTCTCGTGCAAAAGGCGAGTTCCGCTAATACGTCTTATATTCAAGATTCTTTAATACCAAAGTGACGATTTGTGAAGGACAAAGATTCCCTTGGACTCACCAGACGTTCTTTCGCTCACCAGGCTCAGAGCAGCCGTAGAGTAGCATGTGATGAGCATGTGCCTTCTTGGCGTGTGGCACAAAACCAGCTGAAACAAATAACAAGCTATTGCAGAAACTATTCATGAACATGTCTCAAAGTTTTTTGTAAAAGGAAATGGTCAGAATATCGTAAAACCCCAAATATTAGAATATGATCACATTGTTATGATGTGTCCAATGTGTAGGTCTTTCAAAAATTCATCGAACTTGAACTCAGGGGTCTTGTCAAGTTAAAAAAATTCAAAAAATCCGAGAAAAACTCGGATTGTCCAGACCACAGCCACTCACCCGCATACCCAATTTTTTTTTTTTTTTTTTTGGAACATGTTCAACGAAAAAAAAAACACAAAATACACAATATTTCCGAAAAAAAAAATCCGAGTTGGGGCTTGACCCACCCACCCACTTCCGAGTTTTTCTCGGATTTTTAGAATTTGTTTAACCTGACAAAACCCCTTACAACAAAATAATATGAACCCAGCGAACACAAGACGTTGAATCTAAGTTGGTTTAACGTTGGTCCACCGTCTATGTCGTTGGACCAACGTTAAATCAGCAATGATTCAACGTCTAAGCTCTTGTGTCTGCTGGGAGAAGTGTGATTTGCAAATACAATTTCGAGATAGACGAAATACATTTTACTCCACATTTACTATTTGACAAGCCGCACCAAAATTAGGTTCTATTTGTGTATTTGTCGTGGTTGTTGAGATACAAGACTCGATGATTTGTAGGTTAACCGTCTGCTACACTGGCCCAAGCTTAAGCCACCATTGATTGAGCAGGGTGGGTTCATACTCACTCAGGTAGATTGGCTCATTTCCTTCGAGTTTCATCTGGGTGCACACATAGGCGTCATCCTGTAAACAGATAAACACAATGGTCACGTACAAATGAGTGAGTGAATATTGCTTTACGTCGCTTTCTGTACAATTATGGCAACATCGCGACAAAAGGAAGACCAAAGTTTTTTGTTGTAAATTTGGGTCAAGATCCTCTTTTATCTCATTCACATAATCAATATATGAAGGATAATTATGTCTCCCCTCTGTAGACACTGTGGTTGGGACATATTGTTTTACCCCTGTCCGCTCAGTCTCCCATTCATTTCTCTCCGGCGCTTTCTATCTTGCAGGCGGTCAAACAGGAGACGTTGACCCAATGCTGGGCTAATGTTGGCCCACCGTCTACGACGCTGACCCAACATTAGCCCAGTATTGGGTTATTGTGTTTTGTTTGGCGCCACGCTGAATGTGGGCCAACGCCACAGACGGCTGGCCAACAGTAGCCCAGCTTTGGTTCAAAGCATCCTGCCCGTACTGCCAGCATGCAGGTACCAGCAGCATGAAGTACTGACTTGGACTGAATGAATACTGGCCAGCACCGGCGACGCTGGCCCAACATTTAACAGACATTGGGTCGGTGTCGGCTTGTAATTGCCTCCAGCAGTATTAAGCAATACCAGACCAGCTGCTTTACCCAGCAAACACGAGGCGTTGAACCAGTGCAGGTTTGATGCTGGGCCAGCGGCGCAGACATTGGGCCAGCATTGGACCAGCATTGGGTCAACTTCGTGTTTGCTGGGAGTGTTGACAAGTGTTTCGCACCAAAACGGAATGATAAATTCCGTTTAATACATACAGTACTGATTTTACAAAATGGGACAGATTTTTCATCAGTGGCTGGCCTGCGTTAACGCTGGCCAGCCCGTCATTAGCCCGGGCGCAAGCCCGGCGAGACAGGCGCAGAATTGGTTGCGCCCAGCGCATGAAATGGGCTCGAGCCCCCACACGGTTCGGGCCGGGAAATTATACTCGCCCAAATTCTACTTGGGCTTGCACCCAGTATACTGTGTGGCGGCTAACATGGATGCTGTGAACCATGTGTCATCTCGCCGGGCTGGCCAGGCTCGCTCTAGGCAAGACAGGGCGCGCTCAGCTTGACCACATTCAGCATCATCTGAACAGCTCTGAGTTGATCTAAACGTGCAATAATTGAGTGTTTGTACGTGTATACATGTAGACCTGTTGCAGTCCTCATTTATTTCTGCTTAGCCATTTAGCATTTAGCCTTTAGCATTTAGACATTATCTTTAGTAGCAGACAAGCAGTTCAATGTATAAATTCAGAAAATGGGTGGTTTTATGAAGCTACGGTCACTGGAATAGGCCTAACTGAAGATGAAAAAACAGGCACCTGGAAAGTCAGGCTCGCCCGGCGCACCGGTCGAGCTTGAAACTGGACCAGAAGAGAAGCGCGCCTGACAGGCGTTGACTCAATTCGCCGAGGCTCTAGATTGGCTTGAGCCCCGGCGATATGAGCGCGGCTCCAGTTATATGAACTTATACCAAAACGCACATTGCGGCCCGGCTAAACGATTTTATAACTTTGGGCGCATACATGCGAGCCCCAAATGGGGTGGGGAGAGAACATGGGGCTAGCCCAGGGCTAGCCTGCGTTAGCCGGGGCTAGCCCCACTGAAAAAGCTTGTCCCATTTTGCTAAATCAGTACTGTAGTCTCTACTGTCCAAAGGAGCCATTTAATAACATTAATCACAAAAAGCATTGACACTACATTTATTAGCTATCAATCTCTATGGTTATGCTGCTAGAGGGGAGACATCTTCAGTTTTTTGTTAACAAAAAACTAGACCCTTCTAGTTATTTTTTATTGAGCAAGCTCGCAGGCCCGTCACCAGCAATGCATAGTGGCTCATTTAATAACACGTCTCGATAGGGTAGAAAGGGTAGGTGCCAAATATTATGCCCAATCCGTGAGGAAATTGTAAGGAATGGCTGAATTTCATGCATTTCGGTGATTCGTGTTGCACTTTTCAGAAAGGTACACAGAAAAAAAGGGTTTATTATGAACCCTTAGAATCGCCCCATAGTGAGGTGGCTTAGGGACAAATTTCACCGATATATTTACATGCTGGACAAAAGTGTCAAATTTGGCATGCTGTTAGATGAATTATTAAAATCCTTGCTCCAAAGATTTTGCCCATTATTTGACCATAAAAACGTGAAAAATCCAAAATGGCCGCCATTCACTTTAAAATTATTGATTATGTGATAATTAAAACTGGTTGTAGTTATTTTATCGTGTTTAAAGTAGCAGGCATATTCTATTATGATCACTAAAACTATATTGTATATTTATTCACAGAAAATGGACACTTAGTCGTAAATATATAGTTCATGCAAGCAGTAAATCATTGAAAATGTATAGAAGATTAAGACGGGAATTGTACCGTTTCTGAGAAGGTTCATATCATGCTTTATCATTAAAGGTGGGATCGGCCTTATCCATAAAGACAGGTAGTATAGCTATATTACCCTCACACATAAAGTGTCACCCTCAGGTGACCAGAGGACGATGCTCACTTTCTCAGATGAGATCAGATTCAACCAGTCAATCACGATGAGCCTGTTCAAGTTTGGTTCACCTATGGTGAGAGGTTCTTCCCAGAGTGCATGTTTCAAACCAAAAAACCCCCCACCTACTCCGGGTGTGAGGATGCATCGGTTGGGGTGACACTTTATGTGCAAGGGTAGTGTATACTGGCAAGTGGATTGATTTGTTCAGATTGCATTGTGGCGTGATATGTAGCCAATGAGATGTATTGTCCTGTTCCAAGACTTGTACGTAACTGCTGAACAGATATATTAGCAGATTTCATGGACACGACAGGAACATATATGATCCTGACAATCAAGGTTTATGTTTGCCTGTACCATTTTAAACTCAGATTGTGTTCCATGGATGCCAGGATTCCCATTAGTCGGTTGCTGGATTATGCTGATACTGGTTCCATGGAACGAACCATTGGCTGCTGTTGACGAGGAGTTGTGATCCAAATATAGTATTTTGTACCAGCCGCGAAGAATCCCTTTCGCTTGAAGGACAAACCAGATTGTCAGCGTGAAATTCGTAATCATAAACTGATTTTTCTTTGATTCGCTTTTTACAATTAAGAGAAAGAAGTTGTTTAATCGTGAGACATGATTGAGAATGACTAACTTCATTGTTCATGCTTAATCCATATAGAATCACAGAATTGCGTATCTAATTACTACGAGGGACATAATTATATTGGTCTTGATAATCAGAAGAGAAACAACCGGAAAATTGTACTTTCTTCTTGCTGAATAGGGCGGGGGCCCTAGGGTAGTGGTTAGCACCGCTGCCTTTCACGCCAGAGTCCGGGGTTCGGTTCCCGGTCTCGGCGGTTTGAAAGAAACAAAAATGTTTCTTCCCCATCCACGTGTGAAAGTCAGTATTGTGGGGAGCCTCCGTGACCGAGAGGTAGCGTGCTCGGCCTCAGACCGCCAGGGCTCGAATTTCGGATCCTGTGTCTGGAGGACAGTGTCATCTCAATCATCTCACCATTCTCAGGAGGTTCTCCTGGCCCAGTTTAGCCTATATGTGCACAAAGGTGGCCTAAAGCCCGATTCATTTCATTTCATTTTCTTGCTGAATATTTCCTCAGATATTGGCAACTTTTGCAAAAAGACAAGCCTCTTCTTCGTAATCGCGGTGCATAAGTGTCTCTCTTAGCATATTTTGAATTCCTTCAGCGAAAATAAAAACTACCTCTTACCATCAGACCGTTCATGTCAACCAGAGTCAGCAAATTGTGCTAACTGTTTAGACATGTCCTGATGACAATCACATTTTGATCGCTGTCAGTACCACTTTTGTTTCCTTTACATGAAGGTCAGATAGTTTGAACAAAAATACATTGTCCTCAACAGATGGCTCCGTGTGAAAGACAAAGGTTCTAGCTTTCGCTTTCTCAATGTGTACATGTGTATTGTCATTCTGATTTTGGATAACCGAGCGATACCTATTTCCGTAGAGTGTCAAGTTAAAATATTCGTGATATTTCGCACCAGATGCAACTAGAGAAGCCAATGTTACTATCTTATCTGTATCCTGCATCTAAGAAAGCAATTTTCTTAACAAAGCTTTAGCTGATTGAGTGCTATAATCATGAAGTTTCTTACTCTCTGACAAAAAAGCATAATTTTTTCTAGTTGAGGATTGGACATCATCTACCTACTGCCTTCGTTTTTGTCCTTTTCTCCAACCAAATTGAATGAATGAGGTTAAAATAAAAGTTTTTTTGTGAAACAGTGATGCATACATATTCAAGGGGGAGGGGTGAATAAATTCGCCGCCAACGTGACAGTTTGTGCGTATTCGTTCACCCGTGTGATTGTTTTCACTAATAAATTACTGCTTCAATACAAATTCAGATGTCTGTTTTAAGAAAAGCGAGTTAAGGGCTTATCCGTGCTCAGTTGTTTGTTTTAATTTTGCATTTTGTAATACAATCTCTACGCTTAAATGAGTTAAAAAAATTAGGTATTTTTTTATAATTCATGTTTAATTCAGCTATCATCAAGGTACTTTCCTCCACCTGATAATAGTCCGATAAGCATGTATGCTACTCTACATGCTAAGATCTGACATTGCGTAAGGCTACTAGCCCCATATATATGCATTTAATTTACTGTAACGTTACTGTTTCTTCGTTGCACACAGCTAGCACATAATCACTGTCGATGCTGACACGTGATTAAAAAAAATGTTTTGGACATAGCTAAAATGCAAATCGTATGGACTTGCCAGCGTTAATGTACAAACAGATGACAGACTTACTCTCTATTAAAGAAGAAAAGGTGCACTAATTGTGACCTCACAAATCAGAATGGTAACATTGTATAATCAACACACTATTTATCTGTAAATGAGCGCATTTTATTGATGTTATAAGGACTTAATATATGCCAAAAAACCTGGAAAAAAAGTTTTTAGCTTGATAAAATGCCAAAATACTATCAAATTCAATATTACGTCATAAATTTTGAAAAAAACAAACAAATTTTCGGAGCAAGGATTTTTTTGCTCCATACATGTCCCTGAGTCTGTGTAAAAAAGTTGGCACTTTTGTCCGGCAAGTAAATATAATGTTGCTAAGCCACCTCACTACCACGGTTAACGGCCTAGAACATTACTCTTGGCATAGCTTACGCTTTGTTTGAGGTTAAAATCGTGGAGAGGTTTGTATTTTATTCTTTATGTCTCAACATAAACAGAATCCTTGAGATTGGTGTCTGATCTGGATCCAGCATCGGATTTGCATCGACCGAGGAGAAAAGAAAATGTTAGGGTGAGCCGCTGGCTGAAAAACTGTCAACTACAGAAGGCTGCGGGCTGCTTCATCTCCTGGAAAACTGGTCTGCCACTCCCGAGACTGGATTAGTCGTCATGGCAACACAGCCAGTGACGTCAGCATCTCCGATGAGACGTGAGTGAGGACACGTACTCAATAAACAAGGGACATTGGGTCTGTCTTGGTTTAATGTTGGGCCAGCGTCGCAGACCGATGTCTTGTCCTTGTTATGACACATTGGCTCGGTGTTGGTGCTCAGGTTTCAAAGAAACACCATTCAGAAACAAAGATTCAGTATAATGTGAAACCTCCGTGACCGAGGGATAGCGTGCTGGGGCGCAGATCCGATGGGCTCGATTTTTTAAACAAGACAAATTATCATTTTAATGTCAATACCATTTTCCATAAACTGACGTCCAACGCAGCCCAAACACAAACGCAACATCAGCAGCGGCAATTATTGTTTCTAAAAATAAATCAATCCATCACCCAAACAAACAGAATCCTGTGTCTGATTAATTTCATCATCATCAGGCAGTTATCCTGGCCCAGTAAGCCTTGAGTAAGGTGGCCTATTAAAGCTCCATTCATCCATTAATTCATTCTAAACACATTATTTTTACTAGCTAAATACTAAAAACCTCGCATCCAGGCTGATTTCCATGTCTTCTTTCTACTATTCAGTATTGATAGCTTGTTTTGCAGTTCTACATTTGCACAACCAAATTATTCTCAAAAAGTCAGTGCAACCTTACATGTAGTCGCAATTTACACTGATCAAATATATAAGCGTACCATTTTTAACCAGAAATCTATTGGTCAATAAATCATGTCCAGTCAAAGCATTTGTTCGAGCTTCATGGGGGTAGTCGTCGCCCCGACTACATCGAGCAGAAGCCGGGGATGTATCCTACCTAATCATTGAGGGATAGACGTTCAGGTGGCAATGGTCCACGAGGGGAACCAAAGCCCGCTAACCCGCTCGTATGCGAGACAGACCCAGCCTCGGTTCAAAGCTGGGCTGGCGTCCATTGACGCCGACCCAGCTTTGAACCGACGCTGGGCAAGACTCTGGTGCTAGCTTTGCTCAAGTCTTCATCTCTGTCCAAATGGACATTTTACTTAGCTGGTGAGAGTAGGACGACGGAGAGATCGATAATAGGGCAAATGACTGGCTTGGACCTGAGAGGAAACCCTTACTGTTCCAGGAATAACACATACGCCTGTTTCAACAGGTCCCCTCTGCATTTTACAATAAAAATTGATGTAAGTTCTATATTAAGACAACGTGCAATCTACCAAGAAAAAAACTTTATTAAACCTGTATATTAAAAAACCTAAATAGAACAGAAACAGTTGAAAATTGTAAATTAAAAACAAATAAAAGGTCGAGTGAAAATGCTGTAAAATAAAATTGTACCCATATGCACCGGTAATATCAGAATTCGATGTCACATGCCCCAATCCCTTTAGTCAGTGGAGGATTTACTGGGATCAATTCCGTGTAATCCTCAGCTCGAGACCCCGCACCTGTCCCTGGTTCCCACAGCGCGCATGTACTGCCTCGTCAGGTTCACATCTGATACATCGATTTGTTACCAGCAGGAGAACAAATAGTCCCCGTGAAATTTGACCCGTGTGACCTTGATTAACACATTTGTGAAATGCACACCTTAATGGCACTTATAAATATCAAATAATGCAAACGCTGGCTTTGGCCATGTTGGTACACATAATCCTTGCTCACTATACACTCTTAAAAAACATGTTTTTGAAGGTTCATTTCTATAACTACAATGGTATAATAGAGAAAGGTTTCACATTCATGTGGAACCTTTCACTATTACACCATTCAGTAAGAACCTACTGTGTTCTATGGACTACTTCATGCATTTTAAAACGTTTTTATATTCGACAGTCATATTTTATATCTCTGGAATTAAACAGTCGTGTATGGTCATTGGATGTAGCCATGCAGACCCGCGACGCGATCGAAATGTGTGAAGTTTGTTCAGCCAATCAGAAAGTAGTTTCAAGTCATACGTATACGTCATGTGTCGGTAACCACTGGTGTGGTATGTTATCGTCATAGAAACCATATTGTCTGCGATTTTTAAAGCTGCACGACGATGCCAGTGCCGCAGAGGCTTTAGAGCCAGCCCTATCGGGTATGAATGATCAACTACTATGCTATACATGTAAATTATGCCCAAATACATGTACTACCCTTCGCTCCGATTTGGGACTGATTATGGATTTGCACCATGCATGTTTGCACTCTAATATACTTACATTTATTGACATGATACCCACACCTGAACGGGGTTCGGCTTTCATATTTTTCCATCGTGTCATGCTAAAATTAAGCCCTATACATAATCTTTGGCTCATAATTCTCTATATCGACAACTACATCGATATTTGAACCTGGCTCTTACATGCAGATAGGGTCCAAGATAGACCCCCTGTTATGAACAGGTGTACTTCTGGAGGAGGAATTAGGTTGGCGTCTACTACACCAAACTTTTTTAACTACACAAATTGAAACTGTGTGTTGTTGCATCACAATTTAAGTGAGAGAAATATATTTCAAATTATTACCTTAACGCTGCAATGTGAGTGCAGAGAGTATGGTTGGTATGCAAACTTGCCGCCTCGCTTTCATGTAATCACTATTTAAAAGCTGCTTGAAATTAGCACCTCGAGTAACAGTTTCCTTTCGTCGTTTATTTTATGGGTAAATGAAAACGGTCAACTATTGCGAAATAAAATTGAAACGGGAGTTTATGTTTATGATACTCCAGCAAACTTGAGACATTCACCCAATGCTGGTTTGATGTTAAGCCAGCGTCGGAGAAAAGCAAACCTTCGAATATGTGAATTTTCAAATGAAGGCCCACAATCAAACGATCGTTAAATTATTTAATGATATTATTTAACGACAATTCGGGCTGCTTCCACAATAAAAATGTTTTATAATTATGGGTCATTATGTTTGAAGAGCAAGCATGAATAGTGCATCCGATTTTTACGGAAAGTTTAGTTCTATCAGATATATCATGACCATAGGAACAAGTCATCATTGGAAAACTAACCAATTTAGACATTTTCTGTAACATCCTGAAAATAAATTTTAAAAAGTGCCACAACTATGTAATAATTTATCAAGGGTTGCGTAAATCTTAGCCACTAGGTCACTGCCTCTAGTGCGCAAAGGGTTAACTTATAAAAACTAGCATCCCAGCAAAAACAAGACGTTGAACCAATGCTGATTTAATGTTGGCTCGTCGTCGTAGACGGTGGACCTACATTAAACCAGCATTGATTCAAGGTCTCGTGTTTGTTGTAATAGTTTTCAGCTGTTTGATTGTGCACCACTCGGTAAACAAGATACATGTTCGCTGACCTAATGTTGGTCTGACGCTGATCCACCATCTACGACCATGGCCCATCATCAGACCTGCATTGGTGCAACGCATCGTATTTAATGTTATTCACAAGCCGCCGGACAACCTATACCTGTAAATATTCATCTTGTGTATTTAATACAATATTGGTTGTTCAATATGATATGTGCCCACATAGCAACAAGACGCGTGGAACCAATGGGCAAACATTAAAACAACATTGGTTCAACGCCTCGTACCCAGCAAACACGAAACATTGATCCAAAGCTGCTTCGATCTGGACTGTCCACCATCTGAATTGCTAGCCCAGCATTGCCCCAGCATTGGATCAGCGCCTCGTGTGTCCCGGGTTTGAGTAATCCCCTCTGATCCCTGATGATGGTCATCTCATCTATCTGGACTCTCAAAGTATTGGATGCCTAAAAGCCGGGAAGTCTACTAACATCCAATCAGCGCACCTCTTTCATCAGAGCTTATCTATAATGTAAACCACTGGTGTTATATAATGGTTAAGCGCGTACTGTCTGATCAATATTATGTCGTCCTATCAGGGAGAGGTGAAATCACATGGATTGTACGGACGTTTGTACGGCACAGCTAGGATACAGACGTTGCTCAGCAAGAGGAAACCAAAACGATGCACTTCAGGTTCAATATTAGGGGGCCACCATTTTATCTCCAGGGGGGGTCTTTAGTATTTTTTAAATAATTAATTTTGGGCGGACACTGCTTGAAATAAATAACTTACTTCAAGAACTGTTCTATATAGACATGTGATAAAATTTAAAATTTTCAGCGCGTTTCCGAGCCGAGTTGAAATAAAAAAAACGCATTAAAAACTACAGCCCCCTCCTTCTAGAAAGGTGCATATTATATATCATATAGCTGTTAATAATATATATTATTTTGAGATATCTAATCCTGGCATCAAAATTACAACAAGAAAACACACAAAGCCGGTCGCCATGACGATTGCCGCGCCTGAACACATTAGGCGCGTAATCAAATCCGTAATCGATAGTCGGATCAAGAACGGACAATGACCCAGCGCTGTTTTAACATTGTGTCAGTGTCTAGAAAAACGGCCCATTATTGAACCATATTACCCCTTTAAGTCTGAATTTACCATTACCATCTGTATCCACTATACAAGCCGCGAATCGCAATTCTTGACTTGTAGTGGATAAATATGACTTAAAATGGGTGGCAAATGGAAAAATATATCGTTATTATTAAAGCAGCTCCATGACCAATTTCATTCTAAAAACCCTATGCGGAGGAGACTAAGTCATTCTGCGGAGATGCAAAATGATGCTTTAATGTATCGTGGGGGTTTAGAGGGTTAATGGGATTTTTCTGGGATTCCCATTTCCGGATCCTTCGGTGTTATGTAGTGGGAAGTATAACGGCAATGTTGAGAACTGTCGTGCAAAGCTAAAAAGATAGTACCTGCTTATTTTTCATAGCAGAGGAGGGGAGAAAGGCAACATTGCCGGAAAATCAATCACGCGTTTTTATTTGTAACAGATTCATTTTAGCACGTTGATTATTTTTTGTGTGAACACTGGAGACTAAAGGGTATTCTCAATTTGAAATCATGATAAATGTCTTAGTTAGCTCTATCCGATTTATTTGAATACCGATGTTATGGGTCTACTGCCATTAGAAATATTTTAATTCTTTCAGCGCGGGGACCGTCTTTATACGTCAGAATCTGACATCTACAGACTGAAAGGGTCAAGCATAATCAATGTCAGTCCTTTGTTCCTCATTTTACGCACGCGGTACGTTAACTAATTAAAAACCACAATACTTACTGCTATACACCCTGAACGGCCATGATGTTGTGTTTTTTCTGTTTTGTTCATAACCTTAATTATATACACAAAGTATCTAACAATCCTAAGCTGCGAGAAACTGACTACCTGTCGCGAATCGCGGCTTTTGTATATAATAATTGCCTTATTCAACCCTAGCACACGGAGGGTTAATACTTGAATCTAGAATAGTGTGGGGCCGACCGGCAGGTAGGTGTTGCATCAGGATCGACGAAGACGCGGAAGATTTTATATTACCAGCAACTTCAATGTCATGTAAGTCCTAACAGTCGCGAGACGTTAACCCAGTGTTGGCTTAATGTTTGGCCAGCGTCGTAGACGATGGCCCAACATTAAGCCAACACTTGGTCAACGTCATTGGAAAAATTATGAATAATATGCATGATCTTACATGATAAATCCGACGCAGCAGCCATGCCGGCTAATTGATTACCCCCGCGTGAGATTGTCCATGATGGGCTAATATTGAGATTACAGATAGCCATGCCGTCAATCACGGACGTCATTTGTGGACACTTCCGGTTTTCGTAAATTAATCTACTTTCGTCTTTAATTTTGTGCTGACGAACACACGTGATCCAATAATTAATTCTGCCGTGCAATGGCAAAAGGCAGTATCTGCTCACTTTACAAGTGAGCAGATACTGCCTTTTGCCTTTGCAGAGCAAAAAGGTGTAAGGTTGTTTGCGCGGTTTTGGGCGTGGGCTTACTATTATGATGTAACCAGTACCTCATCCACCACCGGAGATCCTTGGTATTGGCACATGCATGTGCTACATGGAAATCCTAATGAAAATGTTTATGCTAACCACCACCCACACCCACAGTGCTGTCATTATAAGGGCAGTTATTAAAATGATGGATCCGCCTTGAGCTAACATTTCAGCCATGGGTTTGGTACCAGTTTTCTGCCCAGCATTGTCTACGACGCTGGGAAATATTTGCAGCTGGCGAGCTGCAATGAAAGCAGAGAGCAATTCCGTAGTATGGATCAGCAAATGATAGGTCCAAGCCAGTAACCCGATTCCAATATTATCTATTCAGGAGCTCTGTTAGCGTTAGGTTATTGTTTTACTCTTTTTCATCATTGAATATAAACGTGATCAGATAAGCCCTTATATACTTGTAATGACTTAAACGACATTGGTAAAATATAATATAAATCTGAATGAAGGATGCCAGTTTTCTCACGATTGACCCATATCTTTAGCATGTCACTGCCATGGTCGAGATGGTCGAGATGGTCATCTCGACCAGTGACATGTATTGCTGAAGATCTGGGTCAGGCGAGTAACGGTTCAGAGATGCTGATTCAAATTCAAAATATTCAAACCGCTTCTGTGCTCCTTGAGATTACGGATTAACCCTTGCAACGCTGAATTATTTTTTGTATAAATCATAGAGACCGAAGTTTTTTTTCAATTTGAAATCATCATAAATGTCTTAGTTGGCTCATTTCGCTCCATTTGGATACCTATATCTTATGGGTCTACGGCAGTTAGAGATATTTTAATTCTTTAAGTGCGGTGACCGTAATTATACGTCAGAATCTGACGTCTACAGACGTCAGATTCTGACGTATTAAGACGATCCCCGTGCTGAAAGGGTTAACTCATAGCAGTCTAGGTCCGAGCCCAGCTCGGACCTGGCATTTATGACGCTGCAGTCTAGGTCCGAGCCCAGCTCGGACCTGGCAATAATGCTTAGCCATTCACCAATGACATCACTTGCGCAACTATGAACCAAGTATGGGGAGCCTGGAACATAAAGAGTTGACTTATCTGCATCACAACTGTTTCCGAAATAAAAATCGAGCTCCAGGCTCAGATGAATACGAGGCTTTTTGGTATTTCCCAGATGAGTTGGGAATGTCAAACTTGGTGCATTACAAAATTTGAAATCCAGTATGCCTCTCAGGGAATTTAGAAAGATTGTTAAATCCCATGGTAATAACTTATTCACCCTATTAATTTGTTTATAAAGACTATTGAATTTGAATGCTTCTTCGAACCATTTGTGATGTATTTTATTATATTTCATGCGAATTGATGTAATGTTGTACTTCTGAATATCCGTGAATCTCAAAAATACCATTTTTAAACAAAATTTCCGAAAATTTGACTACCTAATTAGCATATTCAAAATGACTGTCGGTTGCCATGGCAACATCACATTGGCCGTTTAAATGAAGTGTATTCTGGATATATATTGTATGTGTGTTCATATGGTGTATGGGAAATACATATGTCATAATTGTAAATTTATAATAAAAGTAAGACATTATGTCTCAAAATCACAAAAATGGCCAGACCACACAGACGTCCAATGTCAAAACGGCCAGACTGCTATGAGTTAATGGAATGTCTAAATTATTTATTTACGTCGCTTTCCGCATTATGGCAATATCGCGACAAGAGGAAGCCAGAAATCTAAACTCTTTAAAAAAAAAAGACTTCAATAAGGGCTCCTACGTACGTAACTCACCACCACGCACGGTCACAAGTTTGCCTCGCGATTGTCACCACATACAAAACCATTGTCAGCAAATCGAGGCAATTTGCGATTTTTCCATCAGAGATGGCATTGCTGCGATGTCAACACAGAGGACTATCGGTCTACTGTGACAAATGGTGCCGTAATGGTGTGGAAAAGGTCAGTCGTCGCAGCAAAGGTCAAGCCGGGATCCACGGATCAGCTCGGGATAAAGGAAATCTCATTAGACGTGAAAAGGAATCACAGTACACAGGGATCCATCGCCGATTTATTGGCGCGCCGATGGCTGTGGCAATGACCCGCCAATAAGATGCTGGTTTAATGTTAGGCCATCGTCTACGACGCTAACCCAACATTAAACCGACATCGGGGTGTTGATCTCATTTAGGGACGTGCCCATCTCGCTCGGGGCTAAGATGTGGACAGTTTGCTGAATGCATCATCTGGAAAGGTCACCAGACCAAGTCACTCATTGTCCGCCATAAGCCGGTGAATATCATAGTAAACTACAGGCGTCGGATTAATGTTACACCAATGGCTGTTGTGATAGTCTTTGATCAAAAGCTATATTTTGCTAAATATTGTGGCTCGCTTCCCTGTTTCAGAATATTAGCCCTTTGCCTGCTGATCACTACAATAGGCGTTTTATTCAGTTTGATAAGTCGATTATACAACTGTTATCGGGAATTAACTGACTTCTTAAACATCAAGATTTGTAAAATTTTGATCTCAAATTAAACACATTTAGTGTAGTTTTCAACCACTTGAGGTTGTGAATCGCGGTAGCGAAGCACAACCTCAAGTGGTTGAAAATTTAGATCAATTAATTTAGCAGGATAAGGGTTAGCATGAAACAAACTCCTGACCAACATCTGCTTACTTTACAAGTAAGCAGCTATAGTGCCGTGTGGTTTTGCAGATCAGCATAGTTTGCTTAGTTTCACTTTATTCAGCACTGACCTCTTGTGGTTGTACATCCGGCATCAGTAAGTCAACCTGCTTTGTGTCTTTCTCGCTGGGGGTCTCTTCTGCCAGTTCCTTCAGCACAGATTCAGCCTGTTCGCTAGGGGAGTTCATCATCATCTCGCTGGCCACAGGAGGTTCCTTTATCTCGCCAGACGGCATGTCCTCCACAGGGGCCCCTAGAGCCACCCCTAGGACGAGAGCCAGCAGGCAGAACACTGATTCACTCCTCAACCCGGCCATGCCGCCGCTACAACACAAAAGTTAAAGCAGCTCCTTGGGATGACATAAATTTTCGTTTTTAATTCCGTACTGAAGTAGTGTATCCCACGAATCATGTTTTTATTTTTTCAGAATTTTCATATTTTTACAAATATTTTTAATCAACATTTCTATGAAACCAGAAGTAACCCAAACAAACTATTTGTATACCTGAAGGACGACTGAATGTTTTCACAGCATTGAGCCACATGCTGATGGCATCGGCCCAGCGTTGGGTAGACAATCAGTGCTGCAGGTGTGTCCTCCCGTGTCCTGACTATAAGACACCAATTAGCGGCGACTGCTCTGATCTTACCGTCTGATACGTGGGAATATGTGATGTAAAGTGTTGAATATTACTGACTTGTTTTGTTTACATGGCAATATACGACCTGGAAATACAACTATTTCACTCCTTTTCGGTACTTTAAAATCGTTTTTTGACTTTTTCGTATTTTCAGTTAAGATCAGTAGGCTATATAGCTTCATATAAATTAAATTTTCAAAATTGACGTCTACAGACGTCAGATTCTGACGTATAAAGACGGGCCACGCGCTGAAAGGGTTAACAAAATCTATAGTATTCTATATTTATCCGTTTTAAAATTTTAATATTTATTTCAAAAACATATTTTTGGTTAATATAATAAATTGTGTATTCAACATAAACAGGTAAATGTAAGCGAGAGTGGTTGATTGGTGAACAAAGAGTAAATTCTATTTTTTGCTTTCACCATGTTCATCTATCAACCACTTTCATGACTTTCGCATATTTTTACGTTGAATACACAATTATAAAAATATAGGCCTATATCTGGTATTATTTTGAATATTCCAATGTTCCATAAATACAAATAAATGAGTTATCATAATCATTAAACCACAGTATGCTTAAAATGCAGAAAACGTGGAAAAAGGCCTGGGCGTATTCGAATATCTAAAAATCATCATTTGAACACAACCTCCCACCATCTTTTCCCACATTTGAATTCATATGTTTGAGATTCTACGCAATCGACTGATTTGTAGATGTAGTACTTTCCATGTACCTACTTAGTTATCCCTCACACCCTAATGTGTTTATCAGGAATTCAAGGAATATATATGTACATGTATAAGTATACATACATATGTAAAGACCATAAAATTGTGGGATTTTCTTGAATAATTCGATCTCATCACATTAATTATAGACACTAAACATGACTATCATGCCATTAACAGTCACCCAAGCAAACACCAGATGTTATCCTAATGCTGATTTAATGTTGGACGAGCGTCGTAGACGGTGATCCAACATTCAAACGATACTGAGCGACATCTGATCTGATCAGTCTAAGTAAGTGATGGTATAGTACATGTATATCCAATGATTTTTTTTACGCATTATTATTTCCTAGACCATTAAAGAGAAAAGTATTTCAGGAGGTCAAATCAATTATTGATGTGCATAATTTAAAAAAAACATTAAAAAGATCTAAAGTGAAATGCCGCTGCAGGCAGTTAGATTCTTTTCACTAAATTATTTTAAATGAGATTATAAAAATGTTTTCGGAAAGACCTCATATAACACACGGGATCTCAGTAAGATTTGTTACGAACACGTTGCCATTGATTGACGACGGAAGAAGAAATCAAGAAGTCAATTATGAAATCAAAGAGCGCCTCAGGTGATATCGAAACTAATCACTTGCATTATCAATAACTTTTAAATCTGTCCATGAAAACATATGTCAGGCATCTGCCTGAACTTACTTTACATAAAAATAGAAGTTACTTTACATAAAAATAACTTGAAAATTCCGTATGGAGAAGGAAAAGGTGACTGTTTCTACATCATTTGGGGTACCTCGTGGATCTGTTCTATATACGTTTACCTTCTTTGACACTGGATTTCAAATTGATAGCGAAAGTAGGCTTATTAGGCTGGACTACTGTGTACTACTGTGGACTACTGGCGACCACTGTGGACTACTGTGGCCTACTGTGGAATATTGTGTCCATGGCCGAAAACTCTTAAATTCTCTTAAATAATTATTCATATATTTTAGTGGATGTTACTGACATTGGGTGCTAGGGAAAATCAGAGATATAATTCTATGAATACATAGCGGACTTCTGCAGAGGAGCTGTACACAGTAAATACAATTGAGTTTATTAATAATTATTTATTGTTCCAGTAGTCTAAACCACTGATATAATTATTATCGTTGTATATACTCGGCATGCCTCAGACCTATCGTTGCTCAGACGGTCTATCAGACAGTCTTTCAATTCATTCCATTTCACTGTTCATTATTATACAGGATGTGTATCAGCCTAGCTTATCCTGCACAGTGAACAATGGAGGCCTGAAACAGTATAGGCTTGTATTAATCATGTTAATTTAGTCCCCCTAGCTACAGTGTGCCATTAGTGTACTAAATGGTTTCCGAGTAATACATCAACAACCATCCTTCCTTCCGTCTTGGCTTTGTCACCAGTCTTTGTCAGATGCTGCTGGATACACCAGTCCATCGCTGGTGCAACATAGGGACAATGTTTCATTTTGTCTGGACTTTTCCCTTTATCTGACTCCTGCTGGTCATCTGTATGTAGGCTATGGACTGACATGTTTAATTATTGACGTGGTTGCTATGTGGCATCCTTGCAGCCATCTCATTTACACCTGTTGATAATGTTGTGTAGGACTGTGCCTGGGGCAGCCTAAGGCGAGAATGACCCGGTCTGGTCAAAATCAATTACAACCGCCACCGAATTGTGCAATCAAGAGAATATACAACTTTATAGTCTGCGCAGCACTGTCTTGCTTGGAAAACATTTTGCACACTTAAACAAAAATAATGATCGTATTGTTGTCACTTGGTATTATTATTATATTATTTTTATCATTGTCATCCACGAGTCATTCATGAGTTATCACGATCGCTCCATTGTTGCGATCCTTGGTTGTTATCGTGACATATGCGTATGGCGATCCCGCGATAATTGTTAATCAGTCTTATGTAAACCCCCAAAATGCTGATTACGTCAATTCTGGAGAACGCAGTGACGTTTGAATGGGAACTCGATGAAAACAAAGTTATAAGACTCCCTACTCTATAATTCATTGTATTAGTTAGCTAGGTGATGACAATGGAGGTCACGGCTATTGAGTTTCACAGAATAGCCGTTTTCACCTTTCTCTTTGTCCTTTCAAACAGGACAATTTGAAGGAGAAATGAGTGGTAAATTTGGCAGCTTGGCATTTGTTTTAATTCAAATTCTATATAAGAAATTTTTACCCACTTGAAGTTGTGGGTCGCGGCAGCGAGACACAACTTCAAGTGGGTAAAAGGTTGAATCTTACAATTTAGCGCTTTAAGGGTTAGCAAAATATATGCTGCAATTATGTCACCTTCCCACAAAACAATTCTCCGCTTAAAGCAGGAGTCGTTCCGCTTCACTGATCAATAATATTTATCTCGTGACGGCCCCACTCCTCGAAGCGCTGACCATGCTGCGCGTGCAGGTGGGCCTTCCCAGCGAATTCTTGAGAAAAGAAGAAGGCTAGGGCCCCAGTCAGCACGATACACTGACCCAATGCTAGCTTAATGCTGGACCACCGTATGCGACGCCGATGCAGCATTAAACCAGTATTGGCTCAGTGTATCGTGTGTTTTTGTGACTGCCTCGGTTTTTTTCCAGTATAATTATTATAGCGAAAATTATGTGGCATTTATCCATGCGAAAGAGGTTCCTCATACATAATTGGCTTGCAATCATCATTATTGTTGTAATAATCCCTCCAGGACTATATTGTTGCCCGGAATCATAATCCATACAAATATCAGAATATATGTTTTACATTACTTTTTTATACAATACCCATTTCTATATTAACTCGTTGGTAAGGTTCCAATATTGCATTAAACTGTTGAATACAATGCAGTATGTCTATCACAAATTATTTTGATTGGGCCTCCTTTTTATCACACAAAATGATTGTTTTGCATGAAAAATGTACAGTCCCATTGTGTGCGGTAAAATAAGTAATTATACAACATAAATTGTTGTGACAAATTAGATAAGATTGATGCGGTAATAATAATTAGTTCAATTACTATGATGTATTTTTGTCCTGCTCAATTGAATTGCCAGCTTCAAATATGTTTGGGTTTCACTTTTCACACAACGATATCAGCTCATACCAGAACAACGTTCTACGCTTGCCGCAATTATTCTGGTAAAAATGTATTGCTCTGCATACTACGCTAAAAGGCAGTAACTGCTTACCTTCCAACTCCCAAGTAGAAAAGTATTGTATTGTATAATTGAATAGATCGCAACGTACTCAATGGTGCATTTAATTTCGATGAAAACGGGCCGGGTGGCCAAGCTCTCCCGGTCATTGGTACAACTCTGTCAGGCCTCCCTACTTCTTGCAGTGAGAAGCTACAGTCAGTCGTAGTCGTTTCATCTGAGATTCATACCTTAGAAATATTATATATATATTGTAGTTTATTTTTTAGTTTCAAATTTGCCCCTATTTTTTTGATCAATATTTTCGTTGTGGAAAACAAATTTAAAAAATCGTAATGGTCACCCACACTCAAACGATTAAAGTCGAATGCTCCTTTTGAGAATCGTTTTCGCATTTTACTGTCTAGAATTAAGGACCGTGTTTATAGATAATTTTAAACCGGGCAGCACATTACCATAAAGTAGTCCTAAAACTCTAAAACATATTTAATAGAAGGAGCATATGTGTTTCAAGATTACATGGTGTAATATCCATATTATAGTTCTGTATATGTTTTCAATGTACGATATTTCTACAGCCAAGATTGCATTGTGCGAGAATTCCCACTTTTGAAACAGGTATATAATATGTTTTTTTTTATAATTACTGTAATATTCACGTCAGGAATAAACTACTCATAAGGGGCCGACCATTTAATACCAGGGGGGGGGGTATGGTTTTTTCGTAAAAAAATAATTTGCTCACCAAATTGGAAAAAAAAAATAGTTTTGCTCTAAAGACTGTGGGAAAAAATTTATGTGTAAGAAAAAAATAGATTGTTGACAGCCAGCAGATCTTTCCATATCGGTCGGGAACTGACAAAGAAAAGCAAAAATTCCCTCGCTCCGCTCGGTCAAACGTCTAATGCGTATCATAGGTATTATACTGGCACACTGGAATGAGCATGGGAAATAACACCTGCCTTTAAATTTATAGGATTAAAGGTCTAGTCAACTGTTAAAGCTTGCAGGACACGGGTCCCCCAGAATGCAAAAATGCCCGTGGGTAGGCCTAGGCCCTATATCATAAAAATACTAAGATCTGCGTTTTTTACAAATAAAAAAAATCATAGCAAGTCCATATATACTTGAGTGACATCTATAAGTTAATAATTCCACCAAAGCTCAAAGCTCTTTTATAGCTCTGGCTCTTAGCTGGGTGACTTTAAATATTACTGCGGGGATCGGGAAACAGGTGCCCCAATAAATTGACAGGACAGCTTTTTCTTAAACATTGTACACTCCGCCAATGTTCGTTCAAGTTGGGCCAGCGTCGCAATGTCTCGTTTGAGTAGTATCTTGTAGTCAGTTTAGTTGCTGACATTAATGCCGTCAACCTATACTCTATCATCTACTGTAGGCCTACACGTGACCCTACCATGCCCGTTTCGCAGTTGAATGGATCTTCAAACATGTCCTGGAAAAAAAAGTTTATCTGCGACATCTCAGGAAAAAAATTGTTTGTTTTTGCTCAAGGAGAAAAATAAAAGTTTTGTTTTCTTGATGGAAGGAAAAAAATAATTTGATTAGGAAGAAAAACCATACCCCCCCTCCCGGTATTAAATGGTCCGCCCGTAACATATACGTAAAGACTACAAAACGAGAAACTGAAACAGTCGGAGCAGCAGAAGCGGTAGCGGCAGTACAGCCAGAAAAATACCAAGCAGAATCAGCTGCTATGTCGCGCAAAAACAAAAGGTTGTAAGTGCTCACTTGAAAAGTGAGCGCTTACTGCCTTTTTTCTTTGCAGAGCGTGGCGACCGCTGAGGCAGCAGCAACACCAGCATAAGATCCATGTGGAGAGAAGACTGCTAACGCCCCCGCTATCCGCTCTGCCCCCCCCCCCACCCCCTCCTCCATGGATCCGTGCTGGCATGGGGTTTCCCTAATCAATACGCCATGTTATTTATAAATCCCGGCCGACTAACATATGTTTGGATAAAGCCGACAAACAATGTGTAATAAACCCTAAATAACGATCAAGGCTTATCGCACTCTGTGTCAGCGATTTTCTGGATTAATCGGGTGCCTGTTTTTTTATTTCTTCGCGGTAAATTTTCCAGCTTTTCTCCGCAGCTATCTGAGCAGTTAAGCCTATTACGTGTACAAAGCTGGCCTAAACTACCTTGAAACCCTACAGAATCACACCCGGTCGGCATGGTAATGCCGTTTTTAAAAAGACTTTCTCAGCTGATTTTTATCTCAAATGATCCGAATTTTAATAATAACTATTCATGGGCGATTTAATATTGAAGCTGGAACTGCCAACGTAAATTATTTCAACATCAAATGATGAAAAATATACACTTAAGTTTTATTGATGATAGATATCTCCCAAACGGAGTTATTTATTAAACATGCAAGCCTGAATTTACCATTGTCATCGTCATCCACTCCAAGCCGCGAATTGCTGTCGCAATTCTCGACTTGCAGTGGACGGAGATGACTTTTAAAAAGTGGGTGACAAATGAGAAAAAAGACATATTGTTATTATGGAGAGATGCAAAATGATCCTTTGATTCATCGTGAGGGTTTAAAGGATTAAAGGGTTAACCATCTACCATAAACTTTTGTATCAATTTTCAGTCACATTTTGATTTGAATTTGCATGAAACCGTACATATAATACGGTTCCAGCAGCACAAGGGTTAACTCGTCAAGCGCTTATTTCTAGAATTTAAATTTTCAGCCACTTGAAGTTGTGGGTCGCGGTAAACATCAAATGGGTAAAAATCACTCATAATATTATATGTATAATTTGAATCAAAACATACGCCAATTGAGAAGATTTAATGTTAATTTCTCCTTCACATTTATTTTTTGAAAAACAAATAAAATGGCTGAAAATAGCCATAGACGCGATTAGAACTTCAAGGGTTAACATGGTTGACCCTTTCAGTGCGGGGAACGTCTTTACACGTCAGAATCTGACGTCTACAGACGTGAGATTCTGACGTATAAAGACGGTCCCCGCACAGAAAAAATTTAAATATTATTGAAGGTCTTACACCCATAACATAGGTATTCAAATGAGCCGGAAAGAGCTAACTAAGACATTTATAGTGATTTAAAATTGAAAAAAAACTACAAAAACTCCGTGGTTTCAGATTTTTAACTACATTGACCGTCAGGGTGAATATGGTTTGACCTTAATATCTGTCTCACCAGTTTAAGAACCGTATTATTTTTATTTTTATTCTGGTTTGGCCTATATCATATCATATCATATCATATCATAATATTATTAGCTCCATGCCTTGTTCAGGATTATTTTTACTCCTCATTGAAACATGTGATTTGACTAAACTGATCAATAGATTTTCATTGAAAAAAGTATAAACTCATTTAAAATACCATTGGTGATAGGTGGTCATTTATGTGTATTATAATTATACAAGCCGTGCCTTCTTCAACTGTGACGGCATATTAAAGGGAATATCTAGCTCACCATCTAGTTGAATTCGTGGTTATCAAAAAATCTAAAATTGTCTGAGGTATTACAAATTGGTTCATTTGTTATCGTTAAGATAATGATTCGACTGAAGTATTTTCACAACAAAAGTTAAAATTCAATGACATACACGTGATACCACAAGATGATGGTTCCAGGCGGAGCCCAGATATCTCGGGCAAGCTACTTCGACGGTACAACACGGAGCCCGAGATGACTCGTGTTATAGGATGTCATAAAAAGTAGATTTTTAAAGTTGTCTCGTCGAGAGACACATGTATGTACTGAAAATGCAGTCTTGAATGCTACATACATCGTAGATGATTGCAATTTTTATTCAAAAAACATACGACACATGTTGAGGATATACACCACGCTATCATTTATTGCACCTGATTATTGTACATACATAAGAGTCATAATAGCATAATTGTGAGTTTAAGAAATGCTGCAATTTGAATACAAAAATAAAACGCGAAAAATAACATTATAGCCTACTATTAAACTTCTACTAGTAGCCTACAGATGTACATAAACCCGTCCATTATATCTAAAAGTATGTGTATATATTATCCCTTAACCCTTACAGCGCGGGGATCGACTTTAGTCGTCAGAATCTGACGTCTGTAGATAAAAATATAACAAATAATAATCACTGCTTGTTAAACTTGAAGTATGATGGATATAGATAATTACATGACAGGCCGACGATGTATTTATTTAATATAATAATAACATATAAGCACATATAGCCTACATATTTATCTCTACATATTCACACATTATTAATATTATTATCATTGGGCCAATCTAGACCTAACGGTAGTGATTTGTATATATCTGTGGACCCGCATATTATAAGGAATTGGTCTGGTCATACATGTAGGTCTATCAAATAAACCTGGACAATATTAATAATAATTCTATTAGATTAGAGAACATTGGACATCGATTCAACGTGGATATGATACATGATTGTAGAATGTATGATTCCATCTGGGTACACGACGTTGTAGCGACGTTGAATCAAAGTCATGATTGACCTTGATGCAGCGTTGATACAGCGTCGCTCACCCAATGCTGGCTTAATGAAATGTTGGTCCACCGTCTTCGACGCTGGCCCAACATTAAACCAGCTTTGGGTGAACGTCACGTGTTTGCTGGATAGCATTATATATACTTGAAAATTGTGGCCAGCTGGATACCACCTGCACCGACATGTAGGCTATTTGGATGTGAAAATGGGTCATCAGCCAGCTGAAGAAGCATTAAACGTGGACGTTGACAACCGTCGTTGCCTCTTATGCCAACGCCTAATTTTAGTCTGGATTTGTTAACGTGTGCTGCCTGCCTGATTGCGGGCACTCCAGGGCTGGCATGGCACTCAGATTGTCTATGTAACGTCCGCCATTACCACGGCCTCGGCGCGCCGAGAGCCTGCAATTCAATTAGAGCGGGACTGCGCCATCAATAAACAGGGATCTCTGTATGGACTGCCCTGGTCAGATCCACTGTCCACCTACCTGTGATTTTCCTGGGACGTTGGCTTCTCACTCGTGTAGCTGCAGACGTGTCAGTATGGTAGGATCGAGGTGTTGTTTCTAATCAGGATCAACAGGGATTATAGTCCGCGTGTTTTCACTCTCTCACTCGCTCTCTATCACGGAGTCTTTTACTGTGTAGTGTCCTGTTGTTGTTGCAGCCCTCTGTTCCAGCGCGGGTCAGTCCACTCGGCAGCGTCTGGCGGGGGTGGTGGGCAGCCAGGAAGCAGATGTGGGGAGACAATGCCGGGGGGCTCCCGTGGTTACGTAACTGGAAGTGGTCGCCGACTGATGTGGTACGCGCTGGCAGGTATTTACGCTTTAATTACGCGTGTGATGACGCGGTGCCCTGGGTTACATATGGCAGCGTTGCCGACCTGTTGCCCCCCGCAGCGGCGCGTGCCACAATACGCAGGCTTCTGAATGAATCTCTGCGTGCGTCGCCGTCACATTATTCATGCTGATTGTGACGCACATGGTCAAATGACCGGATGGGCAAGTAAACCAAGTAGACAGGACAGGTTGGTCCAGCGCTTACGTTAGTTTAACGTGGAGCCACTGTCTACAAGGCTGGCCCAACATTAACCCAGCATTGTATCAACGTCGCACATGTTTGAGACTTGCTAGACATGCCGTCTCACACGTTCGCACGATAAATATGTCACGCCGTTCCCCCCGTAGACCTATTCATGTTGACGTGGTCTCTAGCTGTGGTTTACAGATTAAAATTTATTCAAAAATTATTTCACGAAATGCAGTAGGCTACATTGTTGCTGTGGTAAAATAGTCAAGGTGTGTACACCAATATAGCCTACTGTATGTAGGGTTAGTTCCTTTAAAACTATCAACACTGATCAAAATACCACACCGATACGTTTCAAGGCTAGGCATATATCCATTTTCTTAAAATTTCTGATAATTGAATGTTCAGACAAAGAGAGTATAGGCCTAGGACTATTGTATTGCTTTCAAAATTGCTTATGAGATATACTTGGAGCATGCCAGTTCAGTGTTAACTTTGTTGAAAAAAAAAATGGCCGAGGAGTGGGCTGAGGGGAGCGGTGTGGTCGTAAAAATTCAAAGCAAACAATGGATAGACCTATATAATAATTTATGTAAAATTTTGTTTATTGATATTAGTTTATATATCCTGTTTAATATCAATAATGTATGCATATAATTATACACAAACACATAGGGTCTGAAATATGTAGTTCTTGCATAAAATAATGTTCAGCAATTAGGCCTACTGTCCAAGATAAAGGTAAGCGACGTGTCCCACATGCACAAGTCATTTAAACTATTGTCGAGTATTATAATGGGTATTCCATAGGGGATGTTCATCAGTATCAAGTGAGGAATAAAACGGAATAAAACGAATAAATAAATGTTTTCTGAACTTGTATAAATGTTATTTATTGTACTTGCATAAATGTTTTCTGAATCCACATAAATAATTTCAATTGTACTTGCATAAATGTTTTCTGAACTTGCATAAATGTTCTCTGAACTTGCATAAATGTTTTCTGAACTTGCATAAATGTTCTCTGAACTTGCATAAATATTTTCTGAACTTCTTAAATGTTTTCAAGCGTACTTGCATAAATGTTTTCTGAACTTGCATAAATGTTTTCAATTGTACTTACAGCATAAATGTTATTTTTACTGGCATATAAATGTTTTGAACTTGCATAAATATTTTCAATCGTACTAGCAAAGTACTTGCATATAAGTTTTTCTGAACTTGCCTAAACGTTTTCTGAACTTGCTTAAATATTTTCTGAACTAGCATAGATGTTTTCAATTATACTTGCATAAATGTTTTTAAGCGTACTTGCTTACATGTTTTCTGAGCTTGCATTGATGTTGGTGTCATCTGTGGGCCACCGTAGCGATGCGATTAAACTTGACTTTTACATTATCACATTTCGAAGTTTACAAACCTTCAAGTACATTATTGAAATATTTATAACGGCTTATATTTGTTCAAGCAAATATGGCAGTAGGCCTACACATACTGACATAATGCACACCGATAAATAAAAGAACATGTAACATGTAATTGAGGCCAATTGTGTCTACATACAGGCTAAATTTGGCCAGGAGAACCTCCTGAGGATGGTGAGATGACTGAGATGACCTTGCCCTCCAGCCACAGGATTCGAAATTCAAACCCTGGAGGTCTGAGACCGAGCACGCTACCTCTCGGTCACAGAGGCTCCCCACAGTACTGAGTTTTACGAGTGGATGGGGAACCGACGATACTTATACATGTTATAAAGGAGTAGAGGTAACTATTAGGCTACTGTCTACACTCCTTCAGCAGTGTCATCTGGGCATGTGTAGATACTGCTTACCTTCGTCTCTGGCTTGGATAATAATGCAGTGGTCACTGTAGCGAAACTGGATTAGCTAACGCCGGCGTTAGCCTATCCAAGATGGATGCAGAAAGTAGGTAGGTCAGATTTCTGCTATTTTTAGGTATTTTATCACAATTTTCGGGCTAGCCATTCACCCACCGTGTTTATAGGAATGTAAGGGATATTTAGAGAGTAGCGGGGTTTGTTAGAAACGTAAGAGTTTGGTAAATTCGACACCTGAAAAAAATTGCGGAAAGATTGACTAACGCGATGTCTGGGATTGACTAACGGGAATTGTATTTTGTTCAAAGATTGACTAGCGCTTTGTGAGATTAGATAACGCATCTAAAGATTAGATAACGCTGACGCTGTAAGTAGCTGTTGTAGGCCTAGTACTTAAAAACACATTTTATACCTCACTATTATTATTATTAGGCATACTACTTGCCACCTCTATTCAACGTGTGTGATATAATTCATGTCCGGGAAACTTGTACATCATCCCCTTTGACTAGCGTTTTACAGAGATGATATGAGAGTGGTTGTTACTTTATTGGTTAACTAGTAGCTGGCAGCATTATGTGTTCTGTGATTGAAACATGTTTCTCCGCATCACCATATTAGTAAACTTACCTCGGGAGATAAGTTTGAGGTAAGTTGAAAATTTCTCATGCCAGACATAGACCTATATCTTCTTCAGTTCTAGTCCCACTTGCTGTGTCTTCAACTAAACCTGCAATACCAAATCGACAGGGGTGAAGTTATATAATTTAATAAATATTAACTATGACATAAATATTGGAAGCATTTTTCCATGTAGGCTATATGATGTAGGAACTATACATATGCAAGCCTAGTGGTTGGTGGGGATATAGGCATATAGGGCCTACATGTGTAGGCCTTAAATGCTGACACAACATCGTCTGTAAACTATAATTCTGAAGAAAGTGAGCTGAGTTTTTCCATAGTTTTTTTTCAACAACTTTCCCAATGTCAATACACATACCAAAATAAAGTCGGATCACTATATATCAAAATATTACTTTACAAACATTTCCTATTTTATAACTTACAATTTCTAATGGTAAAATATTATTTTAACATTATGCCCATATTTAAATAATGGCAGCACAATAGTTAAAGTTAATAGTAACAATAACTACTTGGCAAAAATAGGCCTGTTCCACCATATACCAGACTATTTGCTTGACTTCCTTATTTCTGTGCCGAGTCCCAGTGGGTACTTGGAACATGTAGATTTGTAATAACATGAAGTGTCAGTATTAAACAGTACCTTGACCATATACCCCCTAGGTCCCCCTTGCCTAATATTCTTGGTTACAGTAACTATTAGACCTTAGATCATAGTATAGCCATAGGCTATATATATATAGAACTGCATAGTAGCCTATTATAGAGTGATTGCACAGCATTTCATTGCAAAGGATACAGATTATATGACCTCAAACACGATAAAGTGCCACATTGACTTCCCGTCCATAATTTTTTGTAAATATGATAAAAATGTTGCCAAAATTTACTCATTTCAGCAGTACTATGTTATTTTTCAGATAATTTTGTCAATAGAATAGTTCAATAAATCAACAGAACAAGAAAGTCATTTTTGTGAAAAAAAATATGAATGATTTATTAGAATTAGTATAAAATCTGCTGAAAGAACTGAAAGATGAAGCAACCATAAACAATATTAAAATTAAAAGATTGTAGATTGTATTTGTGATCAAACAAGGAGGTTGTTCAATGTCAAGTGTCATTTTTGTTGAATTTAAAATATGCTAACGTGACGTTTCTGTTGACACTTTGTTAATGTCACGTTAGCAAGAGTGTTACTAGAAACAACTTCGCTGGCTAGAATTTTTTTGCACCCACCCGGAAAAAGTGTTTGTATTGTTTGTTTTAAATTATTGCATTGAAGAATGGCTAAAATAACTGTATTTCGATGATTTGCAATAAACAGCAACATCTAACGTGACAAAAGTCAAGACACTTTGCATCTGAAGAATGTCAAGGATATAACGTATCATACTAATAAAGAAATATAATTAAAATTAAAAGATGTAGGGACAACGAAGTAGCTTCATGTGAAAATTAAAAGAAAGAAGATTATATTTCTGATCATACAAGTATATATTTTAAAGTGTTTTTCGTTGCATTTAAGTCATGCTGACATGACGTTAATTAAGCATCCCCGATACTATCGGGATGCTTATAGTGTTTAGCATTATTCCACCGTCTCCACCGGTGTTTAGCATTATTCCACCGTCTCCACCGCCGCCGCCGCTGCCGCGGGCGCATGGGGAATTTAGCTCTCACTAAGAAGTCAACTGATGAATTTTGTTTACAAACATGACCTATGTGCCTGGGCAATTATTACCATATATTTTGTTGCCACCATGCCATAAGCGGCCATTTTCCAAGACGGTTCTCTGGGTATTTCGGATGATCTGATTAACTTTTGGGAACAATTCATTAAAAACAAGATGGCTGACAGAGGATAGTTTGAAAAAATGGCCGCCCAAAAATCTTGTGGGCGCGATGCACCGTTGGTTGGATCGCATTCAAATTTGACGTGGTGGTTCTCTGTGTATTTCTGATGATCTGATTATCTTTTGGGAATAATCCATTAAAAACAAAAATGGCCGACGGAGGACATTTTGAAAAAAAAGCCACCCGATTGTGGGCGCGATATCTTATGAACCGTTGGTTTGACTGCATTCAAATTTGATGCAGTGGTTATCTAGGCATTTCTAATGATCTGATTAACTTTTGGAAATAATTCATTAAAAACAAAAGGCTGATGTAGGACATCTTGAAAAAAAAATACCTTGCGGGGGAATTGTTTTTTACTTAGATTTTTTTATTGTGGCAATCTCTCCAAATTTGAGTCATGTAACGGGGATGCTTCTAATGTTTTCGTGCTGAAAACAGTCACTAGTTTTGACATGTTTCTAGTGTCACGTTAGCAACAGTGCTAATGTAATTCACATCCTTGTCCAGAATTTATATGCACACAGCTAGAAATATTTATTGAATGGCTGATTTTAGATTGCTGCATTGTAGAATGGCTACGGGATTTAATTTTGCTGTTTGGAATAAACATCAAGTGCTAACGTAACAGATGCCAATGTCACCTCCCAAGTTATTTAGTTGTTAAACTGTTGAAGATCCTTTTCCCACCACTGATAAAATACTGGATATGTAAACACAATTAGACATAAATCTTTGGATTTGAGGGATGAGAAGAATGATCTCACTTACCCTATAAATAACACTGTCACGTTGACAGTTCCAGTGTCACACAAAGTGTCACGTTAATATATGAATGGGGCAAAGAGCATGTCACGATACACTAATATGTGTCAAGTATATTGTCACATTAACAACAAAGGTGTTCAAAATTATCTCACGTCAGCATATATTTACGACTGCTGTGGCTCATATACAAATGGATCAGCACTAATACAAATGCAGCCTATGTTCAGTGAATTGTGTGAATAGACCATGCATATTATTATGCACAGCATCATAGTGTTTTAATATTTAATTGCACATTTAACATTATGTTTACAGTACTGTGCCATGCTAACGTTACAGCCTATGATAATACCTGCCTTATTTGACCATAAAAAAATCAGAGCAGGTGATTTCAACTAACCTGCAACTTTCATTTCTCATTTCTCAATTTTCTCCGGCACCTTGCCATGATGGTAGGTAGTCAGAAAAGAATAATCTTGTTCATTTCTCAAAGCATTTATGAGACCTGAACGAATTTAGGGACTTGACACTGTCACGATATCATTGTAAGATGTGCCATTTCTTCTATGTATATGCATATTCCACAACTATATATAAAAAGATGACATTTTTATGTATTATTTTTAAAGTATGATGCACTTTCAGACACATTGGGATCATTTGTTAAGTGTATTTCTGAGTTTACCTTCGTGCTAAGGTGACGAAATACATTGACACTCAAATGTCTTCTTGCACTCCTATGAACAGTTGGAACGAAAGTTCTTATTGTCATTCTGACATGCACATTTCTTTATGAAACCTTTCTACACGAAAATCGATATATAAAAACAAAGATCTTACAATGCCATGATGCAGTAAAATTAAATTTTTACCAACATGTTAGTTTCAGAACCGCAAATAGACACTTTTTCAGCCTTTTTTCTAAATCAAATCCGATTTGAGTGTCGCATAAGCACAAAACTTAGTCTACTATGTCTTCGTCTATCGCTAAATGGATGAAACATAACACACATTAGAGGAGATAGCATCATAGCAGTCTATAAAAGATTGATGTCATATGCAGCCTAGATGTTACCGTTCTCTACAGATCTCTACCTGTATGTACATAGATTGTCTGTGTTAATTCTTCAGTCACTGCCTGTCATGCCCTGTGAGGTTTGGGGACAATATTTGTAATTGTCGGCCTATGACACAATGGACCCTACAGAGAAATCAATTATGCATCTAACAATAACATACAGGATAAATCATAGGCCTATTTAGGTCAATAATACGGACCAAGATAGTCTACTTTCTATTTATAGTCTACTGTCTGATGTTAATACCTAGTTAATACCTAGTTAATTCTGAACAATACCCAGGTAATTCACCATGCATATGCCTATTATATGTGTTCAGGAATGAGATATACTATAAGCGTTAGCTAATCCTATGGTACGTTAGTCAATCTCATACATCCCGTTAGTCAATCTTTGTACTATTTATAAAATGCGTTAGTCAATCTTTCCGCGTTTTTTCGAATGTCAAATTTACCAAACTCTTACGTTTTTAACAAACCCCGATACTCCTTAAAAAACCCTTACATTCATATAAATACGGTGGGTGAATGGCTAACCCGAAAATTGTGATAAAATATATCAAAAGAGCAGAAAACTGACTTACCCACTTTCGGTGCATCTATCTTGGATAGGCTAACGCCGGCATTAGCTAATCCAGTTTCGCCCCAGTCACAAACCAGGTCAGTGGGAATTTCCCTTCTACCAAACCCATCTACCAAACACCTCGAATTGACAAGGTGTCATTATCCACAGGGGACCCTAACCTTTTCAGTCCGTGAGATGAGTGAGAGGGCTGGTTTCGAGTCTAATTACTGTCGTTCATAGCAAAAAGGCAGGATCCACTTACTTTACAAGTACGCAGATTCTGCTTTTTTAGCTTTGCAGAAACAGTACACCTGCCGCACTGAAGGCAGGTGATACCACCTCGACCAATCAGATGCCCATCAACAAACTGTTTACAATTAGGCCAATCATATACTAAGTATTTAGGTCAGTCTCTGATTATGTTTTTTGCAACGTTCAACAGGGGTAGGGAGGGGGGGTTCAAATAGAGCGTGACAGTGACAAACCACTGGTCACCCTCGTGCCTTGCTTGTCACCCATGCTTGTTACACATCCCACTAATTAGCTATGGCAAGCCACAGTTGACAAAAACATTGCTTTTTAACACGTTATCGAATATCGAGAACATGTTATCGAAGCTCGAGAACACATTCTCGAAATTAGAGACCACGTTATCGAAAAACATAACGTGTAACTAAAACAAAATTATCATGTCAGCAAACACGAGACAAATAGTATATGAACAAGTAATTTCGAGAACACGAAATTACTTACTTGAAATAACGTGTTCTCGAACTTCGAGAACACGTTATCGAAGATAGCTAACATGTTAGCTAATTTCGATAATACGTTATCGAACTTCGAGAACACGTTGTCGAAGAAAGCTAACACGTTAACTAATTTCGAAGACAAAAAATAATGACAAACTAAACAGTTTAACTAAACAGTCAGTCAGAGACGGCAAGCCTCCGCCGAAATTAATGATCGTAATTCGGATACATGATCCGAATCATAATCCGGATCACCCCAAAATGTAATGGATTGGTCCTTGGGCCGAGACACACCTCTGATAAAAATTGCATGAAAATCTGCGCGATCGAATCCGGATCGTAATCCAAATTCTGGATCCGGATCGTAATCCATTACATTTTGGGGTCATCCAGATTATGATTCGGAGCCTGTATCTGGATCCTGATCATTAATTTCGGCGGAGGCTTGCAGTCTCTGACTGACTGTTTAGTTTGTCATTATTTCAACCGTACGTGTGGTATATTCCGGGCGCATTATTAAAGTGACCTGGTTCACGGCCTTAATACATTACACCTACTAATTCGAATACTTGAGCAATTTTTATAATTTGTATCAATTCAAGATGCCATTTCAATTAAGCAACAATAATTTGGCTATTAGGTTACATAGGGTGTTTTTAATCAACTTTGTATTTTTTTTAAATCGCTCTGCCAACAATTTCCAAACATCTAAAATTCAAACCGGCCGACAACTTAAAAAAAAAACTATTTGTAACATAGAAGGCCGTCATTTTCACTCTATTAAAAATAGGATGTGAGATATAAGCATATGAATTCATCAAATTAGCCATCGATTTGATTAATCGGTTCAAAAACTAAATTATCAAAGCATATTATCAGATTATGTTTTGATATAAATTTCCGAATATAAGAGAAATTGGAATTTCCATGATGATCCTATTTTAACTATATTTTTCTAGTGGACTAACATACCAGGGTCCGTAAGCTAGTCTTATATGTTGCTAAAGACAACATTTTTTCTACTATGTTGGTGAAATCGGGCGATTGTTCTTTGAAATTGCATCAAATATTATTTCCGAACACCAAGCATTGTAAATGCTGTTATGCGTAATGCACAAATCTGCCTACATCACAAATATTTATACGCATTTCACATGTTTCACTGCAAATGCTGAAACATTGTTACATACACATACAAAGATCCATTAGCTGCCCAGAGCAAATCAAAGAGAAAACAGGGGTGCATGAAAGAATGTAATGGGATTATTTGCCGGTTGCAAATTAAATATCTACATAATCAACCGCTAGTATAACTGATTATATTGCCGCGTTGGGTTGGAAAGAGAGAAAATAGATTATCTCTGGTGAAAAGCAGTTGAATATGACTACTTCGAATATGATTTGAATCACTATGACCGATTTTAAAATTCAACCACTAAGACCGATTCTGAAAATCTGAACAAAATTGACAAGTCTAAATTTCCGGCAAAATTTAATGCCTCGGTCCTTTATGGCCTGATAAACTTCAATCTGTTTAGTAGAGGGCATCTTTGAGCCAAACACTTTAAATCATAATAGATCATGTTCTACAACGTTTTACATTTTCGAACGTTGTTTACTATAGTTTAATTATTTATTTGAAGCAGAAAAGAACTTTGTATTTAACTTTCCATGACTTAAAAATAGTAGATTATACAGATGTAGTAACCAACATCGTTTTAAGTAAATTCCAATTCTTCAAATCAAATGAATATTGTTTTAAAGCTACGAAATGAACTGTCGATAGACCGGAAACTTCATACTTATCATACAACACTTGACATCTCTCACCAAAAATCTTGCAATTATTGCAAAAACGTTCACAGCAATAAAATATATTAAATTGATGTTTTAGTTTAACTATTCATGCTAATTGCCTTCAAATTAATATGGTTGACTTTATAACCTACTAACTAATTCGTGGTTATGCAGAATATAATTACCTTCCACTTATAACTGACGCATATATATAATACGATATAGTTAGATATACAACTGGCGATAATGAGCCAACATAGACTAGGAATTTAATCCAAAAAGGGGCTTAGAAATCAAGTCAGAGGGGACGGAATGTTACAAGCTATCAACCATTTCTGTGTTGATCCAGGGTCCTTCCTGGTTAATTTAAGCCCATATGACACTTTATATTTTGATTTTGCTCATAATTATGACCTATTTTGTGAAAGACTGTCAATATGAAGTAGCCGATTATATGAAAAAACACGAAATTGTAAATAAAATTGTATCTCGACTGACTAGAGCCTTCATAAAAGTATCAAAACGTTCAAAATAATGAACCACATCATATGAGCCCAAATGACTCTTGATATCTTAATGTTTCGCATAAATATGCCCTATTTTGTAAATTTGAATAAATACGATCCAGCGGATTATACGAAAAGAACAAAATCGTTATTAATATTTTATCCAGAATAGCTACAGTCTTCATGAAGGTGACAAAATGTGCAAATTAATGACTCGCATCACATTATTGAAATTAAATTATTCATTTCTTACTTTTTGATGTTGTAAAAGACAAAAAAGTCAAAAAACAATTTTAAAGCACCGAAAAAGAGTGAAATAGTTATATTTCCAGGTCGTATATTGCTATGTAAAAAAAACAAGTCAGCAATATATAGCACTTTACACCACATATTTCCACGTCTTGGACGGCGAGACCAAAGCAATCGCCGCTAATTGGTGTCTTATAGTCAGGACATGAAGTGACACACCTGCAACACTAATTGTCTGCCCAACGTGGGGCCGACGGCATGAATATGTGGCCTAATGATGTAGGAACATTTAACCGTCCTTTAGCAAGTGTTAGGTATACAAAAAGTTTGTTTGGGTTTTAAGCGGATTCATAGAAATGTTGATAAAAAATATTTTTAAAATCTAAAAACTCTGAATAAAATAAAATCATGATCTGAGGGATACACTACTTCATTACAAAAATAAAAACGAAAATTGATGTCATCCCAAAAAGCTGCTTTAAAACATGTCCTTAAAGAGATGTCTAACATGCTGTCAAACATTCAAGTAGTGTGCTATGGCCTATTCTGGGTATTCCAAATGAACCTTGTTATATTTTTTTTCTAATAACTATGACCTATTTTGGGAAAGTCACTCAATTAAATTCAACTGATTATACGATCAAAACACTGTGAATGCCGAAATGACACATCATAATAATACACTTCATGTAATAATTTCTTACTTTGTGTGTTGTAAAAGGCGAACAAAATACAAAAAAACAATACACATTGTTGACAGTTCTGTTGGTCCAAGACTCTTGTGTATCCTGTCAACGTTTTCTCATTCACCCCAGCAGTTACCCATACAGAAAAGTGGCTCTGAAAACCTCGCCGCAGCACCACCTCACAAAGCAGCAACTCCACCTTGGCCAAGCACGACAGTCTTCAAAGCTTATCTTTGAAATAAGTCCTGGGATTTCATTGGCCCTCAGAGGACATAAATCCAATAGCTGGCTCTCACATTTTCAGAGCACAATTCATAAAAGAGCTCCAGTTGGGAATATACGGACACCTACAAGTCTCTGTAATTATATCTTGGTGGTTTCCACATAGGTGATAATTTTATTAAAGGCATAGGACAGAATCTTACGACTCAGTAATTTGGGGTAAGAGCTGAGAACAACGTGATCACTAAATTGTACAATCGCATAGTCAGTGCATAAGACTCAGTAATTTGGGGTAAGAGCTGAGAACAACGTGATCACTAAATTGTACAATCGCATAGTCAGTGCATAAGCATGGGCAAAGCAGCACAGATTTAGCAAGAAGCATGAAATTGGAAACAAGCCTCGAAACAAGTAGTAGGGCCTATAATATTTTGATGATGACTGTGCAATTGTAGCACTGTACATTTAGTTAATGCACCAGAAAATGCAGAATCTATGAACTACATGTAAAAACTGACTGGACATAATACATGCAGCTAGTCCTAATCTTACTCTCCATGTTGCTGTAGTTTGCCTAATATGATCATACCAAATATACACCCTGGGATACTGTTTATGCTGCTGACACAGACCAGCTAGAAATATCTTACCCAGATATCTAGCAGCAGTTCAGAGCTGGACTTGGAAAATGTAACCAAAGCTGGGAAAGACCTAATTGGCAAGACACAGTCAGACAGTGCAAGAGATCCATCTTTGACTTAGAAATTGATGACACATACAGCTCCTTCGTCCAACAAGCAACTTCGAAAGTCAAGAGGCAGAGTGCACTTGCTGAACAGTTTGTGTAATTGGGCACTTCCACAGTATTGGGTTACATTTGGTAGGTAGCACTAAATAAACAGTTTTACAACACTAACTAGATTGAAATTGTTTGATCTATGAATTGTTTTACATTGAATGGAATATAAGCATATAACAAAAACAATTTTACCGAAATTAAAATATTATAAGCTAGTTTAGTTTATAGTGAACTTTGAATGGTGAGTTAGTAACAGTCAGCACACTACAAACTCCAACCCATCCTGCAAGTCTATATTTATAGCACAGTCCCCTTATGGAGTTTCAAAAGACTTTATATATTCAGCACACTCTGATTTGTTGTTTTTTTCTTCCATTTGTATCCATTGTGAATGTTTTATAAGCCTCTGAAGCGGTATCTACGTTTGTAACATGCACAACGCACAACGCACACGCACAACAGTGTTTACAAACATGGACTGAATAGATTATGTGTACATATATAATCATGCATGGTGATACTATATTTATTATGTGTATGAACAACGTGATGTACGATCCCCCGACGTGGCTGTGTAATTGGTCAGCCTGTAAATTTGAATTAATTTGGGCGAGTACAGTGTTTGTCCCCTGTTATCTACGTTTGTAACAGGTAAAGAAAGTCATCTTTAGTATGAAAATAACACTTGGTATATGCATAATGCATACAGATCACGTGCACATATGTAGCAAAAATTAGCCACGTGCGTTCATCTTCCCACTAAAAAAAATGACATATAGGAAATCTGTCTTCGAAGTTACAAGCTGGTTACGAACATAGATCATGTTACAAACGTGTCGTGTTTCTTTCAACTTCATCAACACCAAGCTGATTATATATATAGAACTAATGTATATCATAAAAGGGGGCTGATCTATTGACATTATTGGTCAATTTTAAGTAGTTGTGACATACCATGATTATACACAGCCAGAGTGCCAGATACTCACCAGTGGGACAGATAGTTATCATTCACGTTCACACAGGGACAGATCAAGAAGTCTGTCCGTGTTCGAACGTGCATGGATTGTTACGAACGTTAATGTATAATAATCTGATATTACTATCACTGGGGTATGTGTCACTATGCCTTTTTCACAAGTTTTCCTACTATAGCTAATGTTTATCTTGATCTACAGCTACATATATGCTGTCGTTGTTACAAACGTTATTACATGTTATAAGCCTCTAAGAAAAATTATGTTTGTCCATGTGACAAACGTAATTTTACAATATTCTGTCTCATGTGTTGGAATTATTAAACATGCAATTATCTTTTCATTTATATTTTTAAAACCAGCCATGATATGATAATCCATATCCAGTGAAAAAAATCACTATAGCTAATATTTATTTTTGGTCCATGATGTTACCCATATGTACCCCTATACCATGGAAGTGGCCAATTCCCAGTCTCAATCACGTGAAATGATTAATGAACTACACACTCAGTCTCAACAAATACCAGGATCTAGTGGTACTAAACATCATCAAGTTTGACTGACGTCTATGCCATGTTAACAATCAAACACAAGGATGAGGAGCATTGGACAATTATATGATTTGCTGTTTCAAATCTACCGCAGTTATGTTTTTTTCAACCAACAAAATGTATTTCAAATTCATGGACGACCTATTGAGCTGTGTCCACGTGACACTGATGAGAAAGCGCTCCCAGCCTGATGTTCTAAGCCAGTGTTAGTTCAATGTTGGACCGACACAATTCTGTTTGGAAAAGCACATGTATGTGGCTTCACGCAGATATTGCTTGTCCCAGACAGGAATCACCATTAAAAATGGATTGTATGTCTATGAGTATGAGGATCCAAAGTTATCCAAAGTTGATCGTGAGTGATTTTACAGATATTTAAATATGTCGGGAGCTCGTCCTACCATACTCCTAGAACTAGTATCAAACGTCCAGGGATGGTGGGTCACCGGATGATAATAGTAGTTGCTTGAGCAGTAAGTGACACACAACTCTCTTAGGCACAGCGACATTTTATTCATTCATTCCAGCAGGTGCACCTCACACTAGACTCGATGTCTCTCAGACTGGATCGCTTGCTTATATGATTACACAAGTAGCTAAATTATGTCGGCCAATCGGATACACTAAAACCTCTGCAGGATCCCATTGGTCATCAGCATACCGGTATAATCATCAGGCCTGCTAATCATTGACTCACAGATAGAGTTGTGATGTTGATATCTCACTTTTGCATATTATCTACGTTTTTTCCTTATCACAACAGATATGAGACAAAGTATTAAATTTTAAAGATAGATCCCTGGCACGATACATGAATATTTGGTAGCATATAAGACATGAAAGTTTGATATTCCAAAAATACACATAATTATATATTTTTATCATTATAGTTTTCTCTTTATTGCAATGATATGTTGTAGCTCAATAATCTGCACATTTTTATACCTTTGTGAATGCTCTAGCTATTTTGATGAAAATTATATTGATGATTTTGTTGTTTTTGGTGTACAATCGGCTAAATCGTATGAATTTACGTTAAATAAGTTAATGTTTGACAGCATGACAGCATGTTAGTCAGGTTTCGAGGTTTCTTTCTTAGTGATATTCATAAAATTACACCCTTTTTCTGTTATTTTTTGGTATTTCACACTACAAAAAAAAACAAAAAATATTAAATAAAATATAATAATATGATGTGGCTCATTAATCTGCTCATTTTGATACGTTTATGAAGGCTTTAGTAATGATAGATTTAATTTTAGTAATAATTTCGGGTTTTTTCATATAATCGGCTAATTCGTATTGTCAGCCTCGTTGAAATGGAAGTTTATCAAGTGATGAACGTTGATGGATGTTCATGAACATCCATGAACATTCATCAATGGTTCATCAAGCCAATTCATAAACTGTGTTCATGAACTGTTCATCAAAAACAGTTCATGACAAATAATAAATATTAATGAACACTTGATGAACTATATGCTGTTCATGATTTAGTTCATGAAGTTCATATGGAGAGGTTCATAAACAGTCATGAATTTTTATGAACTTGGCAGAATCAATTAGGTTTATAGCTTATTCATAAAAGTTCATGAGAGAGTTTCATGAAATTTTAGAAATTATTATGAACTTGATAAGTCTTAATTCGGTTCATGACTAGTTCATGAATGTTCATGGGGGACTGTTTCATGAACTGTGATGAATTGTTATGAACTTGATTGGTCTCATTATTTAGTTCATGGTTGTTCGTTAAAAATCATGAACTTTGATGAATTATTATGAACTTGATAAATCTTAATTCTGCTCATGGTTAGTTCATGAAAGTCCATGACAGAGTTTCATGGATTTTAATGAATTATTATAAACTTGATAAGTCTCAATTATTTTCATACCTAGTTCATGAAAGGTCATGAGGGCCTGTTTCATGAACTGTGATGAATTGTTATGAACTTGATTAGGTTCATTATTTAGTTCATGGTTGCTCGTTAAAGTTCACACTTTGATGAATTATTATGAACTTGATAAGTCCTAATGCGGTTTAAGGCTAGTTCAAGAACTGTGATAAACTGTTCCGAGTTTGAAATCTCAATTTAGTTCATGGTTTGTTCATGAAAGTTCATGAACTGTGGTGAATGACGTAGACCTACAGCCTAATTACCCTGGCGAGTATGGTGTCAAATACGCAATGGCTAATTAACTAATTAATGAGCAAATTGAGAAAATCAGAGTTAGATTATCAACCATAAAATACATAATATTTGAAAATAATTAGTTTCTCAGTTTTCTGTTCAGTTTTGTGTAATACTGTCAAAGAGGCGAACCCTTTTTTCATTACCAAAATGAAGCTTAATGTGCTTGCTGTGTTTAGGTAAGAAGTAACATCATAAAAATCTAATCCCCGATCATGATACTATTATGTATTTTACAGATGAAAAGACTTAGACTGGAAAGTTAATGAATCTTCATAAACAATTCGTGAACATTCATGAACATCAACACAAACTGAGTTTGTGAACATCATGAACTTTAATGTTTAAGTGTTGCTGGCTTATCTGGTTCATTATTGAACAACCTGAGGTCATGCTCGTTCATGAACAACCTCAATTTCATGAAAATTATGCTTGGAACTTCAGGTTGACAGTTCATGAATGTCTCAATTGTTGTTCAGGAACATTCATGAATAGTTCATGAACACATTTATTCAACGTTCATGAATGTTCAATAACTATCTGGTTCATGTATTTGTTGAGTTCATGGTCGTTTATGAGCTAGCCTTGGTTCATGAATTATCTGAGTTCATCGCCGTTCATGAACAACCCATGTTCATGAACAAAGTGAGAGTTCATGAACAGAATAAGTTCATGAACTCATGAACTTTTGAGAAAGTCTCATTTGTTGTTCAAGAATATTCATGAACCGTTCATGAACGTTCATAGTTTTTTTGTTCACGAACATTCACGAGCTATTCATGAATGTTCATGAACAGCTCATGATCATCTCACCGGCTTTCACAAAATAGGTCATAGTTATGAGGGAAATCAAAATATCAAGTGTCATATGGGCCTAAATTGACCAGTAGGGACCCTGGAACGGAATAGAAATGGGTGACAGCTTGTGACATTCCGTCCCCGCCGACTTAATTTTATTGCATTATATTCCTAGTCTAACAGATCCAGATGTTCGACACTTAAGGGTGAGATAAAGTTTTAAAAATCTTCTAAGTCCCACCACCAATATTCAAATTAGCTCGATTTGCATAAAAACATAAAATCACAGGTGATGTATAATGCATGTAGTTGTTTTACCAACAATGCAAGGGGAATGTACGTGATAAATTAACCTGCTGCTAATAAATTATTAGACAAAACAGCAGGCAGCAGGCCTTAATATTATTAAGGCCTGCTGTCTGCTGTTTTTCACTTTCTTTTATACGCAACTTGATTACTTGTTAGTCATACGTAAAATTATATTTTGTATATTTTATAAAGTCAACAAAGAAATATTTTTTCTGCGTTTGGTCCTCACAAATGACAGACATAACTTTTAGTTCTAATTTGGGTTGAAATTGCATGTAATATCAAAAGGTTACTCACCAACGGCAATATAAACTAATTCAATTAGACTTACTCCAAATGTCTGTGACACCCTCACCCCCTAAAACAATTGCTTCTGAGTTGTGTTATGCCTGGTAAAGTAAAAGTAACAGTGTAACAACTTCAATAGTAGTGTGTGTGCGTACATGTATGTATCACTGGGTATTGTATATGTGTATTGTGTAAGAAATTTAAGGTTGCATTTATTTCGAGTGCAAAAAGTACTAATGATTTGACCTCATATTGAATATGACCTTGAGCTAAACGTGAATTTGTCTTTTTTCCAAGTGCTAATGCAGATTCATTTTACTGTTCTTCTGGCAGCTATTCCTTAAATATAACTCTTGCCATAACATCTATTGTGGTTTTCCATCAACATGATCAACAGTTCGACAATATGTATATCCACATTGCCGTCCACTTTGGAAATCAATGAACCTCCATTTGTAATGGCTAGTAGCATGTTTGCTAAATAAATACTGCTGTTTCGCAATTGCTGCAGTTCATGTGCAGCGCTTGTTGAAAATTTTCTCATCTCATATTATGCCACATCCACTAATAGAACATGTTTCATTGTATTCATCGATATCGAAAAAATATAGTTTGGTGAAAAAATCAAATATTGAGAAAGATCTGATAACATTAATTATTTGATGGCGCCCATTATAAAATTAGCATGATAGTAATGTAAACTAACGTTTTCATGTGTTTTATTGTATTCCTTGATACCGGAAATATATGGTTTGGTGAAAAACATCAAGTCTCTATCTCAAATATTGATGAAGATATGATTACTTTAGTGATTTAATGGCGGTATTTTAAATTTTGCGTTAAAAAAAATTCCTTGAGAGTGAGAAACCCACACCCGCCGAGATATCATCAGAAGGATTCTAGTGATGCATGATCAGAAGTGAAAAAAAAGCCGAAACAAGGTTACCCCTCCCTCCCCCTGGCTGTCGGACTATGTGTTTTTTTTACACATATATCCGCTTTATTGGGACTTTGGTTTTCTGGGAAATTATTTTGCTGAAAGTAAATCGTTGAATGTACATTTTTTCAATAGCACTATACACTTCATATCTAATCGTCTGTAGATATGTGTAGTTTAAAGCGACAAAAAGCCTGTTCTTTTTTAAATCAGAGATGCATAGCATCTTTTAAGAAAAAATTACTCAAAACAAAATTATATTTTGAATTCCAAATGGGGCTTTAACTTCGGTGCAGTTAGATCAATTTTCATAATATTTGTACCAAGCTGATCAGGGCAAAAAATCAATAATTGGCTCTGAGACCATCGAAAGCCAAAATACAGTAGGCCTCTACTAGTGCTGCATTTTGGCTTTACACGGCAGCATAGCTATATTCTATGAGGCCATTTCTCTGTTTTTAACAAACCCCAAATCAGCTCCATATGCTGACATAGCAATTTTGAAAAATAAATTTATTTGAAGTTATACAGCTTAATGAACCTACTAAAACAATCACAAAAAATTCAAAACCACGAAAAAATAATAAATTAGTCGTATATTGTCATTAATACAAAACTGTGTGCATTATACAATGCTTTATGCCACAAATACCCAGTGTCTTAGACTGGAATTTGGGCCACTTCAAAGCCACCGACGTTAATTGACGTGTGAGCATGTGGGATTGTGAGATTCCCCTGCTCCCCTGTCTGCTCAAGGCTTGACCGACGGCATCAACATCTGGCCCAATGCTGTGCTAACATTCAACCACCCTTAATGTGTACACATGGTTTGTTTGGGGTTTCCCTGGATTATAAAATGTTTTTAAAAATCTGAACATTTTGAAACAAATGAAATCCTAATCTGCGAGACACTACTTTACTACTAAATTAAATACCAAAATTGATGTCATCCAATGAAGCCCATTTAATGTATGAAAAATAGGACTTGTACCACTTATAGCTACACTCACCACGTGGGACTATTGACCACAATGAATATTGTGCTCACCAGATGGTGTTGACATCTGTAAATACATGCTTTCTCCTGAATAGTAGCCTGAACACTGATATTCTGTGACACTCAATGACCTTGACCTCCTTTGTTTACACCGAGCTGGCTAATACAATGAAGTATGGGGGAGGGGTCTTATATAACCTTCTTTTCACCGAGTGACGTCATTGCGTTTCTCAGAATTGAGCCAGATACTGTGCTCCATTTTTGTATATACAAAAATGAAAAAACAATGCTTGAATGCGCAGCAACGAACCACGTAAAGGATTATTATAATGAAAAAAAGTCGTGGGCCTATGCGGGTGGATGGTAATAAATATAATTATAATATAATGTCATTTCAACTATATTAAGATTATATGATAATAACATTTTGTGTCAAACTAAATGATTAAAACTCCTCTGTACAAAAAACGTAGTGTGCTACTAGCCCTAAACTCAATCGGCCAATGGGACTGTAACTTTCAAGCCACACCCCCGAATTATATCAAATTGAAGCTGGCCAATCACAACCTAAAAAACAGAGCCCAGTTTTCTGGCCCAATATGCAGTGACACGGCCAGTGGTCAGGCTACCTGTGTAGTTGATTATTTAACAATGACGACGATAGAATGATGAAAACTAATACCACTATGCAGATAGTTACCATCCCAACTTTTAAAAATAATTTCCCTGTTTCTCGGTTAAACATCATTTTCTCCCATGCACAAATAAATATTTTTTTTGTGCTGGATTTCCGATAGAAACGAGTCAGCGCAACAAGTGTATTTGTCAGAATCTAAGAGAGATTTGAATTTATAACGAAAACATTCCAAGCACATACGAATTGTTTGACAAATGATGGGTTGGTGTTGGGTCAGCGTCGCAGACGGTGGACCAACACCACCCATCATTGGTTTAACGTATCGCGTTTAGTGGATTCCTCTTTCAACATCAGACGGGCTGTTCAAAAACACGTCTTTCACTTGAAAACGTCAGAAAATCAATTGAAAATCGGTTAAAAAGTTTAATTTATATGAAGTTGTGCACTGAACAATCGTTTATCTCAGCAAACTCCACTTATTAAATTGAATACATTTCTCAGACTAGTGGAAACAGTTGGTACCCTGCCTCGAAATAGACACGGATCCAATTGATAAGTTTATTATTATTAATATATTATTCTATGTCATTGATATATTATTTACAAGTTACGTTATTCTTTCACCGAGCTAGCTAATACAATGATGTATGGGGGAGGGGTTCTTATATAATTTTGTTTTCACCGAGATGCGATTCAAAACGGTATCCGGTGACTGCACTGCTTTTAACAGAATCTCATAGGCTTCGGATTGGTCGAGATGGCCATCTCGATCAATCAGAAGCATATGAGATATCTCAACTTGTATGAGGATACGGGCGGGCAGGCTGGCAGCTGTTTACTAGTTTGTTTAACCGATTGTGTCGATAATTAGCCTCCATAATGTTTTAAACTCATTGTTTGACGCCTATTGTAGCAGTACGTGTATGAAGACTCCCGCAGCTCCAATATAATAATTATGTGTTCGACCTAACAAAATGACTTTAGTCATCCTCACGTCTGTACAGAACAACCCAGAACAACATAACAACCCAGTGAGCACACGTTTCATTACGATGTCCGTTCACATGCTAAATATTATAAGCAGTGTGCATACATTTATAAGAGAATAACATCGTTAGAGGAATATAATTATGAGCAACATAAAGCTTTAAACATCACTTCTTATATTGACGTCACTAAGCACATAAACCACTGACAAATTACACATTTTTTCTAAACACAGATGAATCAGATTCTTTACATTTTTTAATTTCTTTATTTAAAAAATGTACAATAAATAAATACAGTATTGAGACATTATTATCACAAAGTTAACAAGTATATATTAGCCTATATATAAACATGATAAATATCAACTTCGATAACAATGAAATTATTTTCTGGTTAAACTTATTATTAACTTCTTATACTTTTAAATTTAATTTACAGAATTAAAGTATACATTATATAATAATGAATAATATAATTATAGCAACTAATTATCAATCAGCATTTATAATTTATCAATTGTGCACTTTTTATGTCAGCAACAATCTACGTTTGTTGTCGAAATGAAAACTGAGTAATTTATTGTAGCTCGCAACTGTTACAAATTATTATTGAAATATGAGCTGTTGTGAGAATTATTGTAATCATGAGAGGTACATTGTGGTATATAATATCCATAGATACAGGTATGGTACTTTCCACTCGCATTCTTTGACGTAGATAATATCTGGTGATGATAAGGGTATCAAATGTGAAATGGTTAGCTGCATGTTTTCAGTACCTTTCTACACACACACCTGTCTTCTGGGGGAACTCCAGCCATCACCAATGCAGCATGAGAACCACATCCTGTCAAACCATAGGCATGATAAAAACTGACTAATAGATCCATTATTGTGTGAACAAACAGTCTAATTGAGTGTAAATAGACACGTAGGTGATAATCTTGATAAATTACATTGAAAAGGCAAACGTTCAATCCTTTCAACACTTAGATAGTAACTGCTGTTCTTCTTAAAATGTAAATTTCTGTCACAATGTTAATGAAAACGCCTTGAATGTGTCTGTCCAGATTGTGATATAACATACGAGTGCAGAACATGTTTTTTTTCTATTTGGCTATACCATGTTTAATGTATAATAATTATGTATTGTAGGCCTACAAAAGGAAAATTTTACTAAACTGACCTTTCCATGTAATTTTCTTGCATGTTTGACATTTGACTCGAAAGCACATAGTGTTAGTTGTTTTTCCTTGCAGACGTCTTGTTTAGTGAATAAATCTGCACAAACCAAAACATAAGTGAACAAAATTTATAAATTGCTTATGCGACTATAAACCTGTCTACCCTGTCACACAGTATACACCTTGTCGTTATATTCATACAATCGACCCTTAAAGTGCTGATAACGTTTATAGCCGTTTTTAGCATTTGTATTTGTCATTAACCCTTCAACCGCCAAATTATTCAATTTGAATTTTCACCCACTTGAAGTTGTGTCTCGCTCACGCGATCCGCAACTTCAAGTGAGTGAAAATTATTCAGATTTGACAAAATGGAGGTCAACTGTTTTCAAATATTGCTGATTGATGTCACATTTTATCCTTAAGATGTTCAAAATGTGATACCTAATGTGATAATAACAACTGAAAACCCCAATATATGCGGCACCGGCGGTTAAAGGGTTAAAATAAGAAAATCTGAAAGATAAATAAGCGTCAAATTTACTAGATTGACATATGTTTTGATTCAAATTGTACAGATGTAACTATTCAATCATATATCTTAGCTATTTAAGGGTTAACTCAAATCACCAAGGAGACATCTGCTCATGGAAATTTTTTTAAATATATTTTGAGCTAACTGCTATACACCACAACTATCTAATCCTATAGAAACAATGTACTATTGAAATCAGATAGAAACTTTTAGTATCAACTCGTGCCAGAAATATTATGTTGGCCTACTCACCGTTCGGACTTCTATGATGATATAACAGTAGAAAGACTCTGTATGATCGGACAGGGTGGGAACAAATGATTTTATACAGTCACGACGATCGGGGGGGGGGGGGAGGGGGGTCGTCATCAAGGATCCATAGATTATACCGGGCATAGCATCCTGGTAGTACCACGCACCACGATTGCCGACTATATTTGTCTTCTAGGAGCTACTGACAAAGCGTTAGGTCTGATACATGTACATATATAAATATCCGTATCGGGTCGTTGTTCTATAATTGGATTTGCTTTACAAAATATATATAAGCTCACATATATATAATTAAGTAGGTATGTATTAAGCGCCCGATACTAATATAGAAAAAACAAACAGATTTTATGTAAATCTATCATAGCTATTATCCACCTATATGTAGACAGCAGCAATATAGAATATTGCTGTTCCTAAATTGTACTTACTGAATGGGAAACGTTCTATTACATTTATAATGTAATCCAATTAAATGAATGTGAAAGATGAGGGGAAATATTAATCCTATCTTTATTTAACACATGTTTAACATGTTTAAGTGTTCACATTAACAATCCAATGTCGGTTACATTCCATAAACCAACACTGTGTAAGGCTTTGGCATATCATACCCTACATTTGAGATTTAATTTTACTTTATTGTTAAGTGAAGGAGTGATATGGCAGCATAAAATCTAACAAACATTTCGCTATCTCCAACTATCGAATGGTCTGCGGCACGCAAACCTGCGTTTTGCGTAGGTCTAGACTTGGTCGGACAAGATGCGCTTCGCCAGCGTCTCGTGTATCTGGAGGTAATACATGTACAAGACTAGTTGACCTGGCAATGGACCGACGCTTTCCCTCATCTATGTCTCACTCGTAGTTGTGACGAAATGCTGAATTGCAGACAGGGCCCGTATTATCGTACAAGTTACGATTTATCGTAGGCTTCTGATTGGTCGAGATGGCCATCTCGACCAATCAGAAGCCTACGATATATCGTAACTTGTACGAGAATACGGGTCCAGGCTTACAGGACATCCGCATCATAACCATGATCACTATATACCAAACCAATAGCACATCCCTTCTCAATGAGACATTGTATATCAGGCTAGAGTAAATTATGTTACTCACTGTGCATCAATTTCGCATGTGTATTTCAAGCTAAAATGATGCGTAATGTAGGCTACGTCAAACAAAATAATTTAATTTTACTCAGTCAATAACTACAAATATTAAAGCCGGATATAGTCAGCTTGAAATCCAATTATTTTGAAAAAGGTTACCCTCGAACACAGCATAAAATACTCACAAGATACAATTACTCAGATGTGGTGTATTTTAAATATAATAATAAATGAATTAACTGAGAAAGTCTACACAAAAGATGACACACGCTGCGGTGAATAAGTAATATGTTTATTATTCACTCATCCGGCATACTGCTCTCCAAAGCCAATAGCAGATGCTGCCTTTTGGCCTTTCCAGCTTAGCCCTTTAACCGCCGGTGCCGCATATATTCGGTTTTTCATTTTTTATTAGCACATTAAGTACCACCTTTTAAATATAAAATGTGACATCAATCAGCAATATTTGGAAACAGTTGACCTCCATATTGTCAAATCTGAATAATTTTCACTCACTTGAAGTTGTGGATCGCATCAGCGAGACACAACTTCAAGTGTGTGAAAATTCAGAATAAATAATTTGGCGGTTAAAGACACATTTATGCCTGGAACGCTATCTAATACTCATTATCGGGTTAAGATAGTACATCTATGTTTGAATACAAATTATTCATAATTGCAATTTACGATACACTAAGAATGATGTCTTAAATATATAATGCAGCTGGTTATAAGATACATAACACTTAGTTGGGTCATTTTTCTGGATTCCGTGACCATTTTCATGAAAACTCAGTTTCTTGGTGGTTTTAGGTACTTTAGATGGTGTCTTAAAAATGAGCTCCTATACCCCTCTCGATTTTGGGGGGAAAGTCTCAAAAAACAGCGTTTTCCAAAATGGCCACCATCGGTTCCAGCCAAACATAATTTTTTTATTTGTGGAGCTATTTTGACAAACAAAAGGTCAATTTTGACTAATTCTGACATGGGGATTTCATTTCTGACATTTATTTTAACCTTAAACATATTCTTGAGCATGAATTCAAGATGGCGGCCGCGAACAACGTAATTCAGAAGAAATTTTAACATTTTCATCCAGTTGGGACATTTTGACTGATAAAAGGCAATTTTAGACGTATAGGCCAATTGAGGCATACTAATGCATTTCTAGAATCTTTTTTTTGTCTGAAGAGCGGAGTCATAAAGACGTAGTGGAACAACCAGAGTGTCAATAACACAGAAGCTCATCTTTAATTACGGCATAAGTTAATTACGGATTAAAATTTCTGAAATTTGTGAGGACATTTTATGCACAGGCACGATCTCTTTCAAACAAAGTAAACAAAATTGAAATCGGATAAGAATTGAGGAGGGAGGAGCAACGATGTTATATGTATTTTCTGGTACGAATATATATCTGAAACGGCAAAATCAAACTGAGCAGTGAAGCGTGTAGAAGAGAGTGCTATATTGGCTAATCTCACCATATGTCCCGTTATGAAAGATAACAGCATGAGTGCGAGAAAGTGCAATAAATAAGTGAGAACAAATGGACTATTTATGAGGTTTAACCCATTATCTTTATTCAAACCAACAATATGTTAATTTGTTAAACATAAAAACCGGTTGCTGATAAAAGAAGAAAACGCCCTTAAAATGAAGATATTACTCCCCTTTTTGAAATAGATTGATTATTTAAAATTCGCAATTTCTGAATGAAAAAAATGAAAAAATGAATGAATGAATGAATAAATGAATGAATGAATGAATGAATGAATGAATGAATGAATGAATGAATGAAAAAATGAATGAATGAATGAATGAATGAAAGAATGAATGAATGAATGAATGAATGAATGAATGAATGAACGAATGAATGAATGAATGGATGAATGAATGAATGAATGAATGAATGAATGAATGAATGAATGAATGAATGAATGAATGAATGAATGAATGAATGAATGAATGAATGATGGGGTTTTAGGCCACGTTTGTGCACATATAGGCTGAGCTGGACGAAGAAACTTTGGAAAAAGGCAGGGTGCGACTGATTACGCGCAGATAGGTCATATGTGTAGCATCGTAAGCTGTACCCCATGTCACTTTACACATCAAACGGCTATCTGACGCTAGATCATGACTCTAGAGCACCACCTACGCTTTTACATTATGGACTCTCTCATTTGCGCCACATGCCTTATTATTCAACCCTTTACCCTCTAACTTATCTAATTTAAATGTTCATATCTATATTGTTTCTCAAATGCTACCACGACCCACAGCTTCAATATAGCGACTATGAAAAATACCATAGAGGGGGGGGGGTGGCTACTATAATATCTCATTTATATACCACCATACTGCTGTTCGTAAAATAAATTATATGAAGTGAAATAATTGTTTACTTGATTATGTTACACTTTTTCAATTATTTTAGAAATATATATGGGAGTAGAAAAATATTGATGTAGCTGGCCATAATCATTATGTAATTGTATTACCTTATATTAGCTATTTTGAGATTATCTGGAGAAATGCCGGTTAAACAGTTAAATATTGATTTACAATACAACTGAGTGGATTGACCATTTTCTCTTTTATTAATTGAAGTAATTTAGTAAAACTTCCATCAAAACTCTAACTATGTTTTTTTGAATAGAAATATGCTTGGCTATGTCATCTTCTGTGGCATGAACAAATCGGAATATAGTATATGTTTTATTTGGTAAAAAATGTTCTTGTTGAAGAAACAATAGAAAATATTCATTAAATGTATTCGCTATTTTATGTTACTTTTTTCGGTTTAATTTTCATGCTATATTTTTTCTGATATGCATTACCTTAATTATGTCTCCTTGATTCCTCTGTTGTACGCTAGGTACTTTTAATATAATTATTATAGTCCTAAAAACATACAAAATAATAATTTCGCCTTGCAAGTCTAACATTTTTCTAAGTATTTTCCGATGTTTGTTTGTAAATTAGTGTTCACGGTTATAAAATTAGGGTCAGTTGTACTTGTTTTTTAGGATTGACATATAATTTATCTATGTGTAATCGACCTAATTATGCACTGAGATATCCATTTTGAATCTTAATGTTTTTGTTTATTAAATTCTAGTTTTCGTGGCTGAACACGTTTATTTTGCATTTGCTATGACGTCATGTATAGTAGCCCCCTATTGCTATTTAAGCTTGGGTCAGAAATGTATGGTGTCCGGATAGGGCCATCTCGCCCTTTCGTTGTTTCGCTGTTTCAAAAATTAAAATCTCTTTAAAATCTCGCTCTTTCGCATCGCCCTTTCGCAGTTTCGCCCTTTCGTTGTTTCGTTGTTTCGTTGTTTCCAGCGTCGTTGTTTCGCATCGCTCTGTCGTTGTGTTGCATCGCTCTTTCGCAGTTTCGTACTGTCGTTGTTTCGCACTTTCGCGCTTTCGTTGTTTCGCTCTTTCGTTGTTTAGCACTTTCGCTGTTTCGCACTTTCGCTGTTTCGTTGTTTCGCACTTTCGTTGTTTCGAGGTCTCACAGTTTCGTTGTTTCGTACTTTCGCAGTTTCGTTGTTTCGCTCTTCCGTTGTTTCCCACTTTCGTTGTTTCGCTCTTTCGTTGTTTCGTTGTTTCGCAGTTTCGTTGTTTCGCACTCTCGCACTTTCGTTGTTTCGCGGTCTCGCAGTTTCGTTGTTTCGTACTTTCGCACTTTCGCAGTTTCGCACTTTCGTTGTTTCGTACTTTCGCAGTTTCGCTCTTTCGTTGTTTCGCATTCTCGCAGTTTCGTTGCTTCGTACTTTCGCACTTTCGCTGTTTCGCACTTTCGTTGTTTCGCTCTTTCGCACTTTCGTTGTTTCGCTCTTTCGTAGTCTCGCACTTTCGCAGTTTCTCACTTTCGTTGTTTCGCGCTTTCGCGGTTTCGTTGTTTCGCACGTTCTTTGTTTTCCCCCTCCCCTCCCTTCCTCCTCCACTCGCCTTTTTGTATCACGTGTGTTGTGCATTGGTCCAGCGCTGCTTCAGTGTTATTTGAACGTCGTCATCGTTGGTCAATATTGAATCAGCTATGGGCCAATGTTGTTTGTTTTTGGCTAATAATGCTTAATAGCATATGCGGGTAACAGTCACAATAAGTTGAACGAGAATACAGCCCCTGGTAACGACTATGTCTGATAATCAGTTCACAGGTGTCTGGTTTTGTCGCGGAAAACATATATTGTGTATCTGTTACTCTTTATATGACGTCTGTCGTTTAATGAAGAGAGACGTTGATTGCACCAGCGAGACGTTATTATTATTAGCATACGCTGTGGCGTCGCTACGCCCTAAATCACACGCCTGCCCCGAGACAGGCTTTAGTGGGGCGCAGACGGCTTATATCGGTCACAAAATGCCTGGTATTGTCCACAATTTCAATTTCTCTGCGGAATATCGTCAGGAAATAAACATGAAATGAATAGGATTTTAGGCCACGTGTGTGCACATATAGGGTAAACTGGGCCAGGATAACCTCATGAGGATGGTGAGATGAATGAGATGGCACTGCCCTCCAGACACAGGACGCAATTCTAGCCTTGTAGTCCAGGACAGCTATGTCAAAAATAGGGTCAACCCACCACTAATTGCAACAGGAATTATTTCCTCACCAAAAGTCTTATAAATTATCATAGAACAACATATTAGAAGTCACATAGAATCGGAGTAATGGAAGAGTGCCTAATTTGCATAAATCCAAAATGGCCGCCATGAAAATTGACTGAGTCTTAATTTGGCGATATCTCGGCTAATAATCAATGAAGAATCATGATGTTTGTGTCTAACCTTATGTTTTTAGGGTCAAGGAATCTAATGAGCACTTGAACATCCTGGACATCCCATCTACACCACAAATAAAATATTTGATATAACGGATGTGTAATCACTTCAAATTTCACGAATTCTGATTTTGTAACATGACCATAATATTATGCCTAACCTGATTAATAATGACCTGATAATTATGGCTCTTTTATAAACATGTTATTGTTAAAGTTTCGAAATTCATTAGGGGGCCACCATCCAATCAGCGGGGGGGGGGAGTGGTGTTTTTGTCGTGGACAAATGATTTATTTCAACCAAACTCGGCGGCGAGCTGAAAATTTTAAATTATATTACATGTTGATATAGAACAGTTCTTTACGTAAATTATTTATTTCACACAGAGTCTACCCGAACCTATATATTTAAAAAAAAAACCACCACCCCCCCTCTTGAAGATTGATTGGTGGCCCCCTAACGAAAAAAATAGGATGAACCTGTTGACACATTCAGTGGGCCTAAAATATATAAGATAAGCTGTATTTGTAAATCACCTTATATGCACCCCTTTTACACACCCTCCTTCCCTCTACAAAATATTGCATGTCGAGGGTTGCTTGTGAAAAGGGGATACCTGTGATCATATCAGACTAATAATGCCACATTAAAACAGTGCGATTATAGTCGATTCACATTAACCGTGGTGAATGATTTTCGTCGATTTCTCAGTCAATTCTTAATCATTTGTCAATCATCTCATCATCCTCAGGAGGTTCTGGCCGAATCTAGTCTTGCATTTGTAACTGGATGGCATCAAGCACAAGTGGTCTAACCCACATTTTGACGATTTTGAGAAAAAATCGCGCTGCAACATGATGTACATGATAAAACTAATAAATAAAAATTAACACAGAAAGGTAAAAAAATCAGTGACCAAATAGTCTAACCCTGAATGTGAAACTCGTATATTGATCAAGTTTTTGCTATCAATAACATACATTTTCATCGTTTTTTTAATGTGGGTAAGCCCACTTGTGCCATCCAACTGATCTTGAAAAAATGAAATAAATCAGGCTTTAGGCCACCTTTGTGCAAATATAGGTTAAACTGGGCCAGGAGAACCTGAGGATGGTGAGATGAATGCGATGACACTATCCTCCAGATACAGAATTCGAAATTCGAGCCCTAGCAGTCTGAGGCCGAGCACGCTACCTCTCGATCACGGAGAGGCTCCCCACAATACTGACGTTTACACGTGGATGGGGAAGAAACATTTTTGTTTCTTTCAAACGGGAACCGAACCCAGAACTCTGGCGTGAAAGGCAGCGGTGCTAACCACTACCCTAGGGCCCCCGCCCAACTGATCTTGAGGAGATCCGTTGGAGCTGGATCTTTATCTGTTATGATTGGCAAGTTCGTCTTCCTTGCTGTACCAACCCCAGTCCAATAAAATCAGTGTATTCAAATTAGTAAAAAATGTGGTATTACATAAGATTCTAGGGCTTGACTATGATTTTATGATGAAACTTTTGCAGTCTCAGATGACCAAGCGTCTCACCAGGTTTACCTTTGTATAAAGCGACTAGAGCGTCTTCACCTGTAGATATCACGTCAGCCTTTGAGCTATTTAGATAATTGAATACTAGCCCACTGTTCCCGAAATACTGCACTGGTGGATAGGAGTGTCAATGCTGCTTTTCTGCCAATCCCGACGCCAGATGTGTAGTCCAGGAATTTTGGGTTTTGAAATGGAAAAAAATAATATAAAGCTGAAAATTTCAGAACGTATAAATTATGTCCTCCTTTATTACCTGTAAAAAGTCCCAAAGTTTCCCCTGAGCGGAACATCTTTTTTTTTGGCAAAATTCAAAATGGCCGCCAAGAGCCATGTTGAAGTTGTAATTCATGAACTATTTGACATATATTTTTATGCAATACCTCATTTCAACATGATTTTTAATGCTGAATTCATTTCTGAAGCTAGTAGTAACTTTTAGGATTTTGTTAAAGAATAAATCCAAGATGACTGTCATTTTATGTTTAATTGGGAGTAAGTCTATTGTCATTAGTATTTCAGATACATATAAGCTTTTAAATCTATAGACTACCAGTATGCCCTCCTTTAATACCTGTAAAAAGTCCCAAGGATTTTTCCGAAGTGGAACATATTTTTTTGACGAAATTCAAAATGGCCGCCAAGCGGGATGTTGAAGTTGTAATTCCTGAACTATTAAACATCTATTTTAATGTAATACCTCATTTCCACATGATTTTTAATGCTGAATTTATTTCTGACGTTATTAGTAGCTTTTAAGGTTTCGCCAAAGAATAAATCCAAGATGGCCGCCATTTAAGGTTTGATTGGGAGCAATTGTCATTCGTATTTGAGATACATAGACGCTTTTAAATCTATAAATTACCAGTAATTAATGACCAGTAACAATTAATTCTATATCCAAAATAAATATGCAGTTCACATTTTAATGTATTTATTTCATAATACATGATAGCCAAAGCATCATATTCAATCAATAAAACAACGTTAGTCTGAGAGAGTTGTGCCATTTTTTTTCCTAATCATCAATCTGAATTTCACACCTAATCATTTTCATTAATTTGGGAGGTGCTGCAGGTTTTTATTTTAAAATTGACATCCCCAGCCTGTTGGTGCTAATCTGTTGCCATGGAATTATTGTACATTTAGATATGTCAGTGATAAATGTTATTTACTACTACCCGATCATGTTTATATATATTTGACGCAACATTAATAGGAACCCGAATAAGTTTGTTTGTGTTTGAAATAACGAGGCCGTCCCGATGGCCCATTCGATCCTGCTGTGGCTCGAAGCTCAGAGCTATTGGATTCAAATCCTGGTCGGATGTTAGTCATCGAGGTTGTGCCTATACAGTGCTCCGAACTGTTCAAAGGCATGGAGTGTGCAGTGATGTCTATGGCACTGTGCACTATAAAGAACCCTTAAACTTTTTTGATAAGACTAGGGCATAGTCCCTTCCTTCTTTCACGATATTGCCATGATTGTGCAGAAAGCAACGTAAAGCAATCTTCACTTGAAATAACGACACGTAAAGCAATTTTCACTTGAAATAACGACAAGTGCATAGATGACAGATATTTTGTAGTGTGGTTCAGCTGGAAAGGTCTATATCCTAAAACCTTATATGGGACATATGAACGTGTAATATCAATTTATGAATAGTGATAACGACGCCAAAATTGGTCTGTGTATGCACCTGAGGGTACTGTGAGAACTGCATGCTAGTCAACCCTAAATCAAAATGACCGTCATTTTTCAATATGACCACCATAATATGTAATATTATAATAGGCCAGCTGCTATTAAACTGACCCGTTCAACAGAAACACTGAACACATGTCCGCAAAAATGCATTCCAATTTCTTGCTTCCAATCTCAATCTGTTTTTTTTTAAATCTTTTTTATATCTGATTGATGTCTGCTTTGGATGTAATTGATTTGTCTCGTTAGATAAATTGATTTTTTTGTGAATTATGTTTATTGTGTCCCTGCTTCCCGTGTTTCTGTTATGAATGACGAAATCATATTATATTGAGTAATAACAGATACACATATACATACATTATTTAATTTCCTTTGAAAATATACTGAATTGTTAAAGGAAGTTCAGTGCTGAAAAATAAAATTAGTAGTACCAGGGACACGTTGAGCCGTCTTGGTGTGGTAAGCTGTTGTGACATGGCACAACGCACGCTGTTGTCACCGTAATAATTGCATGCATCTTAATGTATAATTATTATTATCACATGAAAGGCTGGATCAACACCGAGGACAATTTACTGGACTAAACCACATAGCATAACCACCCTTGATTTCGGAGATACTTTTGACTGCCAGTATGTTTCCAAATAAAAAATTATGTAGAAATAAAATAACATAATTTCTGAAATTGTTCTTCTACCTCAATGGCCTCTGGCGGCCATTTTGGATTTTCGCAAAAAAAAACATGTTCCGCTCCTGGGAAACTTTGGGACTTTTTACAGGTCATTAAGGATGACCATCTGAACAACATCTGAACAATGCCTAAACTTCCTGGACTAGTGGTATACCATCCAACAATGTGATGCATAAACGACACATTTCTGTACACTTCTGGACCAACTGTTATTCTCAATAAAGCAATACTCCAGCATTTTGGTGGATGATTCTCTCCCTGCTTTGGCTCTGGTATAAGATATAATATGGGGATTTGGCATGGGAGCATGCCAATAAGTGGATTTGTGTCATCGCCAACCACGACTGCTGGGCTTGGTGTTTTCTTGAAGCCGCTAAGGCAGTTTGCACTATTAACAAATCTCTTTGTTAAACATGTTAGAATGATCTTCCCGTCAACATCAACACAACAATTGGTGTTCTATAGTGGTTGTTGACATACTTTACTTGATACTTGCATATTTCTTCATATGCGCTCCATTTACACAGAGAGACTCTATGAGGTAAGGTACCTCTATCTAATATATATTGAATGTTAATTTTGGGTAGTGGTGTGTTATCAAGCATGTGATTCCACAGTGCATCAACTAGGCTGTATTTATTCGCCCTTCTGGGAGTAAACTTACTATCATAGGGTTGTGTGATAGCTATATACATGTAGCTCGTACTGAAATACATTTGTTGGGTTAACATTACCCTGTCTGGCAGCTACACGTCTCTGAAAGATGAGTTAGGTATCAATATGAATGACCTCGTCTCTCATCTTAGTGAGTTATCAGCACCCTGTCCTGCAGATACAAGTCTCTGGAAGAAGAGTTTGGTATCAATATGAATGACCTCGTCTCTCATCTTAGTGAGTTATCAGCACCCTGTCCTGCAGATACAAGTCTCTGGAAGAAGAGTAAGGTATCAATTTAAATCACCTCTTCTCTTAACTTGGTGAGTTATCAGCACCCTGTCTGGCAGCTAGAAGTCTCTGGAAGAGGAGTTATGCATCAATGTGAATGACCACGTCTCTTATCTTGGTGAGTCATCAGCACCCTGTACTGCCGCTACAGGTCTCTTGAAGAGGAGTTGAGAATCCATGTGAATGACCTCGTCTCTTATCTTGGTGGTATTGGTGTTGCTGTTGTTTCGTTTTTAATGAGTGCTGTACCACGGTTTTCCTCACCATACCTGTTTATATTTCCTCACCAATCTCCTGAGTACGATACAAATTCACTGAGACATCACCTGTTATATCTGACGTGATTCTGTGCAATGTTTAATTCTAAGAGAAAGGATTTGTTTGTATCAGATACTACATAAACTTAAGGACGATATCCATACCCTCCCCAAATCACTTGTCCAAATCCTCCTCACAGCATGAAATTAATTATCCCAAAAAATCTAGTTATAAAATGACGCAGATAATATGACTCTCAATTAATAAAAAACGTTGATTTTCAGGATTATTGTTAGTGATTCAGATTATGTCTAAATGCTCCCCATCCATGTCCAAATCCACCCACACATGGGGGAGGATCTGGACAAATTAGATTTTTTTTTAATCTCTATGGTGTTATTCTTATGCATAGAATGTTCAAAACACATATGGCTATCCGTAGGCATAGTGAATCTCTTTCTTTAGACAAAAGATGAGCTTTATCACATGAACATGGTATGAGAAAAATGTTAAAAAAACTGGCAGTGTCCAAATCCTCCTGGGTTTCCCGTACAAGCCGGAGTTGAGAACAACCATACGAGACGCGGCGATTCATTCATGTCACTTCCTCTCGGCAAACCATCTGTAGTTTTGAGGTTTCTCATCAACACTTAATCAATGATTAAGTCAGTCGACAAGTCAGCTCAGAGCCTGTCATTTCTTCTGATAACATGGTGGCCATCATATTGATGGGTGATCAAAATACTTGAAATTTTACGCAAATCGGCATTCGTCATATACGACAATCTCATTTATGTCGTCAAGAGACAGTCTGAGATGCTTAATGATGTGCACATCCGATTTTTTGACACCAAAAACATATGATTAGACACCAAAATCATGATTCTACATTGATTATTAGCCGAGATATCGCCAAAATAAGACTTGGTCAATTTTTTTGGCGGCCATTTTGGATTTATGCAAATTAGGCACTCTTCCACTACTGCGATTCTTGGTGACTTCTAATATGTTTTTCTTTGACACTTTCTGAGACTGTTGGTGAAGGGATTATTTCTGTTGCAATTTGTGGTGGGGTCTTTTCATAGTTTGCCTGGACTATTGGCGGTCTGATGCCGTGCAGGGTACATATGGGTCACATAGGCTCACCACAATACTTTTTTTTACGAGTGGATGGGGAAGAAACATTTTTTGTTTCTTTCAAACCGCCGAGACAGGGGAACGAACCGGGGAACGAATCCGGTATCGGCGTGAAAAGCAGCGGTGCTAACGATTTTGACACCTCCTTCGTAACACTTTTTAACGCTATTTTGACTAAATCCTAAATTAAAAAAAATTAAATAACTAGGTAATTATTTACTTAACATCTAATCACTAAAATGTACATGGTTTTAAAATAATGGCTAAAAGATTAGCTTGTCAGTGAAAACTGAATTTTCAACTATATTGTAAATGTTGTTACGAATTTTGCCTTAGCTTTGCATTATTTACATGCTGACGTGAGCTTTTGATATACCTTAAGATGCTCTCACACTTAAGCTATAGCTTATTAATCTTTGAATTTCGCTCGGCATAAATTCGCCAATCAATTGCGAAACAGCAAGAGTACGAAACAACGAAAGTGCGAAACTGCGAAAGTACGAAACAACAAAAGTACGAGAGTGCGAAACAACGAAAGAGCGAAACAGCGAAAGTGCGAAAGTACGAAACAACGAAAGTGCGAGACTGAGAAAGTGCAAAACAACGAAACTGCGAAACTGCGAAACAACGAAAGAGAGAAACAACGAAAGTACGAAACTGCAAAAGTACGAAACAACGAAAGTGCGAAACCGCGAAAGTGCGAAACAACGAAAGTGCGAAACAACGAAAGTGCGAACAACGAGAGTGCGATGCGAAACAACGAAACAGCGAAAGAGCGATGCGAAACAACGAAAGGGCGATGCGAAACAACGAAACTGCGAAAGAGCGAAAGAGCGAGGCGAAACAGCGAAAGGGCGATGCGAAACAACGAAAGGGCGATGCGAAACAACGAAAGTGCGAAACAACGAAACTGCGAAAGGGCGGGATGGCCCTATCCGGACACCATAGAAATGTCTTATTTATTCATTAAGTTAAGAATATTTAGATGAAGCAGCATATTCAATTGATATGTACTCACACAGTTTTTTTCAATAGCACACAGTTTAAAGAAATTTTGAATTTTGTTTGCTGTGATAATATTTAAATTTATTTATTTGCTTGTATATGCTATGTACGAAGAGTACGATCAATAAACTATTATTATTATTATTATTATTATTATTTATTAAAACTTTCTATATTGTTGTGTGTCATTTGACTAAGGTGTGTGTGTGTGTGTGTGTGTTTTAAACTCAAGGACAATACAATACGGGAAATGATCAGATATGCGGGATGTAATTATTGCAGTGAGTGATTGCGTTCTATCAAAAGACAGGTCACATAATAAATGATCAAATAATGTGGCCGAATTTCGGTGACGGAGTTTTCCCACAATACTGAATCTTTACAAGTGTGCAATGAAGAAACATTTTGTGAAACTTGAATACTAGTCTAAGAGTACTATCTCCATGCAGACAGGCAGCTTTACACACTACGCCAGGCTCCTGCCCTAGCAACAATATTAACCCTTTAACCGCCGGTGCCGCATATATTCGGGTTTTCATTTTTTATTACAACATTATGTACCACCTTTTGTACATGTTAAAGATAAAATGTAACATCAATCAGCAATATTTGAAAACAGTTCACCTCCATTTTGTCAAATCTGAATAATTCTAACTCACTTGAAGCTGTGGATCGCGTCAGCGAGACACAACTTCAAGTGGGTGAAAATTCAAATTGAATAATTTGGCGGGTAAAGGGTTAACCTTTGAAGCGCTAAGTTCTACGATTTTTACCCACTTGAAATTGCGTGGGGTAAAAATTACTTACGTTTGCAGAATTTGCTTCAGCAAATTTAATGTTCGTTCCACATTCGAGGTTTCTTGTTTGAAAGCCGAATAAGAAGGCAAATGAAAAGGCTATAATGTTAGAGGTGATTCGCACTTTGAGTGGCAACCACCCCTGGGTCCACCTACTCATGATAGGTCATGCTTGGTGGTCTATTATTTAATTGACGATTTTACTGACAAACACACATAAACATCTATGCTACAGCAGATTCATCGTTTCCTATAAGTTATACGACCTGTATCATGTACAGACCACCCCAGGCGTCCCACCAAACACACAACTTTGACCCTATATTCGTTTAGTGTTGGGCCAGTGTTGCAGAACAGTACAGGGTCATGTGTTTTGTTTAGTGGGGTGACACAACGGAAAGTCATTAAACGACATTTTTATTTCATTATATAAAGTGACGTTTTCATTTACATTATTAAACATGGTTAAATATTTGATATTTGTTTCCAATGGACAATCAATTTTCTGATGGTAATTGCATATGTGTGTACTGTTATTATACTAATTCGAGCATATTACCAAATAACTTAGCTGCATTTGAATTCGTTTTTGAAGCACTACCAACGTTTCCTCTCGTGTTGATAAGGTTAACATGATCATGATAATAGTATTGTCATCAAAGCAACACATAAAATCGATTCAGTCCCACAGGTACTATTTAGTGTACTTCTGTATCTGCAAGTAGCGACGTGTGCTGATAATGTGTTGTGGGATATGGAATACCCACGAGGATTAATTTTCTCAAAACTATGCCGGTTTCCAAAAAAAATATCATGTTTTTCTTTGCTCTATGGATAACCTCTTCCAGCGTTGTGGTACTCACAAGGCCTCTGGGTGTCGTTTTTAAAAACGACACAGGGAATTCGTCTGTCAGTACTTTTTCTGAAACCATGGCGAGAAATGGCTCCATAAAGCGATCTGCACAGCTTGATGTGTACCACAAATATGAAAAAGATTTTACAAACGAGCAGCTTTCTCACACAAACAATTATACAATGAGAAGAAACAACGCATTGACTGATTTCCTGGAAGCACTAGCTAATCTTCTGAATTTACATCAGTATCACAATGAAGGACAATTGAATATGACAAATGATCGTGTCGAAAATGAACCAGCTAACGGCACAACAGAAACTGTTATGGTTAGTGGGATATTACCAACCTCCACGGACTCCCGTATGACTTTCACAGCAGCCCCTCAGTCAAATGATGAAAGCAGAGTTACTATAACAGGCCTTCAGTCAACTCATCCACAGCAGAGTATTAATACAGATATCTCTCAGTCATTTTATCAACAGACGAGTATCAGAACAACCACACAGTCACTTCATGAACAGTTGAGTAAGTTTACTACAGCAGCCCATCCGTCAATTCATGAACACATAAATGATGGGATTATAAAAATCAATACAAATCAGCGAATTTTTATCTCCAGCGATATGGGTGACTCAAGTGATTTTTCCAGTGATGAAGACGTGGATTTAGATAACAATCACGTTATTGTCAGCACCAGACAAGCTCCTTCTACTTCAATAATTCAAACTGCTCCACAAATGAGAACAAATAATGATTTTGCAGAAAGTAATCGTCTATTCGTGTCATCATACAGCAGTTCCGGTGAGTTATCTGAACGATCTCCCGAAACTCAGACCACGGTCACCACAGACGAAGCAGGAACTCATATAGACTTGAACAATCCAGTTGAGCCTGCTTTAATTATTAACAGCTTAGCTGATATGATAAACGTTTATAACAGAACTGCGATAGAAATAGCGGATACTATCTCCACCACTGAAACTAGTGAGGCAACTGTTACTTTCCATGGACATGATGGAGATTTGCTCACGGATCAAAGTAATACCACAAATGAGCAAAATGTATCAGAGTATATTGGTTCATTTGGTGACAAGAAGGACGGATTGAAATTAAATGTGACTTTTAACGACACTAACGGGGAACAAGAAGCTGATGATAACATCAATTCAGTAAACACAACTATAGGCCTACATGGTTACGAGGACCGTCTTAACGTTACAGAAGTACCCTTCGTTTCTCAGGCTGTCACTCCATATCATAGTGTGTCTATGGAAACGATACTAGCCCAACTTCTATTTTATGTGACTGATCTCAGGAACAGCTCAATTAATAAACATGTGATTAAAGGCAAAAAAAATAACGAAGATATTATCAAATCTGTAAAACATAATAGTAAAGTACATACACAGAATAAAACAGATGCGAAGAATGTATCTTCTGGCAATGAACATATTGTCCCCTCTGCTATATCTGGTGTAAGCACGGTACCAATAAAGTCAAAGCAACCATACAACGCAACACATATTTCGCAAAATATTCCACATGCAGAAAATGAAAATGTGTCAATTGCAAATCATTCAGAAAGAATGACATTGTACAATAATCCTAAATTAAATAACTCCCAAGAAAACACTTCTAATGTGTCGGATGCTATTTTTTTACATGAAAGTGGAATGAACTCAAATGAGGATGGAAAAATCACCCAACAGTCAATTACATATATTCCTGAAGTATACATGTCAGTAATAGATCATGATATAATGTCACCTAGTGAAGCCAACGGTTTGTCTCCATTCAAAACTAATATTTTAGCACATATGCCTCGGTTTTCAAATTTGCCGACTATTTTTGCACACGAACAGTCTTCTACTACCATCAATATTCCAGCTTCATCACCTGTTACAGAAATGTCTGAGAGTCAGCATTTTCCACAGAGTCCTAAGCCCACTGGGAGTTCAAAACCTGATTTAATAGCTAACGTTACTAGTCAAATCATCAGACGTGAATTTAAAGCAGACACTAATTTAAATAGCGCGGTACACATGCACTCACCAAGCCATGTGACATCAACCGTACTCCAAGATAAAAGGTATTTCCCCGTTGCTGCTTTTTTATATTCGTCAGATGTTTCAACAGCCTATAGTAATCTCAGTCCTACTTTCAGCTCACTCCATACAGCTCAACATCCTGTATTGTCCCGTACCATTTCTTCTGAGCCTACTGAAAACAAACAAACCTTGCTATCCAGATATGTACTTTCTTTACTGTCAACCGGCCCCGCACCAACACCATTTAAATCAACCATTGAGGGGGCGACAACACCTCAAAAAATGCCTATAAGTACCAGTCATTTAGCAACACCATATACGCCAACAAGTCAGGGAGAGTCAGCACCTCAAATAATGTCCACTAGTCCTGTAACAAAACCATATATGCCAACCAATCAGCAAGTGTCACCACCTCATATGATGCCAATAAGAGCTAGTACTCTAACAACACCTTCCACGCCAAGTCATTCAAAAGCAAATCCCAAATACGAGATAGCTGCAGGGCAAGAGTCAATACCTATGTGGGTTTCCCTTTTGTATGGGAGGTCGAGGAGAGTTTACAGGCCTGGAAGTCTCATTATGGTTCTCTTATCTAATCGTCTACCCACTCTACGAGCGGATATACATTTTACGAAAGATAATTAGGCTAAAGCGACACAATCATGCTAAAATCGTATTAAATTTTTATGTTGCGTATTTACCAGTTAAGCGAGATATAGAGACAAAATTTCCGTATTTCTTATTTTGGACATGCATGTCCGAGATAAGAAATCCGGAATTTCGTATCTATATCTCTCTTAAAGGGACTGGCCCAGGCTAAAATCATCAAGAAATCGGTGATGTTATTTCGGGTTCTTAATATGACCATATGATGTAAGCATGTACATAGACTAGAACTGCAAATTTTTATAATTTTTGTGCTGCGCATTCACCAGTTAGGCTAGATATAGAGACGAAATTCCTGATTTGTAATTATTGACAACCATGTCAAAAATAAGAAATGCGGGAATTTCGTCTCTATATCTAGTCTAACTGGTAAGTGCGCAGCACAAAAATTATAAAAAATTGCAGTTCTAGTCTATGTACATGTTTACATCATATGGTCATATTAAGAACCCGAAATAAAATCACCGATTTTTTGATGATTTTAGCCTGGGCCAGTCCCTTTAACTGGTAAATGCGCTACACAAAAATCGAAAAACTTTTGCAGTTTTAGTTTATGAGCATGTTTACATCATATGGTCATATTAAGAAGCCAATATAAAATTACTGATATGATTTTATCCTGACTGTGTCGCTTTAATGCATGTTAGGACGGCTTCAGATGGAGCTAGGTGCCACCTGGAATGGACAATAATGACATTAATGAAGGTTTTTTTAATCCTTATGATGTGTGCAAACATAAAATTATAAGTAAACGTGCATCTCTAGGTGTGTTTGTCTAAAATAGGCTATTATATTCAAAATGGCCGCCAAATGATCAAATTTGTAAAAAAAATGATATATTGGCCATAAACATGCATTGATATGTGACTGAAGCCATGATATGCCCTTGTCGACATCAACATGCTTTTATTATAACAGACAATCGAAAAAATTGCCGCTGAAATACGGCAAAAATGTCTGCCAAAATGGTTGAAATTGTAAAAATAAGTGTGTACTGGATATAATGGCTGGAGGTAAGGTGTCACCCGGAAGGGTAAATAAAACCACTATTATTTTCACATAGCTGGACTATTCAGGGGCCTGAATCAACCTGTGGATCAGATAACAACTGCTGCTTTACTGAAATATGGCCAAGAATGTACATTACCTATGTGCGATTTTTAGAAAGCGAGCGTATCACACATTTTCGCCCACTGAGTAGTCAAATGTTGAGCTATATCAAAATATTTAATATCATTAGAAAGCTACTGACACAGGCGTTCACAAGAATGTAAAATATTCCGTTTGTGGACTAATGCACATGAGAGCTTTAAGTTGGTATTTTAACCCTTAATTTTACCTATTATTCAAACGTTGTCAGTAAATAGTCAAAATACTTTTCTCTCAGCTGATTTTTGTATGGCATACATTTTGATTTTTGATTAAAACATGTTCTAGAACTATTGTTTACTTTAAATGACCCCATTTGGGATCAAAATAACATAACTCGTTATGTTATGTTATGAGTTATGTTATTACACACATTTTGGTTAGACGTAAAAATTGGCACGTTTTTTTCAGGGTCGGAAAAATTGCCTGTGGTTTCATGTTTGCCAAATGAGTAGTCAAATTTTGGGTTAAAGCAATATATTTGATTATCAATGGAAAACTATTGGCACCGGCCTTCACATAGATGTAAAATATGTTGTATCGTCTGATCATTGACAAATACAGCAGGAAGCTTTAATTTTGTATGTTAACCCTTGATTTTACCTATTTTTAATACTTTTTCAGTAAATAGTTAAAATACTTTTCTCTAAGATACTTTTTGTATGGTATAAATGTTTAGTTTTGATTCAAACATATTCTAGAAGTATTGTTTACTTGAAATAAACACACTTGAAATAAAAATAATTAGTTATGTGAACATATTACATGTTTTTTTGGTTAGACGTAAAATTTGCTCGCTTTTGTTTAGGGTCGAGAAAATTGCTCATATTATCTCACATTATTGCCCAATAAGTGTTCAAATTTTGCGTTATATGGATATATTTATTTTCAATAGAAATCTACTGACACAGGCTTTCACATGGATGTAAAATATGTTGTGTCTGATCATTGACAAATGAACAAGAGAGCTTTAGGTTGGTATTACCAATCATACTTTTTTAGTAAGTAGTCAAAAAACTTTTCTCTCAGCAGATTTGTTATATATTATGAAGTAAATGTTTAGTTTTGATTTAAACATGTTCTAGAACTGTTGTTGACCAAAAATAACCTATTTGGAATAAAAAAAAATGATGATGTATTTCAACATATTACACACGTTGTTGGTTGGACACTTGTCTTCCGGCTTGTGTTTTGCGTTTCTGCCCAAAGAGTACCAAAATTAAAAACATGTACCAACAGCTTTGATATCAGTTGAAAGTTACTATCAAGGACTTTAACCAGGATGCATACTATTTTATTTCTGTTAAATAAGAAATCTACCAATAAGCACTACGTTTGTATTGTATCCCTTCATTTGAACGATTTATAACGTTTTTTAGAGAATACCAGTAGGACTTCTAGCTCATGTTGATTTTATATGTTATCTCAGCCGCTACAAAAAAAAATCTTGGCCACCGAAGAAGTGATCACAGCCACTTCGAAAATTATCCAAGCCACTACAAAAGTGATTTTGACCACTGAAGAAGTAATCACGCCACTTTTAAAGTTATCTCAGCCATTATACAAAATATCTTGGCCACTGAAAAAGTGATCACAGCCACTTTTTATCTCAGTTATCTCAGTTATCCCAGCCACTATAAAAGTGACCTTGGCCACTAGCAAACTGGTGTCAGCCACTGAAAAAGTTATCTAAGCCCCTAGAACGTGATCTTGGTCACTGAAGAAGTGGTCACAGCCACTCTAAAACGTATCTAAACCACTACAAAATAGATCTTGACCAAAAAAGAACCTAAAGAAGTGATTATAACCGTTTTAAATATCAGCCCCAATAAATCTTGTCCACTGAGGAAGTTATTTCAAACACTACAAAGTTGCTGTGATCACTTCTTTAGTGGCCAAGATCAATTTGTTTGTGGCCAAGATCACCTTTGTGGTGGCTGAGATGATTTTTAAAGTGACTGTGATGGCTTCTTTAGTGATCAAGATCACTCTTGCAGTGACCGAGATCACTTTTTAGGGGCTAACATAAGATTGTTTGTGGTCATGATCACTTTTGTTGTAGCTGAGATAATTTTTAAATTGGTTGTGATCACATCTTCAGTGGACACGATCATTTTTGTAGTGGCTGAGATCCCTCTTAAAATTGTTGTGATCATTTCTTTGGTGGCCAAGATCATTTTTCTAGTGACTGCGATAACTTTTAAAATGCATGTGATCACTTCTTGAGTGGTGGCCAAAATCATTTTTGTAGTGGCTGAGATCACTTTTCATGTTGCTGTAACCACTTCTTCAGTGGTCAAAATCACTTTTGTAATTGCTGAGATAACTTAGATAAGTAGCTGTGATCACTTATTCAGTAATCAAGATCACTTTTAAAAAATAGCTCCAGAGAATTTAAAAGCAATAACAAACATTTATACCATGTAAAGGTAAAACTAGAGAGATGTCCTGCTGGTATTCACTGGAAAAACGTTGGAAATTATTCAAATGGAGAGATAAAATACAAACTTAGCGCTTTGTTGTACATTTAGTATTTAACAGAAATAAAATACTATGTATCCACGTTAAAGCCTTTGATTGTGAATTTCAACTGATATCAAAGATTTTGCTAGATTCTTAAATTTGGGCATTCATTGGGCAAAAATGTAAAATACAATTTTTCACAAACACAAACACACAATTTACGTCAGACCAATATGTGTAATATGTTCACATAATTATTTATTTTTATTCCAAATGAGTTTATTTTAAGTAAAAAATATATTTTGACTATTTACTGAATATGGGTGAAAGGGTTAAATACCAACTTGAAGCTCTATTTTGCATTTGACAATGATCAGACACAAAATATTTCACCATGTGAAGGCCGGTGCCAGTAGCTTTCAATTGATATCAAATATATTGATATAGCTCAAATTTTGACTACTCATTGAGTAAAAATGTGAGATACAGCTAATTTTTCTCGAGCCTGAGAAAAACGTGCACATTTACACGTCTAAGCGAAAACGTGTGTAATAAATTATGTTCACATAACGCATTATTTTCATTCCAAATCAACAAAGGTTCTAGAGCATATTTGAATCGAAACTAAACATTTATACCATACACAAATCAGCTGAAAGAAATGTATTTTCACTATTTACTGAAAAAGTATGAAAAATATATAAAATTAGGCGTTAAAATACCAACCTAAAGCTCTCTTGTGCATTTGTCGATGATCGGATACAAACTATTTTACATCCATGTGAACGCCTGTTTCAGTAGCCTTTTATTGATAATAAATATATTGCTATAGTTCAAAATGTGTCTACTCAGTAGGCGAAAATGTGTAATACGTTCGATTTCTCAAAATCGCACAGGTAATGTACATTTTTGGCCATATTTCAGTAAAGCAGCAGCGGTTACTTGATCAACAGGTTGGTTTCCGCTTCTGAGTAGTCCAGCTATGTGAAAATAATAGTGGCCTAAATTCCCCTTCCTGGTGACACCTTACCTCCAGCCATCATATATAGCCAGTACACATTTCCCCCTAATATTTCAGCCATTTTGGCCTCCATTTCGACCATATTTCAGCAGCCATTTTTTTTGTCTGTTATAATAAAAACATGTTGATGCAAGTTCGGCAAGGGTATTATTATGGCTTCAGTCATATATCAATGAATGTTTATGGCCAATAAATCATTTTTTCACAAATTTGATAATTTGGTGGCCATTTTAAAGTTCTTAGCCTATTTTAGCTAAACGCACCCGGAAATTTACGTTCACCTGAATGTTTATGTTGGCACACATCATAAGGATTCAAAAAAACTTTATGCCAATAATGTCCATTCCAGGTGGCACCTAACTCCATCTGAAGCCGGTATATGTAGACGATGACATACTTTAGGCTACTCAAAAGTAAAAATCGATGTGTCATGTATGTTGATTGACAGAAAATATTAAACGGTGTCTAGTGACGATATGGATTTTAATTTAAAAAAAGTAATAATTATATATACGATTGCTGAACAACCAGCTAGCAGAACGTCTGCACACAAAACATATTATTTTTTCTCAAATATATTTGAAAGAATTATGTGAGAAGAGCTGAACAACATTTTTTCTCACTCGGAGTACCAGGCCATCTTGCTACATACATTCTAAAAGAGCAAAAACAATTCAAAATCAACTACTCAAAATCTGTTATATCAAGAAGCAATTTGTATGTTGCTTCGAAGGATCAATCGATGGAGGGATGGTAGGCCTAGGCTAACGTACTACGATATGTACATTATGTTTCAATAACACTAAAAAACCTCATAGGTTGCAGGATGCTTTACCACCTAAGAGCGAGTGTGGTCATAAGACTACTTTGTCTCACATTCAGGCTGAATTGGGTCGTGCTGCCAGTGATAAAAACACAGGATTCGAAATTTGAGGCGTGGCGGTTTGAAGTCGAGTGCGCTACCTCACGTTCAAGGAGGATCTCACTAATATCAAGATTACGAATAGTCGGGGAAGAATACTTCTTCCTTTGAATTGAGGCGTGACAGGAAGTAGCGCTAGCAAGCAGGGTCTCGTTATTATGCAAGTACCGGTCAATGTTGGTATTCATTTTATCTTGTTGACACAATTTATTGTTTGTGTTGGATAAGTTACATAGCTATTTTTTTATTTTGTAAAATAATTTAAATAACTTTTATATAATTTACAATCTAAAAAAATATAATATACCTATTGAAATTATTTTTATTTTATATTATTATATTAGCTTATTTTATTTGTCAATTTGTGTGCGCTATGTTCACCTCTACATATAAAAAATGAAAATAATGAATTCATTAAATGAATGTGTATGGCATTGCGCTGATTGCGATAAACTACACTATTGTGTGGTGAGGAATACGAGAGAAGGTATTAAAGGGGATCGGATGCTGTAAGGTGGGCAAACCAATGTATGGTACTCAACATGATTATAATAACAGATACAAACAGTAGTGGGTGTAATAAGCTAAACATGGTGATAAAGTTTTGAGATTTTGACACAGTATAGGTATGATGATGTTATATCAGTTTAAGATGGGAGCCCACGAGGAAAAAGATATTTTTAATTTTTATGTTTAATGTTTTTATTTTTCTAATTTGTAAAAAAATACCACAATCGCCTTTAATTGTATATTGTAACGAAAAAACATTATCTCGAAATATTAGACTTATTAAGAGTAAGCAAACTTAATGCGTTCCCAAATTAAAATTGAACTAATCTTAATTTAAATTAAAAAATGTCCACTGCCTCCCTTTTTTCTCATAAAATTACACTATGTCCGTTCCCTTGCAAATTATGGATGTGTACCTAACATGCATGAGAAAATAAAATATTGTGTTAAATACACTTTTCTTCATTTTTATTTACAAAATGGGCGCAAAAATGATAATATCTTTAAAAATAGATATAATGGGAACAAATTGTTGAGGTAGTACCCGCCCATGCAAGCCATTAGAGAAACGTTCGCCACAAGAGTGATTGATAACATAGATTACGACCCCTCGTCAACAACAGCAGCACCGGCACTAGCATCAGTAAGCTACATTACTTTACATAATATCAGGACAATACACCTAAGCCTAATGTCTTTGATAAAAAAATGGAAAAGAATAGAGCTAAGCACATGTCAACATCCCTTGACCTACCGCATTGAGATAGTCGCAAGAGAAACCAGCTGTACCTCCCAAGTCCTGTCTACAGCACCAGCCATCCCATGTCACACAAACTGCCTGCACGTTCCCAGAGCGGCTGCACAAGAGATTGCAAGTCACTCTGTAAATATTTTATCAAAGCTTGCATTTCTAACTGTGGGTGTAAAAGAAATGCTTACTTGTATACCAAAATTGGATGAACATCTTTTTGCTACTGTTACATATGACAGTTTAGTTGTTTGCATTTGTCTAGTATAATAAAACATCTGCAATATACTTTCCAATGTTATAATACTTTTTTGTTTTTATATATAGCAGTAACAACATTGAATGACAATCCTAGTCTAAAAATATATTTACCACTTAATACATAGAAAATTAATGTGAGACACATGTATGTAGCTCCATTGTTTCCAAAAGTGCAATCTTTAAAACATTGAAAATGGTGGGAATTCAGCCGCCATCTTTAATTTTTAGATTACGATGGTCATTAAATCATGAAGTGAAATCAGAAACTGAAGGCTTCCAGCATGTTTTTAACTTAGATTAACAAATCAAAGGCATATTGTTACAACAATGGGAGCAATTCATAATAAATAAACTACACATGATATTTTTTTATTTTATACAAGATACACGTAGCTATGCATAGACGACATCATAGACATTGTATCCCACCATGTCTAAGACATATATTTCAATTAGGGCTAATTAGATATGGATACAACTTGTCTCTTTGGATAAAAAGTTTTGTTTGGACCTAAAGATCATCCATGCCAAATGGCATGCTTGCCCTAAAAAAGCAGTAGTTGGCCACTTTTGAGCCCTTAGCATGTCTACTGATAGAGGTGGATTATTGGCTCGTACCGAGCCAATTTTAGTTGCAAGAAAAATATTCGATCAGCTTTGTACAAGTTTTACTTTATTTGGGTGGCTTTGAATTCGAACTGAAACATGTAAAAAGGTACACATCATTAACTGAAGGCTTCCAGCATGTTTTTAACTTAGATTAACAAATCAAAAGCATATTGTTACAACAATGAGAGCAATTCATAACAAATAAATGTATCTCCTGTCCTAAATTAGTTGAAATGATGATGTTATTTATGTTTCGTGTGAACTGATGCAAAACTTATAAATAACCTAAATTTTACAGTAAAATATCATAATTTATAGTAGTTCTGCTAATTTTGAAGGTCAAGGTGGCGACAGAATGTTTAACTAATACCACAAATCGATTCCCCAGTGTGAAATTATCCCAAATCCATATTTCACCCATGTTTCTGAGTGAATTAGTATAAAAGAATGATATCTTATTTTTTTCAACAATTAGCATTATATATGCTAATTAGGGCTAATTAGATATGGATACAACTTGTCTCTTTGAATAAAAAGTTTTGTTTGGACCTAAAGATCATCCATGCCAAATGGCATGCTTGCCCTAAAAAAGCAGTAGTTGGCCACTTTTGAGCCCTTAGCATGTCTACTGATAGAGGTGGATTATTGGCTCGTACCGTGCCAATTTTAGTTGCAAGAAAAATATTCGATCAGCTTTGTACAAGTTTTACTTTATTTGGGTGGCTTTGAATTCGAACTGAAACATGTAAAAAGGTACACATCATTAACTGAAGGCTTCCAGCATGTTTTTAACTTAGATTAACAAATCAAAAGCATATTGTTACAACAATGAGAGCAATTCATAACAAATAAACTACACATGATATTTTTTTATTTTATACAAGATACACGTAGCTATGCATAGACGACATCATAGACATTGTATCCCACCATGTCTAAGACATATATTTCAAAGCTTATATATACAGCACTTTTAAATTTTAGGTATTATTTTATTTTTCAAGTTCAGTGATTTATTCAATCTCCTATGTTATCCAGTTTATTTGGTATAAACATTTTTATTTACCAATTACAACAGCACAAAAACAATATTGTAGTACAATCCTCCTCTTATTATGGGCATTATATGAATGTCTCGGCTATGGTGAAGCAGCTGAAATATCACATGATCACCAAAAAACAGCGGAATTCTCTATTCCTTTTTCTTTGTCACATATATGGTATTGTATGATACATGTAATCATTGTATTATGTATGTTTATCTGTATTAGTGGGGCGCACAATGGGACCAAATATGTCGAATCTATGATCAATAACTCTGAACGATATTATCAATGTGCGTAATCAGTCTAATGATAATATTCAACTATTTTACAAATAAGCGATAACAACTTCTTTTTTTTATGTGTCAGTATTATAAATAAAATGCATCCCTGCTTCTTTTTAAGCTAGATAGATTATATATAGTAACTATTCAAATTTGAACTATATGACATGATAGATAAATATATTAGAATAATCTACTTCATTTTTGTTTAATTCACCATGTTCACACACTATTTAAGTAAAAAAAAATAGAATAAAATAATTTAAAAAGATACATTTGAGTTACATGTATGCGAGCTTTTCAACTTTTATAATGAAAGTGATTTATTCGCTCAATATAATGCAGTTTACGAACTCCATTTCGTATAGCCCAGACTGTATCTGAAACTAATGGTTTTAGTCACAGATTGCGACGGTACAAATACGTGTAGTGAATCCTATGGGCGCTCATGGCTAAGGGTTGGCCACAATTTATCAAATCAAAAATAAATTTGTTAGAATCAGTAACATTTTTACCAATATTTAGCCATTTTAAGCTTGTTTTCAGCTACGTCGGTAAAATTGTGTGGGAATGTTTTCAAAATTAGTGTGTAGATCGCACTCACGCACCGCCATGATAACAAACATTGATTTCCCTGTTCAAGCAAATTTCACAATCCACGCCCACATCTTCGCGGTGTACAGCTGTTCACGATTACACTTCATAGACCCCACCAAAATAAACAGAGGGCTCCCATCCTAATATTAAAGAGGATATATTGAAGTACATGTCCTCCAATTTTGACAGCTTTATCATTTTTTTAATCAGGTCAACATGTCGAGCTTATTACATCTACTAAAGCAGCGATAGTGCAGCGGTGATGAAAATCAATGGGCTTTAGGATGGTGAGATGAATGAGATAACACTGCCCTCCAGACACAGGATTCGAAATTCGAGCCCTGGTGGTCTGAGGCTGAGCATGCTTAGCCTACCTCTCGGTCACGGAGACTTGCAATATTTAATCTTTACGCGTGAGCAAGGAAGAAACACTTAGTTTTATTATTGTGCATATGGCTAGTTTATATCACATATTTAGTAGTATACAAGATCTGTTTAACTGAAACATAAGTTAGTAAACTATAATTTAGAAACACAAAGTAAAAAAATATATCAATGCAGATGTAAATAGATAAGAACTATGGTTTGCTGGTGTGGGCTGGGTGTGAACAACCTTACACCAGCGATGGCCCAACATCTCCTGTTTGCTGGGCATACGATGCACTGGGCTGGTGCTGGCTGTTTGTTCTCCTACATAGGACGAACACCGGTGTTGTACTCCTATGTTTTTAAACGAACATACTAATTATTTTACTCATTACATGTTTTATGTTACATGCTTAGCAATAGTAATTGTATTGAATATTTTATCAATCAAACATATATAAACAGATAAAGCTCATCTCGGTGTTGGTGCCGCAGCAAATTGTCCCACAGTGCCTAATAGCACGGATAGATTAGGGTTACTCTTGTATAATAAATCCATTTGAAAGCTTTCAAAATTATTGCATAATATATGGGGATTTCGTTTGAGCCCGAAGGTCAACAACATTAGGCTACTTGCCAGCAGCGCTGTACGAAGGTGAAGTGAAGTTGTCTATGTCAGTATGTCCAGTATGTCAGTATGTCAGTATGGCCAAGAGTCGGAAACGATGGGCCAGCATAAATTTTAATCAATATTGGTTCAGCGTCTCGTGTTTGCTGGGTTAATAGTGCGGTAAAAGTAGTGGTTCAACCTGAAATAAATTGTTAACAGAGGTATTTTTTGTGTTTATGACTCAGAGGGGCCTGCTGAACAAATTCTGAGCAGCAACCACCTGGCAACCATTTTGATCATATGCTAATTAGCATAATTAGTCTAATTTGTATAATTTATTAGGAAAAACTTGAAAATGCTATAACTTTTCAAATAATTTAAACTTAGAAAGCTAATTATTGTGTCTACATCCATGTTTTCCACCCCGGAGAATTCGAATAAGTCGGTATTAAATACTCCAGACCTTCCTAATTAGCATAAATTTGCATAAATTTGCATAATTAATCATGAGATTGCTAAAAAATTGATAATTTATCAAATAGTTTACTTCAAATATTTATTTTGTTGTCTGCACCTATATTTCTCACCCGCTTGAATTCTATAAAAAGTTTTTTTAAATACATTGGAACCTTTTAATTAGCATTTTAATCATATGCTAATTAGCATAATCAGCCTAATTTGCATAAATTATTAGGAAAAATTTTGAAAATGCTTCAACTTTTGAAATAATTAACTTATAAAGTTAATTTTTGTGTCTACACTCATGTTTTTTACCTCGTAGAATTCGATAAATCGGTATTGAATACAACAGACCTTTCTAATTAGCATAAATTTGCATAAATTTCCATAATTAATCATGAAATTGCTAAAAAAATATAACTTATCAAATATTTCCCTTTAAATGATGATTTTGTTGTCTGGGCCGATATTTCTCACGTGCTTGAATTCCGTAAAAACATTTTGAATACCCTGGAGCCGTCTTTTTAGCATAATTTAGCATTTTCATCATATGCTAATTAGCATAATTACCCTGAATTAATTGGAAAAAACTTGAAAATGCTATAACTTTTGAAATAATTTTAAACTTAGAAAGCTAATTTTTGTGTCTACATCCACGTTTCCCAACCCGTAGCATTCGAATACGTCGGTATTGAATACTCCAGACCTTTATAATTAGCATTAATTACCATAAATTTGCATAATTAATCATGAAATTGCTAAAAATTCAATAATTTATCAAATAGTTCACTTCATTTGTTCTACGATCACTTGGAATGGTTTATAAGCCTACAGCCATGTATTCCATCCCGCTAAGTTCGTTTAAGTGTACGATAAGTTCAATGCGCCGAAACGGCTGCAGGACTATATGCTCCCCGGGGAGTTGAAATGGCACACGAATGAACAGGTCCAGTGACCAGGGGGTAGGATGTAAAGTCCGATAATAGTCTATGGAATAAATCGATGTAATGTGCACTTTGTGAAGAAATCATGAAATTTGGCACAGATGACCTCTAATAGACCCTTTTCGAATTCTGATATAGGGCAGTAGAATTTGACCTCGTTTCGACCTTCTAATTTGCATATTTCCAAAATGGCCGCCATCTGATAGGGGTAATTAGAGTGGAAATGTCAAAATCGAGATACAGACCTGCAAATAGGCTCAAATTGAAGGTAATAATATGCTGATTACAAATTTCAAACTAATATTATTGTTATACATCATTTTCCTAGCCTAATTTGCATAATTCCAAAATGGCCGCCAATCGCAAGGTGAAAACAGTGAAAAAGTCAAAAGCGAGATAAAAAATCAACAGAGACATTAAATTAAAGGTGATAATAAGCTGATTTCAAATTTCAAAAAAATGTTTTTGTTTTACATACTTGTCTTAACATAATTTGCATTTATCAAAATGGCCGCCAATCGCCGGTAATCAGAAAAAACGTTAGGATTGAGACCGATACCTGTAAATAGGCTGAAATGAAATGGCCGTCATTTGTGTAAGGTCAAACAATGAACTGATATAATTTCAACAGAATATAATGATTCATGATTTGGGTGTCTACCAAAGGGTTTTCGTGGATGCCTGACATAATAGTGGTGTGGTTAAAAAGTATTTTTGGACATTGCATTCTGGGTATAATCCAATATGGCCGCCATTTTTGCAAGGTTAAACAATAAATTGACGTAATTTTCACTAGAACAGGCGCGCCTGCAGGCATACGCAAGGTACGCAAGTGCGTACCTTCAAATTTTCAAAGCGTATATGTTGTTAAAAACAATATATAACTTCCCGGGACTGCAATCAAAACATGTGTTGACGGCCACAATTTGCGGCTAATTAGTCGTAGGTGTGAAGATCACAGACAGACTGACCCCCACCCCTGTTAGACATAGCGGTAAAAACATACATCGGATCGGTTTAAACATAAATACCTTGTGGAGAGGGACTTTTAATGATCAAAGACCCTACCCACGGCCACTCGATTGATTGACGTGTCACCGACCATCAGGACGGTGATTTTATATAGGCCTATATAATTTTCTACGTCCTTCTAAATCTGATAATGACGCCTCCGTGTTGAAGCAATTCATATATGCAAAACTCCAGTTTAGTTGCCTCGCTGTGATATGCACATATATACATTATAGCCATTCGTCTTGTTAAGGGCAAATGACAGATACATTATAATTATTCATTTTAATAATTTCAATGATTTTTTTATATTTTTAATTTTTTAAATTCATTTATCATTTATAGTGTTTATTCATTTCATCATGTTTATTCACTTTATCATGTTTATTCACTTTATCATGTTTATTCAATTTATCATGTTTATTCACTTTATCATGTTTATTCATTTTCTCATGTTTATTCACTCAATTTGTTCATTTATTTTCTTATGAGCGTTTTAGGTGTTTATTATAGCCTATAGTTTTAATTTGTTTAATCCAAGAGATAATCAAGTCTGTTGCAGAATTTGAAGCTGGAGAGAAGATGTAATATTATCAATTAACTGCTACAAAAACACACCTGCAGTGTCTGGTTAACGGTGGTCATGTTTCACGCGTTACCCTCTTTGATTTGTACTCTGGAGACGAAGTTGCTTTTTTTCAAAGGTTTATAAGAACATTTACACCATCTTTTCTGTACTTCTGACGATGCCTGTCTCTACAGCAACAGCTGAGAGGTCTTCCAGCTGCTTGCGCAGATTAAAGACATACCTGCGTAGCACCACAAAAGAGACACGATTAAGTAGTCTAGCCCTAATGAACATACACCATGACATTCCCATTAATTCAGACAATGTTTTAAGTGACTTTGATTCCTGTGGCATACGTCGCTTACCTTTTTCATAGACAATAATCGCAATAATGACCTGATTACTATGAATATGTCTATATATATAATTTAAATATATGTATAAATAAGTATACCAATCATTAATAAAGTGCTACCAATTATAAATAAAGTGATTATAAATAATAAATAAATTGTATATATTATATATCCATTGTTTGCTTTGAATTATTACCGTCAAATTATAATCACCCCCCCCCCCACTCTTCGGCATCATATGTGCGTACCACAGGCCAAATTCCTGCAGGCGCCCCTGCACTAGAACATAAGCATATTCATGATTTTGGTGTCTACTGTAGGGTTTCCATGTATGCCCGAGATAGTAGTGTGGCCAGAAAGTACATTGGACATTTCATTATTGATAATATCAAATATGCGCGCTATCTATTCAAGGTCAAACAATAAATTGATATTATATTCTACAGAATAAACGCAAATTCACGATTTTTGTGTCTACCATAGGGTTTTCGGGCCCGAACTAGTGGTGTAACCAGAAAGTACTTTAGACAATGCTTTGTTGGTAAAATCTAAGATGGTCGCCTTGTCTGTAAGGCTAAGAAAATAATTGAAAATCATTTTCGATAGACACACAATTTCAAAGTATTATTAAAGACCAAAGATGACCACAAAGATTGCAGCCAATACATGTAATTATGTCTACCGAAAATACTATTTTTAGCTAAATGTAATACCAAATTTAATTTAGGACAATGTTAACGCAAACCATCCATTTTTTGTAACAAGCAAATGTCACAATACATCTGTTACTTTCTAGATAAAATATACAGGAAAATATACAGGGGAATATCTACTTTGACATGTAAATATTGATATAATAAAACAATAATACTAAAATTGCCCTTTAACTCTTCTCCATCGCCCTTTAACCCCTTTTTGTTGCCATTTGGTGCATCTTCGACACCCTTTAACACCTCTTTCCTGTCAATTAACGTTGCTCTGTCTTTATTTAACGTTTATCAATCACCCTTGAATGCCTTCCTATTGCCCATTAATGTTTTTACATCACCTATTAACGCCTTAAGATTGATCTTTAATGCCTGTCTGCTGCCCTTGAACGCCTCTCCGCCGCCATTTAGCGCCTCTTCATTGCCCTTTAGCACCTGGTTCATCACCGTTTAATACATTCCCATTGCTCCTTAACGTTCTCTTTAAAGCCTCACAGTCAACATTTAATGCCTCCCCATTGCCCTTTAATGCCTCCCTGTCGCTTTTTAACGCAACACCCATCACACTTTATGGAATCTTTGTCATCATTTAACGACCTTCAACGCATCCACATTGACACTTGATGCCTTCACATGGCCATTTGATGCCTCATTATTGGTCTTTAACGCTTCCTCGTCAACCTGTTATGCCTGCCTATTCTCCTTTAATCCATCTCCGTCACCTTTTAAAATAACCAGTTATAGATGAATGCCTTTCTGTCACACTTCACCATCTCTTCATCACGTTTTAACGCATCTTTGTCGTCCTTTAACCCTTTTTTGTCGACCTTTAATGCATCTTCATCACCAAATAACGCCTGTTCGTTCCCTGTTTATCCCACAGCAGTCTAAGTCCCAGCAGAGATCGGACGTAACATTTATGACGCTGCAGAGCATAGCTCGGACCTGGCAATAATGCTTAACCATTTACCAGGCTACCTCACTTGCCTAACAATAAACATTGCATGGGAAACCTCAATCACATGAGGGTGATATATCCTCGTCACAACCGTTTCTGAACTAAAAAATAGAACACAAGGCTTAGATGAATATGAGGCTCAGGTTATTTCTCCTGAATGTATGAAATATTGTATACTCCTCAGGACATATAGAAAGGTTCCTAAATCCCATGGTAATACCTTATTCATCCTATTAATGTGTGTATAGACCTATTGAATGCTTCTATGAACTGTCTTTGATTTATTTTGATATATTCTTTGTTAAGTAACATAATTTTGTACTCCTAAATTCTGTGGATCTCAAGTACCATTCAAACAAAAATTCTGAAAATTTGATATTTGAATTACCATATTCAAACTCGCTCCGGTTACCATAGCAACATCACATTGACCAATCAAATATGGTGTATTCTGGTTATGTATTGTGTGTGTGCTCCTGGGATGAATGGGACAAGCATACGTCACTCTAAGTTGATATTAGAAGTATGAGAATATGTTTCAAAATCACAAAAATCGGTAGACTACACAGACGTCCAATGTCTACACGACCAGACTGCTATGAGTTATGGTTTTCCCATTGCTTTATAACTCGTCTTCATCTCCCTTTATTGCCTACTTGTCACCTTTTTTCGCACCCTTGTCGGATTTTACGATTTCCCATCGTCCTTTAACGTCTCCATGTAGCCCTTTTCTGCATCCTCGTCTCCTGTTGACATATCGTCTCTATTCAAAAAAAGTCTCTCTGTCACCCTTTAAAGCTTCTTTTTCACCCCTCAAAGCCTGATCATTGCCCCTTAAAACTTTTCCGTCACCTTTTAATGCTTCCTCTTAGACCTAGACCGCATTTCCATTGCTCTTTAATGCCTCTTCGTCGCCCTTTGACGCCTTTTCTTGGCCCTTTTGTGGCTTTTTATTGCCTCCTTGTCGCTATTTAACACATCTGAATTGCCTTCTAATGCCTCTTCGTCGCAATGTAAATATTTTTAATTAATCTTTAATGCCTTTGTATCGCCCTTTAACTCGTCGTTATCGGCCTTTAGCGCCTCCACATCGCTCTTTAACACCTCTCTGTCGCCCTTTAGCACCTCTTCTTAAACCTTCAATGCCTTTCCATCGCCCTTCAATGCCTCTACGTCGTCTTTAATGTACATCTGATTTGTACTCAAAATGTGCCGCAAAAATAAACATTTTTTTTAAACAAGGAGGTATATATCCGAAAAAAGCTGTGCTTAAATCTTATAAAAATTTTCACAACAAACTATATTTATTTTTAGGTGTTATTTTATGATATGTTTTGGCAATATAACCACATAATGCATTACATTTTATTCATTTTAAATATAAATATGACATGAGATACGAACGGGGTAATGACAGCCCTTGGGTTTGGGCAATGTGAATTAAGCTGCTGGATGGTTACCTTTCAAAGAAAAAAATGAATATGTTTATATTCGACCAAAATGAAATAAATTTATTGTTTGACCTTGGCAATTTGGAATTTTCCCCACAATGCAATGTCGATATATAGTACTTTCTGGTCACACCACTATGTCGGACATAACCCTATGGTAGACGCCAAAATCACGAATCTGCTTCTATTCTGTGCGAAATCATATCAATTAATTATATTGCTCTTGCACAAATGATGGCCATCTTGGATTTTGCTGCCATTTATGAAACATCAAATGGCCAGCACAGTTTTCTGAAAACCCATTATTCGAAGAATATATGTAGGCCCTTCCAAAAATTATGTTTATTATGTTATCAAAAAAATAACATTTTATGGTTTGGGTTATTAATGTATGTCTACGTCGTGTGTATTAAAAGTTCGATCATATACGATGAATTGGAATCTGCCTTCAGCTTCTGCTCCCATAAGCATGATAAAGGCTGCAGTTGTAGTTTCTTTTATCACCTACCAGATACATATTAATGGATATTCTATGTGGTGGTATACTTCAAGCAGGTTTTCAATATTTGGTGAACATTTCCAATGTACAGATGATGATTTTTCATGGTGTGATATCTCAAACTCTTTTATCTATCTATATTTATCAGTACAAATAACACACGATTCCCTGGTAATAATTAAATTCCCTCATATTTTTAGGCATATATATTTTGTTCTATGCTCAGACTAATAATGTTAGACCAACCGGAATATACTGTAAATGTACCCTAAGCTAACGTTAAAGCATAAAGATTTACTACAGGCCATATACTTGGCCCTAATTGTCTAGTACTAATACTAGTATGCCTTGTCTATTGTCGATAATTAGGTCTAAGACTCACCAAAACACTTGTCTTAATAATATATGTAGCCTAGGTCTACTAGTAAAAGAAACAGATATGAAAACTGCTTAAACAGGCCATTATATTATACCATGACCCATTATTATTTAATATTCTGAATGTCAGTTTTGGCGTTTTCACTGCTTGGCAGCCATCTTGGAAATATGCAAATCAGGCTGATAAATTTATATATAATAATACTATTTTTTTGAAATATAAATCAGCTTATTATTACCTTCAATTGGAGCCTATTTGCAAGTCTCTATCTCGATTTTGAAATTTTTACTGTTTTCACCCGTATATTGGCGGCCATTTTGGAAATATTCAATTTAGGATAGAAAAATGAAATATAACAAAAACATTTTTTTGAAATTTGTAATCAGCTTAGTATTACCTTCAATTTGAGCCTATTTGCAAGTCGCTATCTCGATTTTGACATTTTCACTCTCATTACACATATTAGTTGGCGGCCATCTTGGAAATATGCAAATTAGAAAGTCAAAACGAGGTCAAAAGTGACTGCCCTATATCAGAAATCAAAAAGGGTATTTCAGAGGTCATCTGTGCCAAATTTCATGATTTTTCACAAAGTGCACACGGGGGTCCATATGTAAGATTTATTCCATAGACTATGATAGGTCTTCAGACTTGATATCAGACTATAAAAAAAACTGCACCTAAATGTTGATTTTGATGTCTTGACATTATCATATATCTATCACTCCGCTAAATCCCTTCAAAGTAATCTTGACTACCCTGGATCTGTCTAATTTTAATAAATTAGCTTTACCTCAAGCTCCTCCGCACGGCCAAATCTAGTAAGTAACAAGCCCTGACATAATTGAAACAATGCAGCCTGTGCACCAACAACATAAATATTCTGAGGGGTCACACCAGAAATGCATAAAATATTGTCTGACATCGGTTTAAAAAAATGATGTTGGTTGAAAAAACTAATTCTGTGCGTTTTACAATGACACCTCCGCAAAAAGGTTGATTTCATTACAGTCACACCTGTTTTTGACCACATGAAATAGAAATATAGATATTGACAATGTATAAGGATCAGTGAATCAGTGAGCTAGTAACATGTGTTCCATACGTTGTAAATTAACTGTGTGAATGATTAAACACTGGCATATAAACCTGTGTAGATAGGGCCTGATACAGAAAAGTTTATGAATCACAAACATGATAATAGAGCCTATACCTGATAATCATACTAACGTTTTTTTCTGTTATATATATATACAACATGATGTGTATACAGCGATGTGCATGTGCAAGGTGTGAATTGTAAACACACCATTCAATTATCAAGCGGGGGGTGGGGGGTGGTGAGTATTTTTGAAAAAAAAATTTGGGGACTGAAATTTTATGAAATAAATAATTGTCTGAAGGACATGTTTTTGTAAAGAAATATCTATAATGGCACTTGAAAAAAAATCTCCTTGCTTCACTCGGCAACATTAAATGACTTTTACATTTGTGAAGCCTCGCTAATGCTACGGTCCCACAAAACTTTTTAAGCCTCCCGATGCTCTCGCGATGCACAGATGTGGGCATCGTCAGGGCAGCGCCACCATGCACCAGTGGTTCGGCGAATGATCGGCGACATACGCGAGTAATCGCCACGCTTCGCCAAGGCATCGGGACATTTATAAAAATTTCAATGCATGCATTGGATTTTTCTCCCGATGTTTCGACGCCAAATACCATCGGCGATGTATCGCCGAGCAGTCGGCGAACATTCGGCGATGCACACCAAGGTTAAAAATGTCCCAGACACATCGCCGACACATCGGCGACACATCGGCGATGCTCGTGTAAACATCGGCGATGCATATTCGATGTGATAATATAGCCGATGGTTTGGTGATTCATCGCCGATCCATCGCCGATGCTCGCAATGCTACGGCGATGCTTCGCTGAGTGTTAGAAATTTCTTTTCTGATTGGTTACCGATGATCACATGAGCACTATTATAACCCATTGAAAGTGAAAACGTGGAATGTTGTGTGTGATTGCTAACAAGTGAGTGTATTAACAATATAATTTCTAAAACCTGTAAATAAATTGTGTCACGACCTGATCCCAAGCTCAAAATGAGAATATAGAATCGAATAAGCAAAATAAGTTTTATTTCTCTGAAATCATCCCCGAGCTGCTTAAGCTCGATGACCTTGAGTAATGCTCAAAGCTGAATATTGGGGGAGCCTCCGGGACCAAGAGATAGCGTGCTCGACCTCAGACCGCCAGGGCTCGAATTCCGAATCCTGTGTCTGGATGGCAGTGTTATCTCATATATTTCACCATCCTCCTCAGGAGGTTTTCCTGGCCCGGTTTAGCCTAAATGTGCACAAAAGGTGGCCTAAAACCCCATTCATTTCATTTCAAAGATGAATCTGATATAAGTATCCAAAAAATATTTTTATTTATTTTTATTTCGTGGAATAAATGTTATGCGTAAGGATAATGCGTCATTATCAATAACAGCTGCAAATACTATTTTATGGCATTGATTCAAAGTTATTAGGTGATAAGTAAAAGAGGATAATCAAATGTAGGCTTTTTTGAAATATTCAGGAACTGCATTAAATTCCATATGGAATCGGTTTTCTATTTAAAATTGTTATAGAGGATTGCCACAGTAATGTTTGTGTGAAGTACGTGAATATATTGTCTTATATACTGTTATACATGTTATTAAAAAACTGCGCATATAATACTTTTTGTGCAACGACTAAGATTATGCTACTGATATGTCGTCTCCTGGGAGTGGCTCTGGAGGGATAAAGCATTAAGAGAGCCCTCTGCAATACTAGCCCAGTCAAGAGAACTAATATTAATCATCATGTATGCTATTATGCATTTGACCTGATAAGTAATTGACAAAATATCAATATTTATAATAAAATATTTTTTTCTGACATTGGTGGTATAGGTGAAATTGATGTGAATAATCTAGCAAAAATAGAACAGTGTAATATAAAGGTATAAGACTATTATCTATTACTTGACCATCTATATATCTATTACTAGTACTTTTATTTTGTCGCGATCTATTACCATTACTATTATAGTGAAATTGCTGTTATTACCTATTACTATTGCATATTACTATTACCCCCATCCCTGCTCTCAACAAGGCTCATACCATCGCCATGACGTCGTCAAGACATCGCCAGGACAACCTACTGAAGACAACCTACAACCTTCACTGACACAGCTCCCTGTTTGTGGACACGCTGTGTTGCACAATGCTGGATCGGGGTAGTAAGACATTACAGACGGTGGGCCAACGTTAACCCAGCATTGGTTCAATGTCTAGTACTGGGTGTTTCAATCACTGGAACGACCATGCACTGGACTGATGTTGGGCCATCGTCTGCGACACTGGTCCAAAATTGAGCTGACATTGCGTCAGTGTATCGTGTGTACATGGCGCATTGTAGTCACGCTTCACCTGACCAGCAAAATCCACTGACAAGGGGATGTTGGCCAGCGCTGCAGACTGTGGTCTAGCATTGAACTGGCATTGGGTTTGTATCGTGCTGACTTGTAGTGGACGGAAACATTATCTGAAAATTGTGCCTTTCACGCCAGAGTTCCGGGTTCGGTTTCCGGTCTCGGCGGTTTGAAAGAAACAAAAAATGTTTCTTCCCCATCCACGTGTGAAACTCAGTATTGTGGGGAGCCTCCGTGACCGAGAGGTAGCGTGCTCGGCCTCAGACCGCCAGGGCTCGAATTTCGAATCCTGTGTCTGGAGGACAGTGTCATCTCATTCATCTCACCATCCTCAGGAGGTTCTCCTGGCCCAGTTTAGCCTATATGTGGCCTAAAGCCCGATTCATTTCATTTCATATCTGAAAATTGTAATGAAAATTGAATAAAAGCCAAATAACGGTATAAAACATCTCCTAAAACGTTATTATATACGTTGCAACCCGGGTTATTAGTCAAAGCTGTGTGTGAGGTATATAGTGGGTGACGAATATATATATATATGTCCAGAGTGTACGTTGAACGAAGACGAAACGTAAAAACTGGTATTCTATAAAGTATAGATTAGCATAATTTACTAAAAGACACATTTTATTAATCTTATAAATTTGATACAAATTCACTTGGAAGCATATTAATTTTAATTGCACGGTAAGTCAAAACATTACACTCCATCCTTCTAAATTAATGAATTCACTTAGGACCTGATCCAGGAAATTTAACCAAATTCACTTTGAGGCTGTTAACAATGACATTTTAAATTCTAATTTACTAAATAAGCCATAGCATGATCTGAATTGCTTACGTGAGTAATTTGAATTCGGGGGTGTTTCTAGACATGCTCCTATTCAAACAAAAAGAATAAAAACTTTCTTTGGTATAGGCTTCTGCACAGGAAATTGAAATGGCTAAAAAGCTTAGACATGCTCTTGAAATAATCTGGCATAATCCCACAACACGCATAGTTCACGGAACAGGGCACAGGGTAATTGACTTTTTTAAGATGTTATATCTGAGTACTACATTAAAGCCATATAAATTACAGCTTGACACCCTTACATCAATAGGCCTCTATTTCGGAAAAAATAGAAGACAAATTTATTTGCCCCGTGCTTTCCAACCTAGTAGGCCCATTAGTAAATCAGACATTAGGCTGCTTATCAAATGACGACTTCTGATTGACAATGAAGAATATATTGTTTGTGGAAAGGTTTTGAGTTGCCTATGAGAGATATCAGACCAGAAATTGCCTAGGAACCTAAATATGATCCATTGCCTTTAATTTTCATGTCTACCCTCACGTTTTTGTCATATCAGATACCCTAGTTCAAGAATATGGAGAGACAATTTTGGGATATTTCATGCACACGAAAACCCCACCAGCCTATGGATCAGTTCTGGTATTGCTTTATAGATGTCAACACTTCCGAAAACATGGTTATAGCCACAAGAAAAATAACATTCCAACTTAATTATTTTTGAAGTTTTAGCTATTTTACTTTTTCCTCATTAAATATGCAAATTTTGCTTAGTATGCTAATTGGCATATGATTAAAATGGTTTCCAGGTGGTTGCTGCTCAGAATTTGATAAATATACTACAGACGAATAAAGAGGCGTAGAAAATATAGGTTTACACGCAAAAATCAACTTCTGAAGTAAACTAATTTAAAAGCTATGGCAATTTTTTTACATTTTTTTATGAATTATGCAAATTCATGCTAATTACGACGTTTTGAGGTATTCAATATCAACTTAATCTAATTCAACGGGGTGAAAACATGGGTGTAGACACAAAAAATAACTATCTAGCTTAATTATTTTTGAAGTTATAGCGATTTTATTTTCTCCTCATTAATTACGCAAATTATGCTAGTTAGCATATGACCAGAATGGTTAATATAATTAAAATGGTTGCCAGGTGGTTGCTGCTCAGAATTGATGCACCAGGGTCTTCTGAACCATAAAAACCCGAAATACCTGTTAACAATTTATTCCAGGTTGAGATAATTTTTAGGGTAGATTTCCTGGACTATAGTATTATTAATTTTGAAGAATTAGAGGTAATCATGGTCCAAGTTCACATTTTTTTGGGTGGGTGGGTGTGTGGGTGTGTGGGTGAGTGAGTGAGTGAGTAAGTGAGTGAGTGAGTGAGTGAGTGAGTGAGTGAGTGAGTGAGTGAGTGAGTGAGTGAGTGAGTGAGTGAGTGAGTGAGTGAGTGAGTGAGTGAGTGAGTGAGTGAGTGAGTGAGTGAGTGAGTGAGTGAGTGAGTGAGTGAGTGAGTGAGTGAGTGAGTGAGTGAGTGAGTGAGTGAGTGAGTGAGTGAGTGAGTGAGTGGGTGGGTGGGTGTGTGAGTGGGTGGGTGAGTGAGTGAGTGAGTGAGTGAGTGAGTGAGTGAGTGAGTGAGTGAGTGAGTGAGTGAGTGAGTGAGTGAGCGAGCGAGCGAGCGAGCGAGCGAGCGAGCGAGTGAGAGAGTGAGTGAGTGAGTGAGTGAGTGAGTGAGTGAGTGAGTGAGTGAGTGAGTGAGTGAGTGAGTGAGTGAGTGAGTGAGTGAGTGAGTGAGTGAGTGAGTGAGTGAGTGAGTGAGTGAGTGAGTGAGTGAGTGAGTGAGTGAGTGAGTGAGTGAGTGAGTGAGTGAGTGAGTGAGTGAGTGAGTGAGTGAGTGAGTGAGTGAGTGAGTGAGTGAGTGAGTGAGTGAGTGAGTGAGTGAGTGAGTGAGTGAGTGAGTGAGTGAGTGAGTGAGTGAGTGAGTGAGTAAGTGAGTGATAAATTTACATATAGGCGAATACGGCACTAATCAATACTAGATTACCTGTTGCTGTAGCAACATGAAGTGAGTCTGGACAGTTTGAATTGTGTCTGCTATCTTGGATTTTGTCTGCCGTTTTGGATTCCGGGTTCAAATTTCACTCTTTCTCTGCCTCAGACGCTCCGTTTCCGAGATATTTCTTTTTCAAATTTTATAATGCAATCTCTGTCCATGGAATTTCCCTTAATAGTTCTCGGCAAGCGGGTGACAATAGGGGATTTTTTTGTACCACAATGGATCCAATACGAGTTGGTGTCCTTTATACGAGTTTTATACCCAGAGGGTCCAAATTTCACTCCTTCTTAGCCTCACACGCACGGTTTTCGAGATATTGCAGTTTTAAATCCAGCCAATTTGCTAATGCTGTGTCCTATTCATTTCGGTCCAGAGCTTTCTATCGTGTAGGACTGGTGGTCAAACACAATGCTGGGTTATGTTGGCCCACCGTCTACGACACTGACCCAACATTAGCTCACTATTGAGTTACCGTGTCGTGTTTGGCGCCATGCTGAATATACTTAGCTCTATTTTAAACAAATACGCTTCATGAGTACACAGATAATGGCTAGAAAACCAAAATATGGGCCCGCTGTGTAATATGGGCCAGCGTCACACACGGAGGGCCAACATTAACCCAGCTTTGGTTCAAAGCATCGTTCAAATACCAGCATGAAGTACTGACTAGGGCTGAATGGATACTGCGTAGTACCGGCGATGCTGGCCTAGCATTTAACAGACATTGGGTCGGTGTCGTCTTGTACTCCCCGCCAGTAGTAACCACTAGCAGACCAACACGCAGCCTAGCAACACGAGGCGTTGAACCAGTGTTTATGTGATGCTGGGCCAGCGTCGCAGACGGTGGGCCAGCATTAGACCAGCATTGGGTCAGCGTCTCCTGTTTGCTGGGAATGTAGACAAGCCACATAATGTTTCGCACCAAAACGGAATAATAAATTTCCCTTAGTAGGCCTACATAGTCTCTACTGTCCACAGGAGCCATTTTAATAACATTAATTACAAAAGCCATTGACCTTACATTTATTAGCTATTAACCCTTATGGTTATGCTGCCGGTTGGGAGACATCTGCAGTTTTTTGTTTACAAAAAACTAGACCCTTCTAGTTTTTGTGGATGACGTGCTCGTATATAATTGGGCAGGAAGAAGGGAGTATCAATTTCTAATTGATGTTTCTAGATTGGAAAAATATCATAGAAAACGATTTGCTATGTTAAAAACTTGGTAAAATGTCCCACATACCATTTTTATGCAAATTAGTGACGCCATTACTGGAAAATGTATATTTCGCCATATCTCAACCAATAATGCACAAAGCTCAACAATTAAGGTGTCTAGCCCCATGTTTTGAAGGTATATGATCATTATAAAACTATCCTTGAAGTGATCAGATTTGACTAACACATGTTAATGTGCAAAATAGTACCGCCATTAACGAAAAGTCTATTTTTCGCCATAGCTCAGCCAATATAACTGCAGACAAGATAACTGCACAAAACAAGTTTCCAGACCTATGTTTTTATAGTCAAAGAACATAATAAAACTATTTTCGGAGAGATCTGATATGTCCTTTACATGTATAATGACAGCACATATGTTGCATCTCTGTTTTTATTTCAGCTTTGTGTTGCATTCCACTTTAATGTCGGTAGTGCTATAAGTGGTAGAAATGCATACATCAACCACTGGTTATGGTAGATATTCCACATTTGCATGTAGTGGTGGTGTGAAAATGCTCAGTGTACATGAATCTTTCATATGCCATCATGGTCGATTCACGCCATTCAGTAATGCAAAAGCAACTGCTGCTGAAACAACTTCCAACAGATTCATAACATCTGGAATAGCCGTTTCCACCAACCACATAAGCATGATAACATATACAAGAAGTGTGCGACCACATACGTGCATCTCTGCCAGATGACCTGCAAAGTGTTGAGCATAATCGACAGTGTCATCAACGCTTTGCTACCAACCTTAATCTTCTGGGGGATGAAACAAAACTAGAAGCAATAATCTCGATAATACATGGCAGTAAACTGAATCACAATCTAAGATAATGTGTCCAGATCGACTTCATCGACTGGTGGAAAACAACGACATCTTTGCTGCCAAGTCCAAACATAATCCATCACGCTTGAGATCCTTCCACGCAGCATTCGCTAACCATAATTCTAAGAGATGAAGGGCCAAATAATACGAATCATGCACGAATCAAGGCACTTGTCTTCGTACTGGAAAACATGTTGTCCAACATAATGAGATACTCTTGCAATCTTCATTGCGCTTGCTCTATGTCGAAGAACTGAATGACAATGATGAATCAGAACTATCAAGCTGAGAAACTGCTGAAACGGCTACATAATAACACATTTAAAAAATCAGGTTAAATTCCCAAACAGAACAAATGTTGCATTTTCATTCTGGCTTCTGTACAATTCGGTTATCATTGTTGCTGATGCTTTTTCACAAGCTTACATCCTTTGAAGTACAGATAAGTACCAGGACGTCGCTCTCCGTTTTTGCCTGAACATTATGCGGGCAAGACCAATCGTGGGCACTAGTGGCCACGATTCGACAATGTGAAACATAATTCCTAAAAGTAGATAACAACAAGATCAACATCACTTCTGCACAGGGAAAGGTAATCAGTTATAATCCCATTCACAACTATATTCATTGTTCTTTAAATGGTAAGCTGTGTAACATGTGTTACTATTTAAACTGTCATCCAGTACCAGGAGCAAAGCAACCTGGCAATTACGCGCCTCGCAAAGTCTAAATGAACCAATGAACTTGGGAGAGCTAATAAAGTACTTACGGCTGTACATCCTTGCCTTGGGTAACCAAATGGGTTTTTCTCCAAGATCATCCAAGTTACTTTACTTCACCATGCTCTACCTTTTAGAAGACGCCACCCCTGAAAATCTGCCACACCAGCTCCTGCTGTATGGAGTGGTCACTTCTAGGCTGGACAGAACGTATATGGCAGACCTCATTGTGGATGGCAGAACTCACCAATTTCTTACAACAGATGGCGAGGTAAGATTGTGTTATGTTCCTAGTCTTGCTACTGTGTTGTCTATTCCCATAATATGCTGTTTTCATCATGCCAGTATTCCCATTTATAAAAACAGTAGGTGGAAGTGCAGTACCTAACCACTATCTACAACAACCACGAATAGACTGATATGAGGGTGGTACCGGTACTGTACCTTCACAATGCCGCTGCCCTAGGATTTTAATACGATGTGGTCAGAACCGCAGAAGCAGACACATTTGTGATTCTACTGCATCATGTCAATTCAATCAAGTTGACTGTTTACCTGGACACAGGATCGGGGAAGCACAGAGAGATTGTCAACATACAATTATCTGACGTGGTTGAGTCTCACGGAAACGACTTCTGTGTCACTCTCCCCGGCTACTGTGTCTTCACTGGAGACGATTGCACCAGCTCCTTCAAAGGCAAGGGAAAGGTGGGGCCACCTAAAAAGCTGGAAAAGAATCCCAGGTTCCACAAAGCATTCAGACAAATGGGTGACGACAGGAACATCAAGGCTCATGTGATGAAATAGCTGGAGCAGTTTACATATTTGTGAACGCCGTCCATGTCAAGCTGTCCCACAAGATGGTGGGAAAAGACAAGAAACTCATTTCCAAGTCCGTAGTCGACCTGTCTCGCCTTCCCCGTACCAGTCTACTTCGAAGCCACACGTCCAGCATGTGATTCATCGGGTTGCTTTGTAAAAGTGAAATTACAAAACTGTACGAGGACGAGATGCAACAGGGGTGGATGAAGACTGACCTGAAAGTCCTGGAGCCTCTGTGATCATGTGGTGATGTCTTGCCAACCTCTCAGGTTGATCTTCGGGATGCTAGCGATCGGGAAGCAGATGACACGATCATGAGGAACACGATGAAAATTGTTTGACAGTTTCGATGAAAGTGATGAGTGAGGAGTAAATGGTTGAACGGGACCCTTCAGAATCTTGTTGCAAACACAGCATGTTCTAGGTTGCATTGTACTTATCAGCTTATCATGGAGCCTACTAGGACACATCATAGTGTTTTTATGTGCTAGGACATGTTAATATACATCTTAGAATACATTCTACAACATGTCATGTACTGGGACATATCATAGTGTTATTCTGTTATGGTGTTATTGTGTTATTGAAATTCAGATACCGGGTGCAGTTCTCATGTTTTTATTCGCTGATGATGGCACTAATGTGCATAAGTAGCCTACTATCACATGCCTCGTACATATCTGATCTCTTGAATATTCATATTTTTATATTTGTTGAGCATCAGGACATAGATCTAGTCGCTTTATGTCAGCATAATAAATAAATGACTCATATGAATGAGTGTATGCAGTTGTCATGGATATCCGCGAAGATATAGCAATACTTAGACTTTTCTCTAATGACGGCATTATTTAACACGCTAGCATGTTTTAGACACATCTGATCACTTCAAGAATAGTTTTATAATGATCTTAGACCCTCAAAACATGGGGTTAGATACCTTAATTGTTGAGCTGTGTGCATTATTGGCTGAGATATGGCAAAATAAATATACATTTTCCAATAATGGCGTCACTAATTTGCATAAAAATGTTATGTGGGACATTTTACCAACTTTTTAACATATCAAATCGTTTTCTATGACATTTTTCCAATCTAGAAACATCAATTAGAAATTGATTTCCGGTGGGTGCACGATACCCCCTTCTTCCTACTAGACTAATAGGCCTACGTGTCCGTGTACATTCCTGTAGCTACCATCATAGACACTACTGTACATTGACAGGGATTCAAACCCGGTACCTTCTTGCTATGATCCACAGCTGAACCAAATGAGTCATACGTGGATGTCGTATTGATTAACCATGGGTATACTCGTACTACTTGCCGTAATCATTGAAATGAACGTCGTAATGATTAGCAAGTTGGCCTACATGTTTGCACATTCTCGTCACATTATTTCACGGGAGATTAGCAATGCGCTGTAATGTCGGCAACATTAAACCACCGTAATTGAGAGGAGTTTCTAACACGAAATTCACGATTGGCATATCATGAAGGGCAAGTAGCACCAGCGTGGCACGAGGTCTAATCCAGGTGACAGTTAGGGTCATTTATCAAATCAAGTGAGCTATCGTGTCCTATTAGATGTCAAGTACCTACCTATATCATGTATGTGACACCATCGCACCAAACTCAGACAATGACAAATGTTGGATTAAAGCTGAGCCAACGCCTACGACGCTGGTCCAACATTAGATCGATTTATCGTACTAGCCTGGACAGCAAAGTATCGTTTTGTGCAGTAATAATCGTATGTGCAATAAAATTATAAGAATCGCTGTTATTGTAGGACACACATACCCAGTAAACACAAAACATTGGTATACCATTTCTACAATGTTGGGCCAACGTCGAAAATGTTGGGCCGACGTTGTATAAATGTTATGTTGTACAAATGTTCTGTGTTCTGCATAGTGCTTTGGTAATGTCCACTTGTCTGCGTATCTGAAATATATATAGTTTTGGCACATGATTATGAGGGAAAATATTCTCACTCATCACAAGATGTTTTCTGTTAATCGTTGATTTTGATTAACATGCATGCATAAACATTTAATTATCTTTCATCATCTACAACACTCGGAGTAAAGTATTTTAGCCGTAAATGGTGTTAAAAAGGACATTGAAGAAAATAGTAAATCTGATCGTTCTCTTCGTCTGTAGACACACATAGAACATACAGTCATACTGTCCTGTACAAAACCCAGTGAATGAGTCATATTAACACATATGTACACCTATCTGAAAACGAGATGCAACTTTCTTTACACAATAACATGTGCATTTAAATAACAATATGTGACGTACATAATGGTTCAATATTGGTTCAGCGTCTGCGACGCTGGCACAGCATTTACCAGCATTGGGTGTACATAGAATAATTTATCGGTATTATTGTCAGATTTAATTAAAATTTTTTGTGTGAATCTGTTGATAAATCATCAGAATTTCCACTTTCATAATAGGCGGCCATCTTGGATTTTTGCACAAGAGGTATTTTAAAAGACTGAAATAATGTCAAAGATGATCTTATAGTATTGAATTCAGTACGAAATGTGGTATTATACACATTTCTAGAACCAATAGTTCAAATGTTATGTTTATACCCAGGCGGCTGGTGGCCATTCTGGATATCAGAAATATCTCAAATTGCCCAAGAGTGTAGACTCCGCACCCCACCCTGGATCTCACTGTGAACATGCTAAAGATAAGTAATCAACTGAAAAAAAAAATTCTCTAATTTAAGGATTTAATTGGGGTTTTGGCTCTCAGGCTAGTGCCATCATCTCTTCAATATTGAAAATAGGCAAAATAGGTAACTGGAATTTGTGAAATACTCTGTAAATGTATTTTCTGATCTAATTTATGGCATGTTATATAGATTTAATTTGGAATACCATTTTGCAAAAAATGACCGTATTAAAATGTCCTGTTTTCTTATGGCTATTTTATTTTAAATTATGAGGTGAGGTCTTATACCATGTATAATACGAATGTTTTTTTTCTGGTGTCTATTGGGAAAAGAATAGACATATTATTAAAGCATATTCTAAAAAATGAATATTTAAAACAAACGGCACAGATAGTGCTTTCAGAAAATATAATTAAATCAAATATAAATCAGAGCGCGCCGAGAATAATTATTACCAAGAATTAATGTTTTGTTGATATACACATACCGTGGTTAATACGTCGTGGATTTATCACCTACAGGTGTTACGATCGGATCAGTGATCTCTCAATCCCGCCACTGATTCCTTGCCAGAGGTCACTGAGTTGAATTGGATCTACGACCTGTGGATCTGGCCTTCAGTCATTCGGCCAACAATTAACCATTAGAACGCGAAATTCAAATATTGTAATTGTAATTTTATCACTTCACTGGTATTCCTCGTTACGCAAAATAGATAATTGTTGAATATATTGGGGTTTTTATTCACAACGAATGAAAATAGCAAAACGTGTCCAAGCTGCTATTTACACTTTCGTTGGCTTCGAAATGGTTATCATAAGATATGTTATTGCAGTTGAAAATATAGCGGCTGCTGAACCAAGGTGAAGTGCTCGTTCACTGTGGTTATTTACGGTTATTTGTTAGGACGGTGACTGTAAGAAAGAGATCGATCAATGATTCTATCATCAAAGAGGAGCTCACTGTCAATTAATGTACGCCGTTAAAAAGTGTTTTCTCACAGAATCAGCTTGTGAGCATAATTATATATCACGTGTGTCTGCACACAGAACGACATCAGTAATAAGGTATGTAATGTTGTCATGTACTGTATAGAGCTCTAGTTTCATCAATTTTGGTCGTGAGAGTTGTTATGTCCTACACAAAGCCCTTCCCCGTATATTAAAGTATGTATAGGCCATAGACATCGAGGAAATGGACAACCGACTTCAAATCTCAGGACACTGATTGACGTGTATGAGCTTCCGTCTGCGAGAATTGGCGAGAAAGTGGATAGTTTACTTCCGCTGTAAACTGTCAACCATGTGCTTTTTGATCGTTTTTTCATGGGTATGTAAACATTGTGTTGATCACAATTACAATCACAGTCAAATTAATTATTAACATCAATATCTTTCAAATCGTGACAAATGTATTCGATAAATGAATACATTATAATGCCTCATTATCAAAGTATTTAAATATTACAACAAGAATAAAACATCCAAACCCATAAAGTATCCTTCTCCCGTGAAAATATGTAGACATAGATCATAGATGTATACACACCATGTCCAATACACCTATAATTTGACGTCTATACATGTATTCAATTCAATATGACAATTGTCCGAATTAAGGTCTACTGATATGCTGGCTTAGTGTATACATTACAGTCAAGTTTGAAACAGCTTCACTTTGGCGTCTAATTTAAATTGTAAACCTCAATTGTCATTGTTTTTAATGTATATATTTAGCATAAACATAAAAAAATACATTTTTTTGAACAATTAGTTGGTTCAGTAATTTAAATTATAGTGACAAAATAGCCCAAATTACTCGCCTATCGAGCCGATGAAAAACATACATAGACAGCATGAAAAGTAGACCGGAAATCAGTTATCCCTTTTCCTAGCCGCGCATGCGCGCCGTAAGTTAACGACGATCTCGCGCCTGTTGGTTGTCCATATCTAGAGGTATATGGTATAGGCCTACTACACAGCGGTGCACAGCCAAAATGCAGTTGTTGCCTTGCAATGCAGTCAACAGAACCCCATTTATGTCATGTCATGTACTGGAGAGATACATCTTCACCACAATAAGGTATGAATGGTTGTTAGCGCCACATATTAATAATAAGGTAAGAGAGTGTATATATATATTGCGTCATGTGGCTTTCTGTATATTGTGGCAATGACATGGCAGATGGAAGCCCAAAGCCGGGACGTTCCCCTGCTCTTATCGAATGACTTTATACGGGTTCTTTATGGTGTGCAATGCCATAGGCAACACGGCATAGGCCTACTCCACAAATTTAGGGCAGTGTATATGCATAGACACGCGATGACAAACATCCAATCCGAATACACATTGGATCAGGCTCTTGGGTGAGGGTGGACTATTATCAAGTAATTTTCTTAACTATAACTTTAGCGGCACAATTGTATATAGTAGGGGGGCTTAATCAAATAATCGTTCACCTCGTTGCAAAAGTCTGAAATTTTTGTCACAAGCTGACATGACCTGGCTATTTCAGAATCTGCCGACAGACAAGCGATCTTTTCCCTCTAGCGGCTATATTGGGCAATTTCAAAATGGCCGCCACTGCAATGCATTACACATGCCAACTTTTTAACTAATCATCACAAAACCACATGTAATACCTTTTTTCCAAGGTATTTGAGGTCGGGGATGACGATAATGACATCAGTTTCCATCAAAACTTGAAATTTCAAGGTCAAATAACAACATAAAGGTCAAAATCGTTTAGAATTTGCCTATTACAGTTTTTTCTGATTGGTCGATGGTCAAAAAGCTGAATAAATTCGTATATTTCAGAATCCTGAATATTTCAGAATATGCCGACAGACTAGCGACTTTTTTGCTCTAGCGGCCATATTGGGCAATTTCAAAATGGCCGCCACTGTAATGGATTACTTTTGCTAACTTTTTAACTAATCATCAGAGAACCACGTGTAATACCTCTTTTCTGGGGTATTTGAGGTCGAGGATGACAAATATGACGAAAGTTGAATCGTCAAGGTTAAATAACAACACCAAGGTCAAAATCGTTTAAAATTGGCGTATTACTGTTTTTCTCATAGGTCCATGTTTAAAAAGCTGAATAAATCCGTAGTTTTTAAATAATTTTAAAACTTTGATAATATTATGGGTCAGAGATCTTAAGTAGCGCGTGTTGATGGTCAGGTGATGATATAAAATACAAATAAATATGGCTCTCCCTCTCAGTCCACTGTCCAAATACGCCACAATAGAAAGCCTGAAACATCCAAACCACTGTAGCCTTACATATGTATTGAATTACACAATAATACTCATCTCAAACACCAGTCCTTATTGGCACATTCACCTCCTTGGCCTCAGTGTATCGTATGATATATCCTCGTCATTGTACCCCCTCCTGTTATTCTCAGCCGCATGGATTTGTTTATGCCAAAAATTGAGGATGGTAATGTGGCAAGGCCTTCATATTATAGGACCCCTGGTCTGAGATAAGAGAAACAGTTTGGATAAAGCACGTTTGTGAACTCCTAACTAAAGAGGAGATTGATACCAACATTATGACAGCCTGGTCAGGTCATCATTTTAGGATGAAACCTCGAGCAGAAATTGACATTTTACCTCTCTTTCCTGACAAATCCTTTCCTGCAATTTTCTTCAATGCTTGGTGACGTAAAGTACGTAATTTTGATAGGAAGATAAAGCTCATTTTATCTGTGGCTCTGGATGGGAAGTGGGTGATGTCTGAGGCTGGTGTGTTCACCTCTGGCAGAGCTATATCAACGCTGGATGACCACCATATTAGGCGCACTGGGTATGATCATCAAGTTTCATTGGTGACCCATCTCCTTCAGCAAGGAGCATACCTATAGTAATACAGACTTATTTGAAGAATGATTTGACAAGCAGTCGAGGGAGGGACGTATGTTTAAGTATTGTTCACTTATTATCGAGGTGGAAATTCTCATTTGTCGTTTGCGCACTCTTTGAGAGATGGTGATTTTCAGCTCAATGCGTTGGATGAATTGTGTTGCTGTTTTTTAGCGTTTGACAACACCATTTTTCAAGATGGTTACCGAACCATGTAAATAATTTAGTGATGTGGTTTTCTGTACATTCTGATATTTTCGTTGTTCAACGGTCTATTTATAATTTTTATTTGATGGAAAAGTCTCATGAACACAGCTATCGGTAGTACAAGCTGGTGGTGGTTGCTTATCAGATCTGTATGACGATACTGATTCTATTGCATTGTACATGCTAGCTGCACCTGACATTCATTAATTAATTTGAAAGTGTACAAAACCATCGCAACTCATCAGATCATCATAAAGAATCTCTATAAGCTCTGGAACGACACTTTGTCATTGACGTCGCAAGTTTCATGAGATTATTCATAGATCATGCAAGTCCATTCTTGGATGCTGTCCATGTAGTAATTGACACTGGTGATGTAATGGGAGCATAAAGTTACAGTCAAAGAGATTGGATGTGATCTGCATGAATAGTGTGTGCATGAAATAATCTACCAAGCACAATTCCAAGAATATAGGAATAATGATGCAAAATGCTACATGTTTATGTCTCACCAGTCCCGAAATAATGGGAATATGTCAGATGTTTCCACCATTCCTTGCTGAGCGTGGTATGCTCATGCTCAGTCCATGTTCTCGATGCCGCTGCTTTAATTCACATCGTACGGTCAGGTCGTGCAGCAACATTTAATGATTGCATACACATGCATCTAGTGCCCTATCTGAAGAGCCAAATAACCCCCTCTGCGAATGATGAGATGATAAGATCACACTGCCCTCCAGATATAGGATTCGAAATTTTAGCCCTGGCGGTCTGAGGTCGAGCACGTTACCACTCAGTCATGGAGGCTCCACTGCTCCACACAACACTTACGAGTGATCTTCACGAGTAAGCGGGAAAGAAGGCTTTGTTTCTCTGAGACCTGAATGCCAGAGCGGGGGACGAACCCGCGATCTCCCGACTTTTCAAGCAGACCGCTTTGTAACCACTGCATCAGCCCCCCCCCCCCCCCCTGCCCAAATTACTCCAGCTGGGAGTACACGAATTCCAAAAAAAGATTAGCAAAAATGTCTGTTCAAAAATAAACAAAAATAAGATAACTCCATATGACTCTGTGCTGTCCAACAGAACATGTGCCATGTTAGATTTTCAGATACAATAATCGACCAAATTTAATTGCACTCTAGACAAACCTATGTCTCTCAAGTCAGAGTGTGTCAACATGAAGCGATTTGTTTCTTGTCCTTATACATGTTATATGTATAGTAAGAGTTGTATCGTTTCATCTGTTAAAGGAGCAAGACAGCAGCACATAGACCTCACGCTCCCTTGAGAACATACCTTCAACATGCAGCTCTGTTTGAGCACGTCAAAAGATCATTCCTACATGTTTCTTATATATGGAAGCCGGCAATCATGCCATCAGGTGGTACCAGACTTTTCCAATTGGGGATAGGAATGTGATGGAAACAGGTGGTTGTCATTCAGGACGAAACTATAGCTGATGCTAGTAAGTGGGGTTTACGGTGCAACTCCATAATTATGCAAGTGTGAGGGAGGTTGTGTGAATAACGCAACTGCTGACCAGTAACTAAACACATGATTGCACTGAAAACATCTCCACTTTTATTTGGTCATAAAAAATTGTTAGTTTCTCATTTGTTTTTATTATTTCATGTTAATTCCATGACATACGATTTATACAGACAGTTCAATTTTCAGAAGGTACTACATATTATCTAGTATTTTTGTTATTGCATTGCCTTTGTCAATTGTCCATGGAAAAAAAAACTTGAATTTAGTGTTTTTTTATAATGTCATGCTTTGTACTTTGTGATACTTATCTGGTTATTTGGAAAGGCCTAATAATAGTGAGAGTAATATTAGTCACTGCTGCCATTGAAGACATGTGTATATTCTTGTTGCACTGGTTTGCAATTCGTGTGCAGAGTTGATAGAATTAATTTTAAATGTGCAAAAGTATTCAGATAAATGGTTGTGGAGTCAATTAAAAATCATCCATTCTTACTGTTCTAGTATTACGTATTAATGTAATGATGCAACATGTTTCTTTAAGTTTTGGAATTTCTTTTACTGCGTTAACGTGTTTATAACCCTTGACGACCATTTGCAAAATTATTTTTATGGCGAAATAGACTAATAATTGATATTCAGAACTAAAACAATGAAAGACCTATGTCAGAATTTTTTTTTAAAACCGTGAAGTTTTGGAGCGCTTTAAAATTTGCGGCGAAAATTAATAATAAAATTTTTTACACTTATATCGTCATATGACCTCGATTTGGTCATTTTAGATTGACATCATAATTGTGATCCTTGGTCTCAAATACCTCAAAATAGAGGTATTATAAGTTATTCTGTTATTTTTAGTTAAAAAGTTATCTTGGCCAAGGTTTTTAGTGGCGGATATTTTGAATCGTCCAATATGGCCGCTAGGGGGGCACATTTCACTTGTCTGTCGGCAGATTCTGAAATGTCTAGGTCATATCAGCCTGTGACAACAATTTCAGACTTTTGCAATGAAGTGAACGACTCGATCATTTTTTGAGATTAAGCTCCCCTACTAATACGACAGGAAACATTTTGCTTACGATCACTTACAAACTGGTGCCGCCACACGAGCATTTTCGGATATGTCGGTTCAAAATTAATGTCATTGAAATGTCAACAACGATGCGCTGTAAAAATCCAGCAGCACGGGTGCTCCATTGTCAGTAATTGTTGTTTACTTGATTGATTTGTTGATTGAAATCGAGCAGCTCTTCAGCTTATGGACGGGGGCGAAAGCAGGTGGGATTATTCTAGACAGCTATATGTATTAATGATATAATTGCATATGCTAACAACATCCTAAACTATTGTCGCATTATAATATTATATTATTTAGTATCACACAGAGAATCAAGCAGGCACTGTACTGATTCGGTTTTGTTTGGTCATACATCAGCGTGATGCCTGCTTTTTGTTTATACATAGCTGACAATCAGAAACAATCATGTAGAAAAAACTATCAACATTATATGAATGCTCTATACTGCATGCATTGATTTTCATGATATGGTTGCACCAATGACGAGGTTTAATGTGCAATTTAAGCATATATCCAATATAGATCAAAAATGTAATACCATAAATTATACATCTAGTATTGAAAACGCACAAATCACTAAATGTAAAATTGTAGAAAGCTCAAATAATTCATGGAAATTGTTTTTCTGATTGTTTAAATGAGGTTGTAGGGGAGTACACCCTTGAGCGCACCCCCTAACTTAAAAAGGGGAAATCTTTTTATAACATGATTGAAACAACATGACCACATTGGCAGGTGGTCCGGATGCTGATAAAATATAATTCCTATTTTTTTCTGTGTGTTAAAGCTATTTTTATTCATTTTATTTGGAAAAAAACACTTTTTCAGCAAAGGGGGCGCTTTGGGTGCACTGTGCACAAAGCGCACCCCCAGTGTTCTTAAAGGGCACCCCCTAATATTCAGTGGTTGTTATACGTCCTAAAGCACACCTCCTGTACCGATACATGTAGGGACAAGATTAAATTATATTTTATTTAAATTATGAATAACCACAACCAAAATGATATTTTTGTCAATTTTTTACCCTAAATTTCCATGAAATATAATAATTATAGTATATATAGGCCCAGTTTTTTCATTTTGACGGAAAGTAGCCAAACACAACTAGCTGGATGTGACTAATCATTGACATAGACAGGACGGTGCGCTTTAGGACAAGCTCATATCCCAAAGGATACAGATGCTCTCAAAGCGCACCAGGGGGTGCGCTTTGGTAGCAAGTTTGGGGTGCGCTTTGGGCACACTGGACATTATTTAAAAAAATGATTTTTGGATGACAGGGTTGACTCACGTTGACTGATTGTTAGCTCTAGCTAATCAAGAAAAGGCCAATCTACATTGTGTTTTTTCAATTTTTTCGTTATCTATAATACTCTTTAAGTAATCACACAATATCTACACTCACAAAATTATAAGAAAAAGAGTGATTTTAACTGTTATTCTCTTGCGTCCTTCTCGCGTGTGTAGCGTCCTTGCTATTAAGTGCCCAAGTTCAAGGACACACTACATTATTATCTTCTCCAATTATGAAGTCAATATGACGTCACTTTCACAGAAATATTAAGAAAAAAGCCAAAAGGTGCGCTTAGGGAACAGGGTGCGCTTTAGGGTGTTCTCCCCTACGTCTCGTGTTTGTTTGGTAATTGTAGCCAAACGTTTTAAAAAGATTCGCATACTTCTTCTGGCAAGACTGTTGTCTACTATGTAGGCCTAATGTCAACTAGCTGTCAGATAATTTCTTTTTACGCAAGCTTCTACTAAAAACGTTAGTAGACAACTGCAGTCATGCAGAAAATAGTTTCTGTGAATATAGTTCTGCCCAGCGTTGATCTATCTGCTGCTGTAACTATCTTAAGTAGTGAGAGTGTTCTTGCATATGTTTCTATTTAACTGAAAGCATAATAGATGTAGCTCCCTTGACAAAATGTTGTGATTTAGTTATTTAATTAGTAATAAATGCCAAATGTTTTACGTAACTTTTAATCATATAATTAATTTTCTCATATACAGTGCAAGTTTTTCTATAATTATAATCTTTAATCTACTTGTATGTGGCAAAATAAATTATGTAACTTTTAACCATAATTTATGTTCTCATATATATTTAAGTATTTTTCCATATAATCCTTATATATTGACTTTTTTACATTGATGTTAACTTCCTGCCAGCCAATCTTCTTGTTTTAGTTGTTATCTTTTTTTTACATGTCGGTTGTACTAGCTCATTAAAGCTAATATTATATTTTTATTCTGTGCAACTTATCTTCTCTTTATGTGTTGTTCGGTAACTTAATAGTGTGTTGACTGTTATGCCTATTCGACTGTTTCAGATTGTTTGTACTGAGGACATTTGAAGTCCATATGAGAATATCTTTCAAATAAACAGTCTGGGTGTAGTCTCTCTAATTGGAGGATGAGTTCGTTACTGTCTCACACAGAGCTCAACAACGAGTCCCTCATCGTCAGTCGTCCTCAACCTTCTACAGCTCTCAACAATGATCATCTCACTAACCATGCTAGAAGTCGCCTTGTTTCTCCTACAACAGGCAACATCCAGACTCTGTCCAGCTGTCAACCTCTACCTTCCATAGAAGTCAACAGCCATCCCCTTTCCAACAGGCACTCTCCACCCTCTGTAACAGTCAACAGCCAACACTTGACCAAGAGTCGCCCTAAACCAGCTATATCAGAGAACAATCAATCACGGATCAACGGTCAACATCTACCACCTATAGCAGTCAACAACAAGCCCCTAACTAACAGTCGCAGGATCATCAACCGTGTAAATTTAGATGTACATCAAGAGACAGAGGAATTGACAATACAAAACACAAAACAACTAAATAATAAGCATACCGGATATCAAAAAGCCAGTTTTGCCCCTGCCGTGCGTTTCGTGTACGGAGAGGCAGTTGAAAAAGCGTTAAGAAGAAACGGATGTTTGATGAATGGATTTAAGAGTGCCAGAGCTTACGCTGACAATGTGAGTGAGGCTTACATTACCAGATTCCCCGAGATTCTCTTGGACTCAGTGGAGACAACTGACAGGCTGAGATGCTCGAAACGACACCTGTTTGCATCCACACCGTACAGACGTCCCAGCATGGCTAGCAAACAATCCAGCAAGTCTCCACAGGGCTTCCACAAACAAAGGCTTTCTCTCCCTCCTCTGGTTCGTCGAGGTAGCTCTTTAATCAGCATCAAGTCCAGTCTGAGCCGCTATGCCTCAACTGGTCAGCTGGGCTATTCTGTCAAACACACATTACGATGATTATGCACTCGGCTCTGCAAAGCCGAAAGGCTTACTTGTAAAGAAAATAATACTGCCTTGTCGCTGTGTATGCAGCACTGTATATACCGCATTTATTATATTACCGAGTTTAGTCTAGACACTTTCAAAATATTTTGGCATGCAGCACATATTGCAATGCGTTTTGGTTTTTTGTTATATAATTGACCATCGTATGCACGAGACAAACATAGGATGACCATGTACGTGGATGACAAAGTTAAATACGGTATCATAGAATGTGATGATGATATCAACATTTGTTAGAGTTTACATGGGTACTCCACAATTTTAGCTTGGTGAGCTAATTAAATTTGCTGCGCCCCCCCCCCCCTAAATTCATGCTTAAGAGAACAGTTTTCGCAAAAATTTCGGTAAGAATAATATTAAAACATTGACAAATTTAAAGACATACATTAGGTAATTACGCTTCTTGATAGGAATGATATTCAGACAAAGCGGGACATTTTAAGCAACGTATGTTTTCGATTTTGTTGTATTTTGGCATTATTCAAGCTCAAAAGATCAATCTCAAGGCCAACTGTAATTTTTCAACAGAATCACTAGGAATAAGTGTAATACTTATTTTTCGTGTAATTTGGACTCATTTTTATTCATTTCTGAACTTTTGATGATTCACAGTTACCTTTAAGTGCAAAAGGTTAATTTCAAGGTTATTATATTAAAAATATAAAAAAGATTTCTAAAAGGTCAAAAATACAAAAAATACGATTTTCAACCAATACAAGAAATACAAGATTAAAACGTCAATTTGATTATCAATATAAGTGAAAAGATGATTTAAAAAAAAACAGATAGTCGCCTTAGTGGGCTCTTAGGTAATTGGGTGTGCACTTTTGAATAAAATTGTGAATTTTAACACACAAATAGTTAAGATGTCGCTCTACAGGATTTTGATGGAAGCAAGTTGGTACGTCCACATTGTGGCCGCCATCTTGGTTTTCAAAATCCCCGCCACTTGGGACCTATATTCAGCAATATTTCATAAAGGAAGACAATTAGAGAGCTCGTAAAAAGCTAACTTTTTTATGAAAGAACCCTAGAGGTATCTAGATTAACATAGTAAATGTTCTAGAATATCCTCCTCAAGCACTCTGACATATTCAAGATGGCGTCCAAGCTGGCCGCAATAGTATAGTCATATTTGATAAATAGCGTAAAATGATCGATTTTAGCTCGATTTTCTTTTTTTATACACCATTTCAAATAGTTTCTAGGTCAGTAAAGCTATATGGGTCATATCGCCTGGAACTGTACAATTTCCCATTAATGCGGTCATTAGGTATTATACTGACCTTAGCTTTACTATTGAGTAATATATTTCTTATTCAAACACCTATAACTATATTCGATAGATGTCTAGCTTGATGAAAATGTATAGGTTTCACTGTGTTTCACCACTCGTTGGTGCTCATTTTCGGTCCGACAATGTCATATGTAAGTTCAAATAACTCACTTTTAACCTTTAGACAACATTTCAAAAGTTTTTAACAAATATTCAGGCTTGATATATATTTTTTGTTACTTTCCATAGTTGCTACATATATATGGTGTTCGAAAAATAAATAAAAGCTGCACAAAACATATTTTGGGATGGCACCTGAATGTATTTATATTCTATTCTATTTGCAGTATTTAAAAAAACATACGCACAAATCTAGCACAGCTGATCATGGCGCTTACAATGATAACATCATTTAATGACATCATTAAATAAAAAATTATGTTAAAAAAACATAGTTATGAATAAATATTGCCATTAGCTGGGTAAAGTAAATTCTAAAAAAATGTGTTTTTAAACTTTTTTTTTTAATATTCACGGAGTTTGCTGTCTTGATACATGTGATATCATGTGGAAGTTTATTCCACGGGATAGGTCCTTGTACACTAAAAGCTGCCTCTGTGGCCGACCTCTGTGTCGGAGGCACTTGCAACGAGAAGTCTCTTGGTTGTCTGAGAAGACTAGGACGTTGTTTGTAACAGCACAACTGACCTAAGTATGGTGGTGCCTGACCACGCAACGCTTTAAAAAATATATAACAACACTTTAAAATGTATGCGTAACTCTACCGGCAGCCAATGCAGTTCTTTAAGAACGGGTGTGATGTAGTCTCGGATACCGACTCCAGTAATCAGTCGAGCAGCACGATTTTGAAGTCGCTGCAAGCGGCCGAGCTGGAAAGCTGTAGCCCCGGACAGCATGGCGTTGCAGTAGTCCAGGTTAGATAAAACTAATGTTATAGCAACAGATTGTAAAGTAACACGAAGTAAAAACGTCTAGCCCTGCCTATGCAGTTTATGTGAAAAGATATTCTCTTGCACAGAGAGTTAACATGTTCTTCACAACTGTGATAACGGTCCATATAAAATCCAAAGTTACGCACTGTAGCGCTAGGTTGAATCACAGCTTCACCAACTTTAATCTGAAATTCGCCATGCTTTCTAAAGTGATGTTTTAATAAAATTGTAGTATAATAAACTCTTTGATGGGTTTAGCTTCAGTTTATTGACATCCAGCTGCAAATTTCACTTATACAGTCCTGTGTCTGCTTAACTGCTCTGGCTCTGTCACCAGGGTTAAAAACACATATATTTGTAGGTCATCAGCGAATTTGGGATAGAAAACTTTTTAAGATGGCTTCAATTGGTGCTGTATAAATACTAAAAAGAAGCGGTACAAGTATCGATCCTTGCGGCACAGCAAATTGAAATTTTATCCAGTTGGAAGATTTTTCATTTATTTGAACTTTAAAGAATTTGTTAGACAAAAATTATATGATTGTAACCACTTTGCTGCCAAATCTGTTACCCCAAAATAATTTGACAATGTTGAAATTAAAATGTCAACCTCTATGGTATCAAAAGCAGCAGACAGGTCCAATAACACTAACATCGCTGCTTTACCACCATCAAGACCTCTAGTGATGTCATTTTGTACCTTCAATAGGGCCGTTTCAGTGCTATGCTTAGCCCTATATGCAGACTGTAGCTTTTCTTCAAAACTGTTGTCTTGTAAATGTGAAATTAACCTTTTGGCTGCCAGTTTCTCTATCACTTTTGACGTAAAAGGACCTGTGGAAACTCACCAGTTGTAAAAGAAATATTAACTAGTCTGGGTATTATTTGTGAATAAGCCGAAAGATTTTTCTTCAAAATATCTGTTGGAATGACGTCTAAGCAGCATGATTTTGATTTGCAGGCCATTATAATTTCTTCGCGAGACGTTAGTGGTAAAAAAGAGAGGTTCTCAGTTCTTACTGCTCTTACTGGTGGAGGCTCTATTAATGGTACAGTCACATTATCAATGTCTTTAGGAATCTTAGTTATTTTCTCATCAAATAACGTAGCAAACTTATCACACAAATCACCATTAGAATCTTCTGGTAAGGCATGATCAGTCTTTTCGACTAGTTGTGACAGTACCTGAAAAGCTGTACGCTGATCAGCGCCAGCTAATTTTTTATTGTCGTACTTTATCTTAGCTTGAGTAATACAGTCAGTTAAATTATTCCTTTGCTCTCTAAAAATCTGTCTATGTTTCTCTAAGCCTGTACAGCGCCAGATTTCCTCATTCTGGCGTGTTAATTTACGCAGACCATAGATGTGATCGTTATACCACGGCTTGCTTTTTAGACCCCTATTAGTATACCACCTTCGAAAGTTTGTTTGTAATGTGCCTAACAAATACATTATGGTGTATACTGCGATCAAGAAATAACAAAGGAGATAAGCTGTGCCTTCCCAATAATAAAGCTTCGGGTGTTTATTACAAATGATCAGCAAAATGACAGTAAATCATAGTCTTCTATGCCAGCGACCCCTATTAGATATTATACTAGGAAATAGTTAGGCACATCATTTTCGCTTCATATGTGATATTAGACAAAAATAGATTACACGCCAATACTATTTTGATAGATATGCCTGAACATGCTTGTGAATTCCAATATAAGCCGGATTGACATACAAATTGCATTATTTATCTATATCAAATTGCATGTTTTCCACCAAATCGTGATGTGCCTAACATAACAGTGCGCTAAAACGGATGCGTATTTGTCACCATTTTCAACTGAATAAACTGGGTATGGACCATGCTGGCTTCAAACATTCAACATCAGTGATCAATGGTGAGAAAAATCAAAATTATGTGAACTTCTAACACAAAGATTAGGCCCAGTATCATCATACTGTGAACTATTGTATAGGAAATGACAATAAATTTAACAAGCTATTAGAAGCAGCTTTGCAAATGAGTACTCCCATTTTTCTGTTCTAAAGTTCATCATCTCAAGACTTTGCTGAGCGATAGAAGGGGTATTTTCTGTTTGTCTATGCTGCACACACCAGCAGAATGTTCATGTTTGATATCATGAAATGATGTGACTAACTTTTTCTGCAGGCTGTATATATTACCATGATTGTCGACAATACATTGACTTTTGATATATTTCAATGCGTTTTTCCGCCATTGGCGTAGCTCAAACTACCCCAGATATGTTTTGTATTATCCCATTAATGTGATAATATGTAAATATTTAATGCCGATCACTACTTTTCTGCTAGGCACATCATGAAATGATTAATTTGGGAAACAAATCAATGTTTGTAATACAATTAGTGAGGCTCAAAGTAAACACAATGATGTCACATATTTTACGTTAGTTGTTAAATATCATTGCAGAAATAGATAATGAACTTAGAACATGTATTTTACGTTGTTGTTAATAATTGGCTACAAGGTGATGTGCCTAATTTTTCGCTAGGCACATCACCACCAAATGTTTTTAACCCAATGAATGACACCTATGCATTTGTACAATCAGATGAATTTGTATAAAAGGTGGATGTTGTCCATTTGAATAGTTTCAATTTTTTTTTTAAGTAATCCCTATTAATTTTGATGTACGCTATTATGATTTGAGTTAGGCACATCACTTGAATGTGAAATCAGTCTTTAAAAACTATGATGGAGTCGACCATTTCTCTTGAAAGTTTGTCAAAATGTGCATACTAAACCTGCCTGTCGATACCAGCGTGAATTTTTATAATATTTTAAAGTTCAATTTTGGATAATTTTTCTGCTGATTGTATGATCTGCCTAACGTTTATTACTTGTTGATCATTTCTAGTGGTAAGGTTAATATAATACAGTTAAATGTATTTCACTTGTTCGACTTATCTGGTAAATGATTAGCGACGTAAAACGGCTGATATTAACAGTAATAAACTCCGGTTTCATATGCCCATGTGAGTGCTCAGTGTTGCGAAGTACAAAAAGAATAATGAAATAAATTTTTCCCAACATACACGACTACATTTTCTTGGTGTATATCACTCATATAATTCGTGTTAAAGTTATCTAAAATCTTCGTTATTCGTACGACAAGTTTAGACTGCAAATATATTAGTTTTTAAACCCATCATTTTTTATGCTTGAAACATATGTGGTGGTATTGCAGGATATGCATGATGTGCCTAACATTTCAACGGCACTTTCTGTCGCCATAGCAGTAATAAAAAATGATTGAATTGATGAATGCGTCATAGAAGCAGTCATGTCATAAATGAGTCTACTGATACAATGTATGTCATTAATCAGTATTTGATGCTGGTAAGGAGGCTGAAAGTGGCATTTCAAGAAAGAAGACTGTGTCTGAAATTTTTTTTTACAAATAGGCTCATCCATCCAATACTCTTGAAATTTCGAATGATTATTTCTGATAGTTTATAATATATCACTGCCAATTATGAAAGGCATATAGCGGTTATCTATACATCATAGGGTGGTTTTAATAGTTGCAACCTAAAGATGTTAGGCACATCATGAAAAATGATAGTGTTTTTATTTTATGCTGTAAAAAACTATAATTCTTCATGATTTGAAGTATAATTGGTATGGTAAGTTAGATTACTGTTTGTGTTTCTAAATTAGGAGTACATTTCCAGGTAATGTGACACATATAGACTAGCAATTTTGAAAACATATTTAACCCTTTTATCCCAAGAGGTTTTTAAGCAAACGCCCCTGCGATCTTTATTGGGAAAACATTATTATTTATAATCAATTAATAAAGTATTAATGGTGATGGATATTGGTTCCAGTAATATAGTTATATTAAAAGCACGATTATTGGTCAATTAATTAATATTTTTAGTTATTCAAGATGGCGTCCATCTAAACTACTCCCAGGCAACATAAAGTAATATTTAGCACCCTAACATGAGGGTTTTTAATTGCCGAAATAAAACATTCAAAAAGTAGTTGGTGAGCCACTTAGCCCATAAACCTTTCCAGCTGTTTTCGGGTGTGAAAATGATTTATGTTTTCTTACATGTCACAGTATCCCTAATGAGAGTGAGTATGACATAAGCCTACTATTCGAAACCCTAATCTGTTTATCACATTCTGATCACAACGCTAGCTTAGGGAAGGTTGGAAAGATCATTTGAAGATATATGGCATGTAAGCAGAAATGCATAACAATGCTATGCATTTCTGATGTAGGCCTAAGTGACATGTGATTGCATGTACATGTAGGTGATATGTCACTGCTTGCCTACAGTCCTCGGGGGACAGCGAGTATAATTTTTGTCTGAATGAAACTATTATTTGAATGCATCCCCCTGGCAATAATGTCACCATACACATACTTGATCACAAACATTATCAGCGATACATGGAACTTACGAATATACATGTGCTTTAATGCATGCACTGGTACATGTATGTCTATCAATTGCTGCTGGAAAGGTGGTGTATTTAGATATAATGACAGTGTCTATATAGATATTGTGTGATAAAGGTCCTAGATACGGGTCTATTGGTAGAAAATACTTGATAGGTTAATATCCAATTTAGTGCAAATGATCCATAGGGGCTCTAGATGTACCTTGTTAAGCTACTGTACTTAAATATGTTGCGCTCTTGTCCTGGCCATAACTTTGAAACTATTGGTTTGATGGACAATCACCAAATGTTGTTCAATGATTCTCAAGAGCTGTGCTGTTCGTGGTTTCTATGCTTTGGTCCATTTTTAGGCCTCAGCCAAAGTTTTGGCGGATGCCTATTGTCGTCACCAGGCGCGTCCGTCCGTCCGTTCGTCCGTCCGTCCGTCTGTATGTACGTCTGTCCGCCACGTTTAGCACTATAACTTGTTTCGCGTAACTGGAATGCACATTAAACTTCACATACAGGCTAATCATGACTAAAGCTTGACTAATTTCACATTTGACCTTTCTGTGACCCCTATGACCTTGACTTTTTTCCGATCGACACATTTTCTCGTTAACGCGATTCACTCAGCATTTTTTTATGTATCACTCCAAAATTCATACCATACATCCATTTCACTAATAGCTCGGACGAGTTAGAAATTGGGCAAGATTCGGACAGAAATTAGGTCATGGCGACCAAAATGGCCGATTCTCTGCCGTTATTTTTTTTAATATGCGTAATATCTGGAAAACCAGACCAGATGGCTAGACCATTACTACAAAACAAAATGTGCGCTTTCAGGTAGGGATATGCTCTAAAAAAATTCAACTTGATCAAATTCAAAATGGCCGATTATCGGTCATAATTAACTTTGATATGCCTGATGCTGGACAAACCGTGCCAGGTAGTTAGATGCTCTAACCTTCAAAATTGGCATAATTTGGAAAATCATGATGATAAAAGTTATTTGTACACTTCTTTACCTGTTCTGGTTCAAAAAATAATATGATTACAACTTTTTTAATTACCGGACATTCGGTTCAAACTGACATAAATTCAAGATGGCAGACAAAAAACAAAATGGCCTGATTGTTATGAAAGTTTTTCAAACGTGCACAGGAGAAGCAAAGTGAGTTATTGTCTGAACCGTGTGCCATCACCGTTTACGGTGAAGGGGCTGCGCCCCTTTTGAAACCCCATGATAATGCTTTTAAGGCAGCCGCGCGCGAAAAAAGGGTCACTTTTTAGGGTGAAGATCGTTTTTTTTGCTAGAGAAAAACACATAAAATTAAAATAGCCAACAAAATTCAACACTGATAATGTATTAAATCTACTCGCAGCATACCCACATCACTCCTTGAAAAAAATGTCCATATATACCAGTCCAATAAATACTATAAAGCGAAATATATGGTTTCAGTGAGGGATATATACCCTCTTGCAACTTGCTCAAATTAAAAAAATGCTGACTTGCGACCATCAGTAACTTCAATATCTGTAATATACACAGTAATCTGTGCTAGATAGGTGGATCATTGAACACGTTCAATAATGGCACAAATTATTTTCACTATTAAACGATGATTAGAGGCTGCGGCCTATATCCGTCGCCGACGGGACTTGTCTATACTACTTTGACCTAGTTTATTGTGTTTGACTTTGATGGATCGTTATTATATATAGTAATAACAAAAAATTCGAAGAGTAAAAGTGAAGAAAATTAACATTGATGTGTTCTCTTCCCAAAGCCATCTTTCTCCATTTGAAAAGTCCTACACTGTCATTATGAATACACCACATTTCCAGCGTCAATTGATCGATGTTTAGGGCGGGGGCCCTAGGGTAGCGGTTAGCACCGCTGCCTTTCACGCCAGAGTTCGGGGTTCGGTTCCCGGTCTCGGCGGTTTGAAAGAAACAAAAATGTTTCTTCCCCATCCATGTGTGAAAGTCAGTATTGTGGGGAGCCTCCGTGACCGAGAGGTAGCGTGCTCGGCCTCAGACCGCCAGGGCTCGAATTTTGAATCCTGTGTCTGGAGGACAGTGTCATCTCAATCATCTCACCATCCTCAGGAGGTTCTCCTGGCCCAGTTTAGCCCATATGTGCACAAAGGTGGCCTAAAACCCGATTCATTTCATTTGATCGATGTCGACATACCAGTGCATTAAAACACCTGTATATTTGTTTAAGTTACATGTGTCGCTGATAATGTTTGTGATCCAGTATGTGTAGGGTGACACATCAGCAGGCGGATACACTTACAATAAGTGGTTTACCCAGAAAACATCACACTTACATGCAATATATCATCAAATGATCTGCCCAACACAAATCAGTGTCACACCTGGAAAATAGCTCCAAACGTTTATGGGCGTAGTGGTTCACCAATTACAATTTTGTCGCCAAATAAAAACTCTCATGTTAAGGTGTTAAATATTGCTCAACATTGTCTAGGAGTAGTTTAGATGAGCTCACAAACCATAAAACTAGTTGAAATGATGTATTACAAAAAAAAAGAAAATAGAGCTAAAATTGACGAATTTGCACAAATTCTTAAATCTGCCCGTACACTGGCAGCCATCTTGGACGCCATTTTAAATAACTAAAAAAAAATTAATTGACCAATGAGTGTGACTTCACTAGAACTAAATTACTGACTCCAATACCTCACCATTGAAAATAAATTAATTGATTATAAATAATAAGGTTGTCCCAATAGAGATTACAGAGGCGTTAGCTGAAAAGCCTCTTGGGATAAAAGGGTTAAATCTATTTTCAAAATAGATGGGGTAGGCTACATAGATTTACTGATCACAAAAATATTTAAAATGGTCCATCACAAAAAAAAATTGAGCTAAAATCTACCAATTACCGCAAAAAACATCAATCAGTTTCACACCCGAAAAACGGCTGGAAAGGTTTAAGGGCTATATGGTTCACCAATTACATTTTGAATGTTATATGTCGCTAATTGAAAACTCTCATGTTACGGTGTGTAAATATTACTTTACGTTATCTGGGAGTAGTTTAGATGGACTCACAGACCATAAAACTAGTTGAAATAGTGTATTACAAAAGAAAATTGATAAAAAATGAAAGAATTTACTCAATTTCTTAAATCTGCCCATACACTGGCAGCCATCTTGGCCGCCATCTTGAATAACTAAAAATACTAATTAATTGACCAATAAGCGTGCTTTTAATATAGCTATATTACTGAAACCAATATACATCACCATTAATACCTAATTAATTGATTATAAATAATAATGTTGTCCCAATAGAAATTAGAGAGGCGCTCGCTAAAAAGCCTCTTGCGAAAAAAGGGTTAAATATGTTTCCAAAAATGCTGGTAATAGTCTATATAGCTTTATTGACCACGAAACTATTTGAAATAGTGCATTACAGAAAAAACGAGCTGAAATCGATCACTTACTCTATTTATCAAATATGACTATACGCTGGCGGCCATTTTGGACGTCTTCTTAAATATGTCAGAGTGCTTTAGCTTCCATCAAAATTCATGTACATCTTAACTACATGTGTGCCAAAATTCACAATTTTATCCAGAAGTGCACACTTCATCTCATATTGACTTAAGAGACCTCACTGGAAGTGTCATACTTCTATTCGTGGTCCCGGTCTCGGCGCTTTGAAAGAAACAAAATGTTTCTTCCGCATCCACGTTTGAAACTCAGTATTGTGGGGAGCCTCCGTGACCGAGAGATAGCGTGCTCGGCCTCAGACCGTCAAGGCTCGAATTTCGAATCCTGTTTCTGGAGAACAGTGTCATCTCATTCATCTCATCATCCTCAGGAGGTTCTCCTGGCCTAGTTTAGCCTATATGTGCACGGAGGTGGCCTAAAGCCCGATTCATTTCATTTGCTTCTATTCGTGGTCTTTTGACCTGGTATTATATTGGTGAAAATTCATTATGAGTTTTTAGTTCCTTTTATTATTATGAGTTTTATTTCTTTTTGAAAAATATTTTATTCCAGATATAGTATTAAAACAGTTAGATAATGATTGTATTAGTATGTTTTACACGCAGAGGATGTTATGGAATATAACGATATACGACATACAATACAATTCCTCATCAATACCGTTCACAATAAGTTTATATGACAATAAGTCACAATTTATCCCATCGAACGTTTTTTCGTAGTCAATAAAAGCCACGTAGGTTGATTTCCGTTGACCAAGTCCTGGAGACGAATGCATGGTCTTCAAATATGTCGACTGCCAAATATGGCAATAAATGATTTGATCACAACACGTACAACACAGTCAAACCGCGGGGTGGAAGCTGTATATAAAATACTTAATGATACTCATGAATTATTTGCTCCATACCGCAATTTTCTTTTCACAATACTCTAGATTCGGAGCGTGTTCATCTTTCATTTTGTAAAAGAGTTAATAATGTTAAACGTAGTACTGATAGTTATTTTATATACGGAGAGATGAGAAGGTACCCATAAGGCCTACACAAAACAAGAATTTTAAACTACTGGATCAATATTATCTCCTATGTAAAACATCAACCTATTGTTCAAGCTGGACAATGGTTTTATAGTCGATTTTAAATAATATGGGTTTGAATTTTGCATGAGATGAACAGAGAATCGTAAAATATAATGTATTTTTTTTTATTCTGTAAACAGTGGTTATATGCTATATGTCTGACCAAATGTTGCTGCTTTTGTATAATTCAGTTGCTGTTTTGTTATTGAAGATAAAACAAAATAATACAACAAATAATATTAACCAACAAAACATCCAACATGACCAGTCAAATTGCATTAGCACGAGTTGTTATCACACTTTATTCACTCACAAATACCCAATGTTTACCATTATGACCAAGATGATGACATTGACTGCTAAAATATTTTACGAAATTGATTATCCAGTCAAAATCACACCGAAAATATGTAGGCCTACAGCATTTGTTTCTAGTTTTGTGTGATTTTTTCGCGAATGAACGAACCATTGGAATTACCACGTAGGCCTATAATTTGAAGAGGACCTACATGAATCATGATTCTCCAGCCAAATACACAGAAAACAGAGGTAAGCCTATAACGCTTGCTCCTAATAGTATTTATTAAATATCATATTTAAAAAATGACATTGAAATAGATTTTTTTTTAACCTTGATGATGACCTTGATATTAATATTATAAATGAGATCTCTGGTCAAAACACATCAAACAGAATTAATACGCTTCTTGCTTTTTCTTAAATTGACCTTGAAATTAAACTGTCCACCTTGAAGATGACCTTGAATGATTAAACTAATACCAGAAATAGTTCTCCCAGGTATTACAGTTGTTCGTAGCTTTAGGCCTATTTGTTGAAGCATCACATTTGATCCTGAAATTGGCGGCCATCTGGGACGCCAGCTTGAATTTAAGTTTGTTCGCAAGAACGTTTACAGATCTCACCAAGCATTTAAAAAAAAACACATTATCAAGAAAATGGACATGGTGTGTAGGATGGGTACGATGGGACTGTACAATTCCAGATATGGACCTTTGCGTGAAAAGCAATCACTAGATGTCACATTCATGTGGCAGTATCATTTTATTTAAAATTTATACGCATTTAATATTATTTATAGAAAAACTATAGTCACGTCTCCCTATGAAATCCACACTCGGAAACAGGAACGGCAAACTGAGCATGCATACTGTTATTGCTGGCGCCCTGAGGCGGCAGTATTACTTCACTTCGAAGTGCATTGCTTTCGTACACATCGTCCTGTAGGTAGTACCGCTGCTCCACCAACAAGACGTACGTTGTGATGCATATTTAAATGCCTAACATGATTAGTGTCAAATTGAGCCATCATATATTAAGTTATGTGCATATCTTTATATTAAGTATCACAGATCAAAAATATACTTTAAGAATATGTTTGTTTGTCTTAATGTACTAGTCGTGGAAGTATAGGATGCCTGAGACTTCTGACACGATGTTACAGAAGAGTTAAAGGAGGCTGGAACTAGTGATTCCTCCATCTCACATCACATGTGCCACATTGATCAACTGCTAGCCAACTCGATCCTGTCGAGCAGTCATCATCCCCTAATAAAATATTAGCAAGCTAAAAGCAACTGTCTTGAACCCACTAGCGCATTTGGCTCATTAGATCACAAATATCCATGCCTGCTAGATATTGTAACAGTTATGAAAAAATTTCGTCGTTCTTGAAATACTCTGTTAGGAAAGATATTTGTCATTCTTGCGAAAAAAAATATTACTTTTCCCAAGACAACATAATGCGTTATTTTTATTTCAAAAAGAGGTATTACTTACCAAAACTGTGAAAAGATACGATAATAAAAAAATGAATATACATTAGCGTCAAAAGAATACATACTGACTGCAATTTTACTGGAGCTTATAATCGAATGAAATATTTTGGAATATTTTTTTGTATGATGTATGTTGTAAAATGTAGTAATACAAATATTTTTTCGAGCCAGATTTTCGTATATCTACTTGTAATCTCTATAATCTGAATATGCGTATGTCTAGACCACGTTGAAAATATGTTAAGGAGTACACCTTCTGAGTCTCTATACTGACTGAAGAGTCACGTAGCTAAATCTTACTGACGAATGTGTCATGAGCATGGCAACGTGCCACTGATCCTATGGTGTAACACTCTCAAATAAAAATATTAATAGACGACTCCCGGGATACTGTTACGGACGAAAATGGTGCTGAAAGCCTAATAATAAAAGGCCAAACGGATGTTTAAAGTTCTTTGTGTCAATAAAAGCCTTACATAATAACGACAGGAAACTCAACCCTTTTACTGTTTTTATTCCATTTTATGAACAACAACTGTTTTGTGTTATATGTTGTGTTAGATATCATTAACCCTTCAACCGCCAAATTATTCAATCTGAATTTTCACCCACATGAAATTGTGTCTCGCTGACGCGATCCACAACTTCAAGTGAGTGAAAATTATTCAGATTTGAAAAAATGGTGGTCAACTGTTTTCAAATATTGCTGATTGATGTCATATTTTATCTCTAACATGTTTAAAAGGTGGTACTTAATGTGCTAATAAAAAATGAAAACCCGGATATATGCGGCACCGGCGGTTAAAGGGTTAACCCTTTACCCGCTAAGTTATCTCATTTAAATGCTCAACCACTTCAAGCTGGTGAAAAATCATTCAGATATGGCTACTTTGAGACCAAACATCTACCAATCTTGATGTTTAAACACTCATTTCATTCCCAATTACAGCGATTTGATTCGCTAATAAAACAGATTACAAATGACTAGACGTGATTAGTACTTAATATTTATATCTAAATATATTAATAAAGGGTTAAATACTATATGAACTACCCTTCTGAGCAAACACGTTATAGGTATAATTCCTGGGGTTTTTTGGAGCTGATGTTTTTTTGGTCTATTGTTATTTATGCTTAATCGGAACCATTCTCTTAAAGTAGTTATCAGGGTTATGAGGATTCGCTGAGTACGCATGCGCAGCATGGTCAACGTTCACAGGAGTGGGGTCCGCCGTTATGTAGATATTATGGTCCAGTGAAACATGACGACACAGCTGTTTTAAGTTTTGTATCTATTAATGCGCCTTGTTCACACACTTATTAGGCCTAAGTGCACAAACGAATATTATTTTTTTCTAAGAATTCTCCGTTAAAAACAAAACTATTACAGGCTGAAGTAGTGTCGTGTAAATGTACTGCTTATAACAACCGTAAATGCTTATTTTTCAAGTAATTGCCTTGAATAGCAAGTAGTCACATCCCAGCAAATACCAAATTTAGGTCAGAAGGATGGCATACATCCATATTGAATATTTAGTGTGGTGGGTGAGCCCTTGACTTAGCCTATGGTTAATTAGATCGTTTTCATGAAGTTATTATAATTTCTGGGGATTGTGGATATTAGAGACCTGCGCGGGCCTCTAAATCATGCCCGCACCCGCCTTACGGGCACCCGCGCTTGACTGCACCCGCACATGAATTTATATCCTGTATCCGCACCCGCCCCGCCCCGCCCCGCACAAGTTGTACCCGCACCTGCCCCGCACCCGCACAAGTTGGACCCGCACCCGCCCCGCACCCGCACAATTTTTTTCAGGCCCGCAGCGACCCGCAAAACTTATTAACAAATTACCAAAAAATCTAATTATTTCAGTTCTTTTCATTAATGATCGATGCATGTCTATAATATAAGCATGTTTAATAGTCTTTTTTCAAAGGTATAATACAGTCTTGGCCTAACATTGTACCAAGATAATTACGTTAAACAACACCATGAGGAAATGAGTTTGTTTGAACAATGTCTACTTGGTGGCCACAATATTGGAGTAACATTGGCCCAACGTTCTCGACACTTGCCCAACTCAGGTGTTTTGTCAACTTGCCACCTGGTGATAATTACGCGCTTATTGTCTTGATTATGTAACCACACAGGGTCGATAAATATCTTGTACTATAGTTTACACCTCCCCCCCCCATCCATATATGCGGGGGGGGGGGGTTAACTGATAATTTACACCAAGCGATGCGTAATAAAAATATTTTATTATTATCATGTACGTTATATAATTTATTTGATATCAATTATATAATTCGTCTAATGTAACACAATCCCTGAATAATTTAGTGGTAAACATAGCATACATTTATGTTTCATGGCGTCACTTGAAAAATAGTAGTGCATGATTACAATTTGTATCAATCTACAGTATATTATGTTATGTTGTGGCGTATACTGCAATTTTGTTGATATCAATTTTCAGGGAAAACCATTGTTTTCAGCATTTGTCGGTCTCTTGATTTGCTGGAAAATATATCTTTTTTAGCCCGGAGACATTACATAGTCACCTCGCCGTACCAATTATTGTCTCTATGACATAACATACATGTATTATATGTAAACATTACGTCATCGTCACTAATTATCTTCGACTGACTGACCATATTGCGGCTAATCCCCTTGACACGCGTGGTCTATCAACCCTATCAATCCTGCAAAATATCATTCAATTAATTGTCATTTTACGGTTTGTTCGCGCGAATAGTAAAAAAAATAACAAAGTATTAAGTATGTAACGTGTTTGACTATATATTAATGGGTTATATTTTGTTTTTATTACAATGACGGGCATACTGCAGATACTATAGATCGCTATACCCTCACAATTATGGTTCGGCCTCCTACACAATTTGGGCCCAGGTGCAATTTATTGTTGCATGGTATTGATTAGAATTTAAACTATTGTTTCACGCTCTTATATAAGCGCATGGGAAAATGATACAAATATGTTTCAATAAAGATATAAACAACTAATTATACAGTATAATCATGATAATTATACTTGATTAATCGCATAAATTTCAGATCACTTACCTGTCCCGTTGTTATAGCTTTCTCATATACATGTACATATTACCACATAGCTAATTTTTTACAATAATTGTCTCTGTTGTACTGTCACCTCATAACTTTTTATAACTTTCACCTGTTATATTATATTTTAACTTTCACATATTGGTACTTTTCTGTTTTAAATGTTATTGCTTGATCATGTTTCAATCACAAGTCGCTGAAATAGCTATAGTTGTCTAATGTTTTCTCATTGTATACACTTGCGAATACATATAAATAAATATCTCATGTAAATCCCCCCCCCCCCCACTGTGTGGATTCAAAGGGTTCAGCCATGCTAGAACGACACAGACACATTCATCGAATGCTGGTACAATGCTGGACCAGCGTCGGGTGGAAGAATATGTTTTCACACCTCTGAGAAAGGGGGTTGTCTGACGTGTGTTAACCCATGCATGTGACTAACACTTCTTGGCCCGCGCACACAAGCGCTAGGGCTATGAGCGGCCCGCATGCGCCCGCACTAAGGCTGCCCGCATGCGCCCGCGCTAGGGCTGCCCGCAGCCCGCACTAACCCGCGTTATGTCGACCCGCACCCGCCCCGCCCCGCAAGGCTCAGGGAAAATTCGGGTCCCGTAAACCCTCGCGGGGCGGGCTACCCGCGCAGGTCTCTAGTGGATATGTTGTAATATCATATTATTGTTCCACAGGTTTATTTTCTTGTTCTTGTCGCTAACGGCTTTGTCGTTGCACTTTGATTGACCATGTAGATGTTTTGTAATATAGTTATCATCATATCGACCACCAGTGTTGGCTTATTATATCTAACACGCAACTGGGAGAGGGGCGGAAGACACGAAATCAAAAGGTACACCCTTCAAGCCTAATGTATTACCACAAAAGATCCTACCCTCTATAATTCATTACATGTTGTGTAAAAATATGAACAGCGATTACGACTTTGAAAAACTTAATAAAGACCCATTTATTGATTTGTCTTTTCCACCCTAGCTCCTTTATTATCCGGCATCCTATTGACGACCATGCTTTTATTTAAACACTTCTTGAACATCGATTTGGATTATCACGCCTTTGAGCTCCGCCATCTGAGGAGTTAGGCGCTATAGGAGTAATTTGATTGAATTTAATTTGATGTGGGAATAGCGGTTGCATTCATTCATTCATTCATTCATTCATTCATTCATTCATTCATTCATTCATTCATTCATTCATTCATTCATTCATTCATTCATTCATTCATTCATTCATTCATTCATTCATTCATTCATTCATTCATTCATTTATTCATTTATTTATTTATTCATTTATTTATTTATTTATTCATTCATCATTTGAAAGATATTATTTGCTAAATCATTGTTGTTTTTTGATAACATACAATTAGGTCTCTAAATGTAGCAGGCCTATCACATATTTACGTTATTTTCAGAGTTTTATATTTTTAAGCCAATTTGATCATACACAATATCCCACTGGATAAAGGACAATAATTGTACATCTACGCTGTTGACACGCTGCTACAGAATTGTGTGCCGAGTGTGGTTTTTCGTGAACTGTTTAATGTGTTTATGGATAATCGAGAACTCAATTTCGAACTCTCCGGTATCGATCCTGAAACCTAATAGTCCCAGAGCGAGTGCAAAGTCTGATGGTTGTTTTTATAGTAGGGACATATCAAAAATTCGAAAGCGAGTCATTGATTATATTATTTTATACTTGTGATTTAGAGACAATTCGTTTTATTTTATAATTCCTGATATGTTTCTATTTTACAACAGCCATCAGACCCTTTGCCCCCGAAAACATAAATACAAGTGTCTGAGTTCTGTTACCATCACCCGTTAAACTATTAAATCTGCGCCACATTGGCAACAGTAAAAAATATTTAAAACAGTGACACACGCGTAATTGCTATAATTACACTGTCGTCGAAAGAAAAACAGCAGTAACTGCCCACTTTTAAAGTGAGCAGTTACGAATATTTTCTACCGCTGTGTAAACACGCATGCTGTCATCTGTTGCAATAGTTTTTTTTATCTAAATCGATCAAAAACATGTATAAGAAAATAAAAAGGAATGGTGTTTATCATGTTTATTGGTCCAGCCCATGCAATATTTCACTTCTAAAGGCGACTGTCTACAATAGAAAAATGGTACTGTTTCATTTTTTTATTATCGGGGACTAAATATCCCAGTATGATGTCACTACATTTCATAAACCATTGAGATTTTTTTTGTTGTCGATGAAAGTAATCGGAGATATTCGATTTGTTCACGATATAAATTGCACACAACTCGCTGTTTTTAGAAATAATAATAATAATAACTCACTAATATAGTTCAAGCCCAGTTATATGATACCGAAGATACCATTGGCGTAGATTAAACGGGGACTTGGCGAATTGGTAGAGCGCCTGACTGCCACACCAATCATGCATGCGTCACGTAATTGTAACATAGTAAGCTTGTAGGGAGGCTACGTAGACCCTTGCATAAGACACATAAAACACTTGGAAGAATATTACATCATAATATGATAGATCAAGAAGGTGGAAGATCCTGATCCAATCCTTAAAATATGTTCAAATTTCATTATTATGTTAAAAATGTCGTTTTTCATTATTATAAGACATCCCGCACAGATGATAAAGTCACGGTGCGTCTATAGCTAGACGGACAGCTGAAGTAATTATTGTTATGCAAAGAATGCGTTGTCAATAAGTTAGCTGGGATCACCAAGGGGTCACCAGTGATACACCCCCGCATATTAAAAGTAGGTCCGTGAAGTTGGTTACTTTTTACTTATTCCCGTTTCCTAATTGAAATTATCTTTTATTAAAAAGAATTCTCTAATTGACACATTGGGTGATAACGACAACGAACATTTTAATTTAATTTTAACTAATTTATATACAAAAAAAGTTAAAATTTGTTACTGGTGATTTAAATATTAATCTACTGGATCTAAATAAGAAAGAGAAAGTCAATGGGTTTTTTCAATGCTGTCACTTCTGTTGGCTTCAAGCGTTAATAACGTTGCCGATTAGCCTCGGTTTTTATTTATAAAGGTACTTTACTTGACCATATTCTATATTGTAATGTTCCGAATCCTGCACATACACTATCATCAGGCATACTATTGAAATCAAATGAAAAACTTCCAAATTGCTCAATAAACAAATCAAATCAGCGTCACTGTACCTAGGTAACCTGTATATAATATTGCTAATAACTATATTTTATTTCAGGTCTCATTATAGATTTTAACAATTTGCGTTTACCAATTTGTCAAGCTGATTAGGCAAGTATAGTATTTTAAATGTGAGATTATTATACATGTATATATAAATCAGGCTACTATTAAGTACATTTTTAGAGTCATCAGGTTTGCAAAATAACTAACAACACCATAAACTATTTTAAATTTGAACTGGAATGTTCGGATATCTCGATATTATAAACAAAGAAAGTAATCCTGACGAAAATTATACAAAATTGATTATAATCATCACAGATTCGAAGCAAAAATATAATTATGCTTACGAAATTCCAGAAATTTTAAATATAAAAACATAAGCAAATCAACTGAATCACAAATGAAATAATCAAGTCAATATAATTTAGAAAAACTATGTATAGAGATTTGAAATGCCTTTCTGCAGGTGAGCCAAGGTATAATATTTTAAAACACAATTTACATTCATACAATTATATGTTACACTAGGCCTACTATCGCTTTATTCAGAATCTTAAAACTGATATGAAAGACCGGTCACTTATTAAAGAGGTGATAAATAAATCTGAAACGAAACGAGTCTTTTTCACAACATTGTATTATAGATGGATACGTTGTAAATGGTAAAAAACAATGATATGTTCAACAACTTTTCCACAAATGTAGGTATTGAACTGGCAAATTCCATTTCTGTTCCTCCAGAACATAATTCCAAAGACTACTTACAAAGAGAACCTTCGCATAGACTGTTAATGTATTGTATACTATTAGTATGAATTATTTAAATATATTGTGTTTACCTGAAAATGATTGCTAACTTATAATCAGTTTTTTTAGGAATACATATGACATATGCCAACCTAGAGTCTCTCACAACTCCACTGAGGAGTGACCGGTGCCAAATGGTATTTACATACTATTTTATTTGAATATGTGAGTTTATAATTAATTCCTTACTTGCATCAATTCAAAGTCACCACCGGCGGCCATCTTGAATTTGTAACTTTTGACAGAATAACCCCAGAATCTTATGCAATACCTCCATTTTTACTAATTTGAATACTCTGACTTCATTGGCATAGTTTATGGCCTTACAGCAGCTACATCACTGACGTGATATCAGCATTAAAGCTGCTATTGAATGGAGCGACTGAGGTGCATCACTCATTAATAATATGTAATGGATAATAACCGGGTTATGTTGCAATTTATCTTAGATGGCTATTTAATTGTGATATAGTGACTTCGTCCCATGCTATACATGATACAACAAACGGAACCTCCACCTACTGAGCTGCCATATTTTGTACCAAATTACAACCACCCTAGTACCTTCCCACTATCAACAATAATTGTCAAATTATACTTACTTAGTGGCTACTTGCCAGAGTTGGGGTCAATTCCTTTTTATCAATTCCAAATTCCATTCCAATTCCTTTTTATCAATTCCTGAGTCAATTCCAATTCCTTTAGTTTTGAGAAAAGTCAATTCCAATTCAATTCCAATTCCTAAAAAGTCAATTCCTTATCAATTCCACCTAAGAATGAGACTTTTGATACACATAAATGAAATGAAATGAATCGGGCTTTAGGCCACCTTTGTGCACATATAGGCTAAACTGGGCCAGGAGAACCTCCTGAGGATGGTGAGATGATTGAGATGACACTGTCCTCCAGACACAGGATTCGAAATTCGTGCCCTGGCGGTCTGAGGCCGAGCACGCTACCTCTCGGTCACGGAGGCTCCCCGCAATACTGACTTTCACACGTGGATGGGGAAGAAACATTTTTGTTTCTTTTAAACCGCCGAGTCCGGGAACCGAACCCCGAACTCTGGCGTGAAAGGCAGCGGTGCTAACCACTACCCTAGGGCCCCCGCCCTTGATACACATAGAACAGCTGTATAATAACTTGATAGAAAATAATAACACCTGATATAAAATAAAATACATTTTATTTATCATCTTATAAAAAAAAAAAATTAAACATGTTACACTTACTAAACTTTAATATTAGTAGGGTGGAGTGCATCTTAATTACCTGATGACGGAGTTGTACTCGTGTGGACGCGGATGTGAGCGCGTTATTTCTATAGACTAACTGTTACTCCACAATTGCCATCAACACGGCAGTGTAATTGACACAATGTCTCGCGACAAGCCGTGCTACTTGAAACTCTGATGAGTCTGACCCTGTGGAGGCTACGGCGTGTCGACCCACACCTCACTCAAATAAACTCGTATTAAAAATAAAGCAACGTATGATCTATTGTTTTATTTCAATTGATTCAATTATTCACGTTATTTATCTTCCGATTATACTATTTTTAATATCTAATTCTAGCGTGTGGCGAATAAATATACCATAAGAAAATATATCAGGATAACCTCTAGGGCACAAAAGGCATATTAGCGAAGTAATCAAAGGGTCAATTAGAGCGCTTGGCTACGCTGCATAACTTCCTGGATGTTAACCCACTGTTGCTTTAATGTTGCTCCACCGTCTTCAGCGCTTTGCCAATATTAAATCAGCATTGGCTCAACATTTATTGGAAACGCATTCGTTTCAAGGTCCCGATATTTCTTTTGTTCTACCAACTCGAAGGACAAGCGATAGTTATGTTCTAAGCCATTCATTCACCTAAGTCTAATCATGACTCGTGATTGTTGTATAAGCTGTAGACGTCCAAATGACTAAAATATAACAAATAAGAGAACTAAAATTATGCCCACGAGACAAGCATTACTTTTTAAATACTAATGTTAAAAAAAGCTGTTAAGTGACACAAAAGTGATAGTTAAACAGTGTGATCATGCTTGCGCGAATATATAAGGAAATCATTAATAAAATAATAGTACTATTATTTCCAGCAAACACGAAACATTGACCCACTGTTGATATAATGTTGGCCCGTCGTTTCCGATGACGGCCCAAGATTAAACCAACGCCGGCTCATTTTCATGATAATTCAGCCACTCGATGGTGATTCCCTAACACTATATACAGTAGGCGATGACACTAGTTGAGTTGTCATGAGTCGCACTTCTCGGCAAAACTGTTACCGGCTGGTTACACCAGTCCGCGGGAGTAAATCAAGAGTGTATAGTAACAACAAGTAACAAATAACAAGTATATACGCACACATCAATCTGTGGTAGTTAGATTGAATTGCTCCAACTTAGCAGGAGCAATCTTGTTACAACTATTATTTGGATTACACATCACAGTCTTATTTCACCTTGATGGCCATTATAGTCATTTGAATGAGTATTTTTACATAACCTAAATAAACCTTTCATTATAAGTTTATTATTATTATTATAATACACATATCAATCAACATAGATCAAGTAAAATTCTACTGCAATGACAAAAGTGATGATCACTCATGCGTTTAATAGCGCTTGAAAAATAAACATGGATAAAAAAGTCAATTCCTTTATCAATTCCGGGCATTTTTTGTCAATTCCGATTCAATTCCAATTCCTTTTTTTTCAATTCCAATTCCTAGTCCAATTCCTGGAATTGAGGCAGGAATTGAGCTCAATTCACATTCAATTCCGGAATTGACCCCAACTCTGCTACTTGCTACTTGTTACCATCACGTCTTCTCTTTTCATGATCTAGTTAACAGATCATACTACTTATGAAAGACCATAACATAACATTCGCATTTGTGGAAGGATAAAAACGCTGTTTCATGCTTTCAACTCCACTGATACATCAGTACACGCCTGCAGGGTGGGGGGGGGGGGGGCAGTCATAGGCACTATTATTTTTGCTTGGGTAATAGTGGCAACCAGGCCGAGCTGGTGTGAATTGACTAACCACAGACAAGGATTGGTGAAAAATGTCAGATGCAGAGACGGCTGAACTCGACGCGCTAAACCGACAGCAGCGATTATTGGCGGGACGCTAGCAATCTGAGCAGTGTCTGTGAGTGAGTGAGCGAGCGGCACTGCGCTAGGAGTGAAGCCTTCAACAAGACTTGGGACATCACCACCAGGTTATCACATTGTATTGAAGCTTTCACATTCATAACTTCTTCAATATCCCCAAATGCCGGACCAATCAAGCAAACCAGACTTCATATTTTCATTTGTGTCCCACTGCATGATACCTGGGCAGAAGAGAGCATATTTTTCCAACACTTGATCTCCTCATCTTCATCTATCCAGTTGCCTGAGCACTATCGGCAGATTCCATGGCCCGGGTTCAAGAAGCGGTCTCAGTCTCAGTATCTATGGTAGTGGTCTCAAACTGAGACCGAGATATGGGCCTCAGTATGAGCCCATTTGCTGGTTCAAGAAGCGCTCTCATTTGAGAAAACATTTTGACTTGACGGTTAACGTATAACGATTGGGCTCCTGTTCCCACAGAGAACAGGGGCTCTGGAGGAGCCGTTCTGTGTGACATACCAAAAGCAATGAGCTCTCTATCATACCACTGCATGAGACAAAAACACGGTTGACGGTTGACGGATATCGTTTGACCTCCTGAACTCCTGTTCCCACAGAGAACAGGGGTTCTGAAAGGAGCCGTTTTGTGTGACATATCAGGAAGAGAGCTCTTTATCATGACACTGCATGAGACAAAAACACGGTTGACGGTTGACGAATATCGTTTGAACTCCTGAACTCCTGACCTCCTGTTCCCACAGAGAACAGGGGTTCTGAAAGGAGCTGTTTTGTGTGACATATCAGGCAGAGAGCTCTTTATCATGACACTGCAGGAGGCGGAGTCTGGTCGTAAGGAATGAGCTCTTTATCATTACATTGCTAGTTTGGGTGATGGGACGGCGGACGCGGATGGTTGGCTGAAGATGACGGTTCAATGATGGTGGTTTCAAATACACTGCTCAGAACGCAAAGCACATCTCAAAAGGGTCAGTCCTTGCCCTTTCCTCTGGTGGCTGGTCACTCAAACGGCTGTTTCTATATGGTTCAGCAGCCCTGGTTCCTTGTCTCCCGGACTTACTTGCCAGTGCTTTGTGTACAATCACCTATCTCACCAGGTGAATAGAGAGAGGCACTATACAGTTTATACCAGAACTAGTGCATAATCTCGCGTCAACCCTCGCGCTGCGCGCTCTTCTGTTGTTAGACTTGTTGACTTAAAAGTCAACTCGCCCCATGTCAACTCGTACCCATGTCAACTCGTACCCATGTCAGCTCGTACCACCAATAGATGTCAACTCGTACCACAAGTGATGTCAACTCGTACCACAAGTGATGTCAACTCGTACCCAACAAGGCAGGTATCAGATGATGGTACGAGTTGACATCTCTCATCACACAACAGATGTTAACTCGTACCCATGTCAACTCGTTCCACTAATAGATGTCAACTCGTACCATCATTAGATGTCAACTCGTAACAAAGTTAATTCCGGAGGATAATGAATGTAGGTTACACATAACAGCCCGATTGAACTGTGTTATTTATGTATTACATTTGTTAGGGCATGTTCAGCTTGCTTTTAAATTTAATCTAATGAAATCCTCATACAAATGATAACATATATCTACAAGAAATTGATGTCATTTTATAAAGTGTAATTGGACAAAAAAATAAAATGAATAGGGTTTTATGCTGTTTTATTATGGCAATGCCATTGAACATGATTTTAATTCTGTATGTGATACCAAGTAAATTGTCGTGTGATTTTAGAAAATTAACCGACTTGTATATATACATGTAGATGTACATATACTCTATCATTTTTATGACAACAAAAGACTTTTCTTTATGTCAATAAAATATGTGTCTGTATGTCTCCTACCTTTGTGCACAAATGGGCCAAACTATTGAATCATTACGAGTGAGCCGGTAAGAAACACTTTTGTTTCATTGAAACTTGAAGACCAGAGAGGGGTTCGAACCTGCGATATCCAACTTTCCAATGCACCAGGACCCGCCCTATACATAGACAGGGTTTTACATATGTTACCTATTTATTCAGTTATTGGATCATTATCACAAACAGAATAAATGTAACCAAAACACTTTATAATTCTTTGTGTTTAATGCAATGATATGTTTATGGAATGATACGAACTTTTAATATTTTATTAATCAGTGATTTTGTTACAATATTTTATTGACCAATTATTTTATTATGTTCAAAGTCAATACGCTTTGATGGGATGACAAAGTAACACTTGTTCAAAATAACCTAAGTTCAAAGTCAACACGTTTTGACGAGATGACAAAGTAACAAATTTTAACTATGTGGATTCAAAATTAGATTTCAACTATATGTGGAGCTAATTTCCCGGAAAAAACTATTTGGTTCTAATGTGTCAGTTCAAAAGGTATAACAGCTAAGGTGAATCAACTGGTACTTTTTATCCTTGTCACTTTATGTCCGTTTTAATTTTTCACTGGCTTGTCTGTAGGATCAGTGAGAAACTGTGAAATTGAAACGCTTCTATGATGATGTTAATAGACCGTTTGACTGCAGTTTAGCTGTGGGGTGTCAACGGTCTAATCCCTTCACTACAAATGGTGCATGTGCTGTCGCGAATTGCAATGATTGCTATGAAAACACACCATTGCTTAAGCCGTTATTTTCTCACATGTGACTGACCAATTTGGTACCCTTATCGTAGTAATTGTCACCAGTCCCCCGTCCGTCCATTTAACATTACGTAACGTCGTATGTAGGCATAGGCATAACGGCATTGTCACTAATTAGGGCGATAATCCCTTTGACCCTTCCACTCTTGGAGTTTATGAAATGTCACCTAAAACCATAACATATATCTCAAAGTTGCTTTGGATTCATTAATTGTCTTATCATGCTTATGAGGACCTGTACACAAATGTATGTTTCGTCTGAGAAGCATTGAGGTAAAATACAATTTGCATTGAAATGATGTTGCAAAAATTTTATAATTGATGATAATGTATGAAACAATTACTTACGGAGATATGTTTATGCTGGTCTGACAGTTAGTATTGTGATAACAACCTATTACCATTACCATAGCCATCTAAGTTAATTTTGAAAAGCCCAAGATATCGCACCTCACTACCGGAGTCAGCTTTAACACAACAGACACATGTTAAAATTTAAATTAAAAACGTTTTTGCAGGAATGTATTAAATTCTCACCGCGCAGTAGCAATTGCCATCACCCTTCCTGACGTGTGATCACCATGACGCAATGCCGTAGATAAACATAACGGCATTGTTTGGGAGGGGGGCAACCGACCATTGCGGTTAATCCCATTTGACATGCATGGCTCAATAATTTAAATAAGTATTATTTTACCACTGAAAATAAGTTACAAGTTATGTATAACGTACATTCATCACCCTGAAAAATATTATCTATTATCTATTAAGAGTTGAGACCTAATGATGGTACGAGTTGACATGTGTTGTGTGGTAAGAGAAGTCAACTCGTACCATCATGTGATACTCACCTTGTTGGTGAGTTGGCATCACTTGTGGTACGAGTAGACATCTATTAGTGTTACGAGTTGCTATGGGTACGAGTTGACATCTATTGTGTGGTAATAGCTGTCAACTCGTACCATAATCTGATACTTGCCTAGTTGGGTACGAGTTGACATCACTTGTGGCAAATTGTGGTACGAGTTGACATCACTTGTGGTACGAGTTGACATCTATTGGTGATACGAGTTGACATGAGTACGAGTTGGCATGGGTACGAGTTGACATGGGTACGAGTTAACCGGTATTCGTTCAAGTCTGGGCAGTGCCTAATTTTTTTTTACCGAGATTTTTTATTATTTGTTATAGGCCCCGGTCTATAATGTTACGGTAACTAGACTAGACGATATCAAATACAAAAAAAAAATTAAATGCCTAGACTAAATCACATTTATTGGGCGAAATCATCAGATCATGGGATATGACAAAAGGCACATGAATTACAACACGTTTCCGTCACACGAAAATTCATCCGATTTTCAGTAAAAAAACAATTTTGTTCTCATTAATTTTGAAAAACGGTCTCTAGTGAGATTGAGCCCGAGACCGCTTCTTTAATCAGTGTTGGTCTCACTTTCTCCAATGAGACTATTTTTTTCAGTTTGAGCCCGAGATTTGAGCCTGAGACTGAGACCGCTTTTTGAACCCGGGCCCTGGATATCACGCATATGTGCTACAAGTACAGAACCCCCCCCTCCTCCCTGGCCAACTCAGACAGCCCAGACGTTCTCATCTGAGTGTGACCTCCACACTACAGTAAGTAAACCTGTTTGATTGATGGAGAGTAGTTTTAAGACAATCGGGGCTTACTATAAATAGTAGTCCCCATATAGCCAACCATTACATGTTTGTGTTTAATTTCATAATTCTACTTTTACTCAGATATTGTTGTCACATATAGTGTCGTCCGTTGTCCGTTGTTGCCATGGTCCAGCTTGTGAAATGTAGTTAATTCAACATTTTTCAACTATTAGCATTTAATGGGTCTTTCTTTTATTACAACCTATACCTCTGATAAATGCTAAAAGTTGTCGAGTTTGTCATAATGTCTCATTGCTCTGAAAATAGTGAGATTCCTTGGTTTTACCTTTCAATCTCGGTTATTACGTCGTCAAATACTTAGTTTGTCAATGTATTCGCTTCAGCGTCATTTGGAGTTACCGGTAATAGCTTTAATAGAATCGTTAGCCCCCGAGCCAACACGACAGGGTAAAACCGTGGAATTTTAGCATCCTGTCTGGTTAAATTCTTCGGATAAAACTCCCTGCTGCCTTCAGTGTATGACTGATAATTGTATTATATCATATAATGAGGGCAAGTTCGTTGCGGACAGACGATGAGTTGTGTTTATTCACCCACACACGGCACCAGCTGTCCAGTTGGCTGTGTCGGTGAGTGGGTGAGTTTTAACAGTTATCAATCACGACATGGACATTGCCACATATTCAGCATTACACTGGGACCTCCCAGACCTCAAAGAAAGAGTCAGTTGACAAAGCAGCTCTGACAATTTCCTTAGGGTCCCACCCGGTCCAATAACACAGGCGACGGGAAGGGTCCCCTAAACTTAAAACAATAAATCTAGCCCTAAACTTAAAAGAATAATCTCAGGTGAAATGCCACTTAGTATAATATCGATGCCCAGCGTCTGATCATGAAAAGTGTTCTTGAGTTTCTCAGAGTGAGAATAAATTAAAAACTGTTGTTCTTCTCACAGAAAATTTGTTGTTTTTTGCTACATACCATTTTCATTTCCATATTGTTTCTTGTAGTTTTCTAGTAATTCGTCTAGTAAATTTGTTTTGTCCCTCTTCTTTATCGCATTATGTAGATCCTTTTGAAGTTTGAATAATTCTGAGTGTTCTTCTAATGAGTGTATAAATTTATTCGCTAATGATTGGAATCGATTTTTAATGGGTTCGATTTCCGCTAGCTGATGTATTTTGCGTGTGCTGGTACACCACGGTAGGCAGTTAGCTATCTTGATAGCCTTATTTTGTACTAGTTGTATCTTTTCTAGTGTTGTTTTAGGTGCCGATAGAAGAGCTATCGCTCCATATTCTAGGACTGGTCTGACGTATTGTTTGTATAATTGCATGATTATTTTAGCCTTACATCCCCAGTTAGTACCACTTAGAAGTCTTAGTAAGTTTAATCGTCTATTTGCTTTGGATATTGCCATTTTTATATGTGATTGAAAGTTAAATGTTTTGGTGATAGTCACTCCCAGCAGTGTTGCTTCTTCCACATGATCTATTTCTTCTCCGAATAATTGAAGCTTGATTTTTTTGTGTTGTCTCACGTTCTTTTTATGTACAATAAGCTGCGTCTTTTTAGCATTTAATTTAATTCTTCATTTGGAGCACCACTTTTCTAGGACCGATAATGTTCTATGGATCTGATATTGGACGTATGTGGCGTTGGGGCCGAATGTCCACATACCTAGAAAATCCGCAAATTGTGATTTATTTACTTGGTTGTTCATGGGATCTACTGGAATATCATTCACATACATCAAAAATAAGAGTGGGCTGAGGACAGACCCTTGGGGTGTGCCAGCATTAAGTTTTACTTTATCTGACATTTCATCATTACTTTTAACGGCAATTGTTCTGTCTGAAATAAACGAAGACATTAATCGTATAATTTTATTCGGCAGCTCACTTTTCATCAGCTTATATCTTAGGCCATTATGCCATACTGAATCAAACGCTTTCTCGACGTCTTTAAAGACGGCAACCCCCAGTCTATTTGCTTGTAAGCTTGTAAGGGCGTCATCTGTTAATCGTAATATGTGTTCCATCGCGCATCTTTTATTTCTATAGCCAAGTTGCCATTGAATAAAGAATTTTCTCTTTTCGAGTTCGCCTCTTATTCGATTTGCAAGTATTTTTTCAAATACTTTTCCGATACAACTTAGAAGGCTGATGGGTCTATAGTTTGTAGTGATTTTGTGGTTTTTATCTGGTTTTGGAATCATAGTAATCAAAATAACCAGTTTGTAGGCATATAATCTAAATTTATTCTAGGTTTTCGAATACTATTTCTGGACATTGCCTCAGTACCGTATATCGAATACAATCTTGGCCAGGTGCCGATCGACCCTTGGTTTTACTTAGTTGTTTTTTTAATTTCGGATATTGATATATTTCTCATTATAGGGTTCTCATTTTCATCTACATCTACATATGATGCTAGTGGGTTAAACAGATGGTAATTTTCTGCAATTTTGTCGTCCACTTTTTTTTGAAGTTATCGTAAAAAATTGGCCCTTTGTGGGTATTGTGAATTTCCCCTAATGTTTCAGCGAACGCATTGGCTTTCTCTAAATCGTTTTCTGTTGGATTTCCGTCTTTTTTAATAACTGGGTTGTTAGTCTCTGCCTGTGCTCTTTTACCGCTAATTTTGCCACACTCTTTTACTGGTTTTTTGCCGAATCAATTTATTGTGTTTTTGTTTGCCACCAGGTGGCCTTGTCGTTTTGTACCGCTTTGGATGCTAATATTTTTAATCGATTTGCTAAGTTTGTATGTTCAGCCTTATTTGTTTTTTGAGCTATCCGTCTTATTTTTCGTTTCAACTTAATTAATTTGCTAGTTTCTTCCGATATAAAAAATCCATATCTTTTACTTTACTTTTCGGACAGGATTTGTCTAACGCCGTTTTAATTATGTTAGCTATATTGTTAACTGTTTCGTCTATTTCTGCTGGTGTGATTGCGTCTGTTAGTGTTAAGTTTTTATTAATTATTTTGCGAAATTTTACCCAGTCTGTTTTTTTGTGATGTAGAGTTTCTCTTTGATTTTGTCTCACAATTTTTGACGAATTTATTACCAGGTGAACCGGCAAGTGGTCGCTACCTACATCTAGGCCTACTGTACATGTATCTACCTTGGTCGCGATACTGCGACTGACAATACATAGATCTAAAATATCGCTAGAAGTATTTGTGTAGTGTGTTGGGGTTCCGTCATTTGTGACTATTAAATTGAGCTCCTCTAATATATTAAATAATATATCCCCTTCTTTATTGTATTTTTTACAACCAAAAAATTCGTGTTTTGAGTTATAATCACCCATAAAAATTGAATCTGGGTATTTATTTAATGTGAATTTAAAGTTTTCAACACTAGGTGAAGTTCCAGGAGGGTTGTATATAGTAGCCAATGCAATCTTTCTTTTATCAGATTCGAATGATATTGCAAGGAATTCTTCATCAAATTCTGACGTGTCTAATTGATTAAATTTTATGTCCTTTCGTATTAGGATTGCTACACCCCCTCCTACCCCACGGCCTGGATTTTCTCTATCTTTCCTTATTACATAATAGTTAGGGATCCTTATTGTATGTTGTTTTCTGATTTTACTTTCATTTATCGTGACAAATTATTAGGACATCTCTCACTTGTGCGAAGCTGACATCCCTTCTCAAAGCCCAGTTGATGGATTCTGTTGTGATACGAGCTATGTCCATCCCTTTGATCTGTACTTCGTTTTTATCCGCCTCAGCTTCAGCACATTTCAGTCTAAGAATGGTAGCTGCAACAGCAATGGTTAAACCAGTTATATCATGACGTGAGAATGACAGTTTATTGTTGGTTCTTACCTCATTTGTTTTTTGTTAGTCTCTGATGTCCTTGTGGTTGCTTATGTTGCTGAGTTTTGTTTAGAACTTGATGTGCTCTACTTACTTGTCTATCCTGTCTTTGGTCAAGCATCTTGATGATTTCTTGGAATTTTGGACAGGATCTGTCTGAAGAGGCGTGTTGGCCAAAACAGTTTGCACATTTTGGAACGCTAGCTGTGCAATCTCGCTTCTGGTGGGTTTCTCCACCACATCTACCACATTTTTTATGTTTATTTTTACAGTCAAAAGCTATGTGACCAAAAAGCTGGCACCTATAACATTGTTTTACCTGAGTTTTTCTACGATAGCTTTCTATTGTGTAACCCAAGAGCCGATTTCCAATATTGTTCATATCGCCCTCTCTTTCAAGAGTTAGCTTGAACTTACCAGTAGACTTTTGTGTCTTGCTGTTGATCATTCTGGTTGCTTTTAAATTGATGTTGTGTTGTTTTTTTATGTCCTGTTCTACAGTTGTGTTTTCTACGCGCAGAGGAATTCTTACCATAACTAATGTCCTCTTGTCCTGCTCTTTATAGTTAACCCTCTGCTTAGGTTCCCTTACCTGTCCCACTGGGAGTTTTATTTTGGCCAGTTTATTCCTGTCTTCTTGGCGTTTGGGGAAGACAAGAAGGTGGCCACGTCGTGTGTTTCTCTTGTCTTCCACCTGGATACCTGCCTGGTTCATGATGTCGGACAGAGCTTTGGCTTCGATCCCTTCGGCTACTATTGGGATGATTGTGGACTTTTCTAGTGTAGCTTTTGGGCTATTAACACTCACCTTTTTTAACGATTCTAGTCTAGTACCGGTCAGTAGACGCAGCACATCTTCTTGTTGATTTCCAGGTAACTGTCTTAAGAGGTCTTGCTCGACTGCCTCCGCTTCCAGCTCAAGCTGGCGCCGTTCTTTCTGTAACCGTTTATTTTTGCTGTTCCTACTTTCATATACCTCAAACTCACCTTGGTCATCTTCAGTCATAATATCATTTTCGACCAGCTCTATGTCTTCTATCTTAGGAAGTGGGCTTGGTGGAAGTGGTCTGACTTCAACATCCAGCTCTCGGAGATCGTCTAGTTCCTGCAAAATACTACTTTTTCCATAATTATTTTTTTGGCTTTTTGGTACTTACTGCTCGGAGATTCGTTTGAGTCATCTTCGTCACACATTCTTTTAAGTGCTGTCTTATTCACTTGCCGTTTGTGGAGAACTTGATAGTTACCTTTCTGGATCTTTCCTTTAAAATCACTGGCTGTAAAACCTTCCTTGTCTGTGGTTTTGTCTTACCTGGTGTAGACGGATCATTGTTACCATGTTGGGGAGAGGTGGTGACGTTTTTTCTGACTGTGGCATCAGAATAACTCTTACGCTTGGCATCAGCTGCCTTGCTAGTACTAACCTTTGTCTTTTCTTTGTTTTACTATCGCTTCCCCCCTTCTTTTTATTTTTCTTTCCTTTACCTTCGTCCCCCTGTAGGCCTACAGCACCATGCAAAAGGAGAAGAAGATCTTCTTGTTGATTCTCGGACAGTGTTTCAATATCATCCAGGAATCGCTTAGCTTTAAGGTCAGTTAGCCTTTCAACTGCGCCCGTGTTAGGGCGGGATTCCGGTGATTTTTTCAGTAAACCGGTGACGTCATAATGAATATATATGTTGTTCGCAACCCTCCCGTTCATACAGCTGTAAGGCACTTCTGTTGTCAAAGTCAGACCAGTGGTTTGACTGTCAGACCTGATGGGGCAAGGTGGATCTCCTAAGCTACCAAGTACAATTGCATATCGGTTGATATGTTCACATTTCGTCACAGTGGTTATAAAGGGTCGTATCTGACACTTTGTACGATACGCGCCTTTAATACGGGGCGGGGGCCCTAGGGTAGTGGTTAGCACCGCTGCCTTTCACGCCAGAGTCCGGGGTTCGGTTCCCGGTCTCGGCCATCCACGTGTGAAAGTTAGTATTGTGGGGAGCCTCCGTGACCGAGAGGTAGCGTGCTCGGCCTCAGACCGCCAGGGCTCTAATTTCGAATCCTGTGTCTGGAGGACAGTGTCATCTCAATCATCTCACCATCCTCAGGAGGTTCTCCTGGCCCAGTTTAGCCTATATGTGCACAAAGGTGGCCTAAAGCCCGATTCATTTCATTTTTGCCTTTAATACGAAGGTGACTATTATGCCGTTTCCCTCTTTTGCACCTCCATGTGAACTGAAAGTATAACCAGGGTCAATGTAGATGGTACTAGGGTGGCTTAACCCACTAATCACCACTACGGTCGTTTTAAATTCGTTTTGATAGCTGATCAAATTTCTGTTATTGGGAATTAATTTAGTGTTTAAACATCAACATTTGCAAATGTCTGGTCTCAAATTAAAATTTTCATCCGCTCAAAGTTGTGTCTCGCTACCGCGACCCACAACTTCAAGCGGATGAAAAATACAATTAGATAACATAGCGGGTGGAGGGTTAAATAACTTTTTATTAGGGAACTATACTTTTTGGGTTCAAATCACGTGTGTTGGGGTTTGGCGTCACCTTTATCATGCTTATCGTTTCTTTGTCTTTGTTTTTTTGCTCCGCGCTGACAATTTTTATATAAACTATAGAGACCAAAGGGTTTTTTCAATTTGAAATCATCATAAATGTCTTAGTTAGCTCTTTCTGCTTCAATTAAATACATATTTTATGGGTCTACGAACATACTAAATATGTTTACTCTTACAGTGCGGAGATCGACTTTAGTCATCAGATTCTGACGTCTACAGACGTCAGATTCTGACGTCTAAAGTCGATCCCCGCGCTGTAAGGGTTAAAGCGAACAAAGCACTGTAATCTAAAAATAAATATTTTTAATATGTGCGTCAAGTAAAATTATCATATAAATGTGGGCAAATTACTCACAGATTAGGTGTATGCCTCTCAAACAACAATTCACATTTTAATTACGTCAACACATATCAAGTGGGCGTAGAGAAACTAATACTCAACCTCCTTTGTTAATCCTTTCAGGCCTGAATTTACCATTGTCATCTCCATCCACTACAAGCCGCGAATTGCTGTCGCAATTCTCGACTTGTAGTGGATGCAGATGATTTGATGTGGTTTAAAAATTAAATAAAATTGCTATGTATTGGTTAACCATTTTCATGGAAATTTTTATTCTAAAACTCCTAGTTGTAGGGAAATTAAGTCCGTTTTCAGGGATTTAAGACGATGCTTTAATGCATCGTGAGGGCTTAAAGGGTTAATCTTCTATCAGTCGTGTTTTAACTGACGCTGGATTAACATTAAACCAGCATAGAGCTGACGTTTCATGTTTTTCCATGTCTTCAGATGATCGATCGGTTGAGCAGTTTTTTACCGTGACAGAGTCAGTCTGTCATGTTTTGTGAGTTTTAAGCCTGTGTCAAGTCTCCGGGGAACGATTACAACGCGATCTTGTAGAAATATGGCATTTCATTCGTAGAACACTGCAGAGCCAGAGGGCGGGGGCCCTAGGGTAGTGGTTAGCACCGCTGCCTTTCACGTCAGAGTTCGTGGTTCGTTTCTCGGTCTCGGCGGTTTGAAAGAAACAAGAAATGTTTCTTCCCCATCCACTCGTAAAACTCAGTATTGTGGGGAGCCTCCATGACCGAGAGGTAGCGTGCTCGGCCTCAGACCTCCAGGGTTTGAATTTCGAATCCTGTTCCTGGAGGGCAGTGTCATCTCACTCATCTCACCATCCTCAGGAGGTTCTCCTGGCCCATTTTAGCCTGTATGTACACAAAAGTGGCATAAAGCCCGATTCGTTTCATTTTTGCAGAGCCAAAAGCATCGCCTCTCTAATATAATCCATTCATTCATGTTTATCTCTTTATATGAAACGTGTGTTGTGTCTGTAGCTTTTATTTTTTATTATAGGCCTACATCGGCGTAGATTTAGTAGTTATAGATATGGTACAACCCAGTAGACACAATGCGTTGAACCAATGTTGTTACAATGTTGGGCCAGCGTCGTAGAACACGAAGCGTTGAACCAATGTTGTTTTAATGTTGGCCCATCGGCTACAACGCTGGCCCAGCATTGAAACAACATTGGTTGAACGCCTTGTGTTTGCTGGGAAATAATGTACGAATTAAGTTCGTTTTAACCCTTTAACCCTTCTTTGCCTAAATTGGCAATAATGCGAATCCTCGGTAGCCGCCCAAGTTCGCAATAATGCGATTTTTATACAATAAACAATAAGCTTATTGAATATTTGACCTTGAAACGACCTTGAAATGAACCTGGTGTCATCTTGCAACTATGCCACATTTAAACCATAAGCATAGCTAGTTTTATTATGCTGCGTCTAATGATTGCTTTTTATGTCTAACGTTACTTGAAGTATTACATCACGATTTTATTTTAATAAACTTGGGTTCCAGGAGTAGGCTACATGTACGTTTTTGTGGGGAATTTGGGAAAACAATAGTTTTAACCCTTACAGTGCGGGGATCGACTTTAGACGTCAGAATCTGACGTCTGTAGACGTGAGATTTTTGACGTCTAAAGTCGGTCCCCGCACTGAAAGAGTAAAAATATTTTAAAAGGCCGTAGATCCATAACAAAGGTATTCATATTGCGCAGAAAGAGCTAACTAAGACATTTATGATGATTTCAAATTGAAAAACCCGTTGGTCTACATAATTAATACAAACATAATTCAGCGTGGCCAGGTTTAACCCTTTAACCGCCAAATTATTCAATTTGAATTTTCACCCACTTGAAGTTGTGTCTCGCTGACGCGATCCACACCTTCAAATGAGTGAAAATTATTAAGATTTGACATAATGGAGGTCAACTCTTTTCAATTCTTTAAAAACATGGTACTTAATGTGCCAATAATAAAAAATAAAAACCCGAATATATTCGTCACCGGTGGTTAAAGGGTTAATCGTGTTCAATCTTCTTATTATCGCATTAAAAAACATATTTTGAATGTGAAATATGTCTCATAACTGTACAATTTCAAGAAGAACATGGCCTCCAGTTTGACAAGTCTGAATAATTTGTACTCGTATGAAGCTGCAGGTCGCATCAGCGAGGCACATCTTCAATCAAGTGTGTTAAAATAAGAATTAAAACTACATGCGCGCATACAGGCTAAAGTAGACCAGGAGAACCTCCTGTGAATGTTGAGTTGAATCAGATGACACTGCCCTCCAGACATGGGATTTGAAATTAGAGCTTCCGCGGTCTGAGGGAGGACGGTGTGATGCCGAGCTCGCTGCCTCTCGGTCACGGAGATTATCCACACTACTGAATCTTTATGATTGAGCGGGGAAGAAACATTTTTTCCTTGAAACATTAATGCCAGAACAGGGGATTCACATAATTAAGTTTTAATTTGAAGATATGTGTGGATAATCATGTTAATACAATTAAAATAGTGTTATTCCCAATAACTGTGATTTAACCTGCTAATAAAACAGATTAGAAACGACTGTAGTCGTGATTAGTGAGAGAAGGGTTAACCCTTAGAGCACTGATGTCGACTACAGTAGACATTCTGGGTTTTTATTAGCACCTGTATAACCCCTGATGACGACCTGTTCAAATTAAAATATGCCTTCAATCTTGAAACACTGATATATATTGGGACTTAAATTTCACAAAGAACATACATTTTCAGTCACTTGAAGTTGTGGATCGCGGTAGCGAGACACATCTTCAAGTGACTAAAAATTTTAAATGATTATCTTAGTGTTCTAAGGGTTACCAATACAACTATGTCTACGAGACATTATGATAAACTACATCTGTCATAAGATATCATAGTTATAAAAACGAAAATAGTATTTTATATTGATATCGTGTATAGCAAAGACATCTGCATTTTATTGCAACGTAATATTATTATTCCTGATATTGCTCACTTTTAACATTTGAGTTATCTACGGGTCAAGGTCAACCTTTAGGTGGTGATCCCTCTTTCATACCCAATACGTTATGGTATATTACTTAGTTATTTGCTTGTAACAAATACGCCGTCAAAACTTATTTGATCAATTTGGCTGTCTAGAGAGTGTAGCTGCAACCCAAACTGATTGGTTTGCACCATTTCCTGTTACTGTAGAGGGGGGAGAATATTGCTACAAAATCATCATACTTGACCTGACATTGCAAATCTTTAAATGATTTTGCATTTGTCATTTTGTTTGTTAATAAATTTGAACTAAAGATATATTTAAAATAAAATATTTTATGTATGGAAAAAACAATAAATTATCCCTGTTTGTTTGAAAACTATTTTATTAACCAAAAAAAGTTTGTCCAAATAGGCAAAATTTCTTTTACAACACAAACGATTAAAGCTGGTGTACTTGAAGGCTCCATACCAGGCCCTCTTCTCTTCATTATTTACATATATGGTTTACCTCTTGCGAGCGTTTTATTTTAATTCATTATTTATGCAGACGATATAACTTTATTTTGTAGTTTTGTAGTTAAATAATTGGCTTGAGGTAAATACATTGTTATAAAAAATATTTGAAAATCAAAATTTGTGGTTTTTAAATTGCCTCAGCAAATTGTTAATATACCTGATCTATGTATAGAAGACACTAAAATGTTTGTATTCTGTATTAAATTTCGCAAAAGTTGAGTATAAATATTACAATATAACAAAGTTACGAAGTTTAAATTTGTATTGATTTTTGTGACTTTAGACCCCGTAATGCGCTAATATTTTTTCAATGACATTTTTATGAAATTTCTGAAAATTAGAGTATTAATATGACTATGTAGCGAAGATTTAATTTTTATCAATTTTTGTGACATTTAATCCCATATTAAAGTCAAATGACCATAAGCCGAAACATGGCTTCAAATTTTTTTGGATCTCCAGACATTATATAATCAAATTTTAAAGTCAAACCTAATCGACCTCGACAGTCCTACTCAACCCTAGCCAGCACCTCTATTACTGACCATGTGGTGCGATTGGTCTAATTATTCAGCATGTTTAGTAATCTTGATTATCTGACATACAGGGATCTTTAAAAAATTGGGGGTTGATTATCTGACATACAGGGATCTTTAAAAAATTGGGGGTTTTCAAGCAGTACATAAACCTCCGTCAACACACCATCTTCTAATAGTGTCGTTAACTCTGGTGCACTTCAAAACCAAAAAGCTGTAAGAGAAGACCCTATACTTCTCAGTTTCGAGCCACAACATAATAATGAGTCATCGTGGCCGGTGAAATTGCTCTCCACTGACGAGACACCTCTACGCTGCTCTGCAAAGCCAAGATGCAGTGTCTGCTTACTTGTAAAGTATGTAAAGATTTTTGCGGACACACGAATGCAAACACTCACGCGGTAAAATCATGATATCATGGCTGGTCTTCTATTAGTAAGGATTGTGCATAGTTTGGATATTATGCCTATACGATAAGGATTCCTGTGGATGTTGAAGGCACGCACCAGGCATGATCCGCATTGAGCTGAGCCAGGCATTAATTACTGTTATGCCCTGGCTGACTAACAGCATTTCTATTTGCTGATCATCGCTAGGTATCGCATCTATCTGCAGCCTAATCACGCCCAGTGACGACTGACAGGTCTGGTTTCTGTGGTGACGTCTGGGGTTCATCTATTCATAACAGGCCACTGTGCTGATGGGAGCGATCAACTTGTCACCTGAAGTTGCTGAGGTGGCATTGCACTTGACAACCACTGTTGTAAGACGATGAAGGAGTGGGGTGCGACCAGGCTGTCAGTGCATCGGCATCTCACATAACATCTAATCTACAGCTGAAGCCGGCACCTTGTCACTGCTTACGTTTGCTGGCTAGAGACCAACAGACGGCTCCCAGCAATGTACGCAACATAGGCAAACCCTCACACTGGAAGTGTGTGGGATCGCATAATTTTGGTGTAAAGACAATTTTAGCTTTTTTTATAATGCTGTTTCAGTCAAGCATACTCACGGTGGGTGTGTGAGTAACTTATTTGTGTATTTGCAACGATAAAGACAATTTGAAGATTTATTTCGTCAGACTAGACTCGTCAGAGTAGGCCTATGAATCAAACGACAGAGACGCCAGATCACAGATAGAAGAAAAAAATCTGTTTCAAGTGAGTAACAGCATTTTTAACATTTAAAATCATTTTCACCACTCTCTTAAATTAAAACACCAGGGAGTTGAAAACTAGGATGTCTTCGAAACAATAAAATAAATCCTTCAAACTTACCTGAGTTTGACTATTTTTAAGTTGTTATGAATAACGTTGTTGGGCTATTAGTCCAGGAAACCTAGCCTCAAAATTAGCTCAACCTGGAATAAATTGTTAACAGAGGTATTTCAGGTTTTTATGGTTCAGAAAACCCTGGTGCATCAATTCTGAGCAGCAACCACCTGGCAACCATTTTAATCATATGCTAATTATCATAAATTGCATAATTTGCATAATTAATGAGGAAAACGTAAAATCGCAATAACTTCAAAAATAATCAAGCTCGAAAGTTAATTTTTGTGTCTACACCTATGTTTTCGACCCCATAGAATTTGAATAAATTGATATTAAATCCCTCAAAGCTTCCTAGTTAGCATAAATTTGCATAATTAATGCAAAAAATAAAAAAATGACATAGCTTTTGAATCAGTTTACTTGAGAAGTTGATTTTTTGCGTCTGAACTTATATTTTCTACCCCTCTTTATTTTATTGAAGTATATTTAGCAAATTCTGAGCAGGAACCACCTGGCAGCAATGTTAAACATATGCTAATTAGCATACTTAGCATAAATTGTATAATAAAGAAAAATGAACCAAAATCGCCATAACATTTTAAATAATTACCTTAAAAAGTTATTTTTTATGTCTACACCCATGTTTTCCACACCGTAGAAGCTGCATTTTCTACCCCTCTTTATTCGTTTGAAGTATCTTTTTAAAACTCTGAGCAGCAGTCACCTGGCAACAATTTTGGTCATATGCTTATTAGCATAATTTGCATAATTAATGAGGAGAAAGTAAAATCGCTATAACTTCAAAAACAAAAAGGCTAGATAGTTATTTTTTGTGTCTACACCCATGTATTCCACCCCGTAGAATTAGATTAAGTTGATATTGAATACCTCAAATCGTCTTAATTAGCATAAATTTGCATAACTAATAAAAAATGTTAAAAAATTGCCATAACTTTTGAATCAGTTGATTTTTGCGTGTAGACCTATATTTTCTACGCCTCTTTATTCGTCTGTTGTAGGCGTATATTTATCAAATTCTCAGCCGCAACCACCTGTCAACCATTTTAATCATATGCCAATTAGCATCTATAGGGGCCTACTTAGCATAATTTACATATTTATAAGGAAAAAGGAAAATAGCTAAAACTTCAAAAATAATGAAGTTGGAATGGTATTTTTTGTGTTCACATCTATAAAGCAATGCTAGATAAAGCAATACCAGAGCTGATCCATAGGCTGATCGGGTTTTCGTGTGCATGAAATATCCCAAAATGGTCTCTCCATATTCGTGAACTAGGGCATCTGATATGACAAAAATGTGAGGGTAGACATGGACATTTTAGTTTTTTTATGACCTAATTAAAGGCAATGGAGCATATTGAAAAAAAAAACAATTTTCTGGTCTGATGTCTCTCATAGGCACATCAAACCCTTTCCACAAACAGTATATTCTCCATTGTCAGTCAGAAGTCGTCATTTGATAAGCAGCCTTATGTCTGATTAACTAATACTAGGTTGGAAAGCACGAGGCGTTTAAATTTGTCTACTATTGTTCCGAAATGGGGGCCTGTTAATGTAAGAGTTTTATGCTGTAATTTATATGGTTTTATATATCCTCTAAAAAAAGTCAATTACCATGTGTCCTGTACCGTGAACTACACGTGTTGTGGGATTATGCATGGTTATTTCAAGTGCATGCCTAAGTTTTTTAGCCTTTTCAATTTCCAGTATAGAAGCCTATGCCATAGACATGTTTTTACTCCTTTTGTTCGACTAGGAGCATGTCTAGAAACACCACCGAATTCAAATTACTCACGTAAGCCATTCAGATCATGCTACAGCTTATTTTTTAGTAAATCAGAATTTAAATTGTCATTTTAAAAGGCCTCAAATTGAATTAAATTACATTTCCTGGTTCAGGTCCTCAGTGAATTCATTAATTTAAAAGGATAGAGTGTAATGTTTTGGACTATCGTGCAATTTTTAATATGTTTCCAAGTGAATTTGTGGCACCCTAAATGTGTTTTTTGCAATTCACACCTTGCACAGGCTCTATTATCATGTTTATATTCATAAACGTTTCTGTATCAGGCCCTAGCTACACAAGTTTTTATGTGAGTGTTTAATTATTCACACAGTGGCTTAAGGGACCTGGCAAATATTTACATCGGATGGAAAACATGTTACTAACTCACTGAATGATTCAGTTCCTTATACATTGTCAATATCTATATTTCTATTTCATGTGGTCAAGAACGCGCGTGACTGTAGTGAAATCAACCTTTGTGGAGCTGTCATTGTAAAACGCATAGAATTAGTTTTTTTTCATCCGACATCATTGTTTCATGCCGATGTCAGCCAATATTTTATGCATTGCCGCTATGACCCTTTGGAATATTGAAGTTATTTGTGCACAGGCTGGGGTACTGTGATGATTTCTATTAGTAGTACTTTTCGTCCCCATCCGGGGAGGGTCATTAGGGATCTGTTCCGTCTGTTGCATGCTGTACGGCATGGTATGGAAACACCAGTCTACAGGAATCATCCAAGGAAACTGCAACATCCTCGTATCTGGCCATAAACTTCGGACGTATTGCCAGTGGTGTACCCTTGTTTCTCCGCTCAACAGCACATGCAATGCAGCGCCCGCATCAATGCAGGCACTTGTGTAGGCTGTGGTAGCCTTAAATAACCCTCCATTCCCTATCAACCCCACCCTCACCTCATCATCTGTGCATCATTCATTTCATCAATTGACTACAATGTTTATATCCTATTACAATGTCACTTAAATGACCATCTGTGCCGAAAAGTGACGTGAAGCAATAATTTGCCACTACTCCTTGTGCACTACACTGAGCTATCAGTGAGTGTCACAGTCACCCACTGAGCTTTTTCGTAGAATTTACACGTATTCAACACCAGGTGTCTCTGTCGTCTGTTACGTCACCGTCTGCCAACCAGCAGCCAGCAATTCATAAATGAGTCACGAGCGGTGAGGTAGATCTTGATTGGTCAGTTGTGTTTAGATGCACACCTGCCCACCCGCTGGCAACACATGGTAATCTGTGCACGCAGTGCTCGTCATACAAACCTGGGGGTATCCATGAGTGTTCCACTTTCAATTGTATATTTATTGATAATTAGTTTAATGGAGTTTTTAAAAGTATAAGCTAAGCACAATTTCTACTATATACGGTATAGATCAGTGTATATTCAGCCTAGATATTTTTATCTCATTTTCAGAAGCGTCAATAGTATTATCATGAATCGGGTTATTTTGCACTCTGTGAGGCCATCATTCTGAAAGAAGCGGCGTTTTTCCCACGCACCTAGATGCGGCAGTACAGAGAGTGGCTGTGAAATCTCTGTCCCCTGGTGTTGAATATTAGCTGATCTGGGGAAGATGACCAGTGTCTGAAGTAGAGAGAGAGACACTGGTGACACGAGTGAACTTGTGCACAGGCTGCATTGTTTCAAATATGTCAGTGAGGCCTACTTACTAGCTTTACCGTGCGGAGCATGGGTTAAAGCTAGTTTATTATAATTGGACAGATCCAGGGTAGTTAAGATTACTTTCAAAGAATTAAGCAGAGTGAAAAATATAGGTCAAGACATCAAAATCAACATTTAAAGTGGACTTTTTAAAAATATTATAGAATTGTTAACAATGTCTTCATTAATTATGCACATGTATACTAATTAGAAAGATTATTTAACTTGATCGTGTATTATACTGGATGGACAAGTTAGCAAATTAGCAAAGTTAGGGCTTTTTCAAGTTGTTCTTAATTAATTATGCAAATTAGACACATTCCGCCAATTGGCATATCAGATTGATACAATAATCTGCTGCTCAGAATTTCTAATGCTACAGCATTTTCAAGTTTTTCCTAATTAATTATGCAAATTAGACGAATTATGAGCCCACTGCTCAGAATTGGCTCAGCTGGAGCCACATAAGGTTAAAATACCTTGGGAAGTTCATCATGAACTTAGCGGGATGGAATACATGGCTGTAGGCTTATAAACCTTTCCAAGTGAAAGTGGAACAAATGAAGTGAACTATTCGATAAATTATCGATTTTTTGGCAATTTCATGATTAATTATGCAAATTTATGGAAAACATATATGTATAAACAAATATTACCTTTCTAAGTAATTATTTCAAAAGTTATATCATTTTCAAGTTTTCCCCAATTTATAATGCAAATTAGGCTAATTATGCTAATTAGCATTTGATGAAAATGCTCATTTTTCCTAATCAGACGGCTCCAGGTTATTCAAAATATTTTTTACAGAATTCAAGCAGGTGAGAAATATTTAATAAATTATATTTTTTAGCAATTTCATGATTAATTATGAAAATTTATGCTAATTATGTTAATTAGAAAGGTCTTGTATTCAATACAGACTTATTTGAATTCTACATGGCAGAAACATGAGTGTAGACACAAAAAATAACTTTCTAAGTTAATTATTTCAAAAGTTATAGCATATTTAAGTTTTAAAGAATAATTTCTGAAAATTAGGCTAATTATGCTAATTAGCATATGATTAAAATGCTAATTCATGCTAATTAGAAAGTTACAATGTATTTAAAAAAAAATTTACAGAATTTAAGCGGGTATGAAGTATAGGTGCAGACAACAAAATCAATATTTAATATTAACTATTTAATAAATTATCGAATTTTGAGAAATTTCATGAATAATTATGTAAATGTATGCTAATTTATGCTTACTAGGTAGGTCTGGATTATTCAACACAGACTTATTCGAATTCTACGGGGTAGAAAACATGGATGTAGATACAAATATTAGCTTTCTAGGTTAATTATTTCAAAAGTTATAGCATTTTCAAGTTTTTCCCAATTAATAATGCAAATAAGGATAATTATGCTAATTAGCATATGATCAAAATGCTAATTTATGCTAATCAGACTCCAGGGTATTCAAATTATTTTTGACATAATTCAAGCGGGTGAGAAATATCGGTTCAGACAACAAAATCAACATTTGAAGTAAAATATTTAAAAATCCGGCTTTTTTTAGCAATTTCATGATTTATTATGGAAATTTAATGCTAATTTAATTGGCATGCTAATTTATGCCAATTGGAAAGGTTTGGTGGATTCAATACCGACTTATTCGAATTCTACTGGGAAAACATGGGTCTAGACACAAAAATTAACTTTCTACGTTAATTATTTCGAAAGTTATAGCATTTTCGAGTTTTTCCTAATAATTCATGCAAATTAAGTTAATTATGCTAATTAGCATATGATTAAAATGGTTGCCAGGTGGTTGCTGCTCAGAATTTGTTTAGCAAGCCCCTCTGAGACAAAAACACCCAAAATACCTCTGTTAACAAAATGGCAATTTTCTATTTTTTCTACGTTTTTTACTATAAATAGTAAAAAATATTTTTTAAATTACGACACCACTAAAAATGTACAATTTTAATAAAGCAAAACGTGAACATTTTTATTCTAATATCATGTCTTAAAACCCCTAAGCCGACAGAATCCCCTGGTCACGGGGCCAGCTCATTCAACGATGTCCCAACTTTGGGAAGGGAAAAACATGATTTTTCTCTGAAACGTCCTTGATCGAATCCGCATGACAGGCATAACAAAGCGCTACGCTCTAGAGACCCAGCCACACATACCATCACGCACGTCCAGCGCACCAAAAAATGAAGAATTTTGGTCAGTGCGTTGTGATTCGCTGGGCGTGCGTCAGAATTCGTTGATTATTTGACGAGAACGTCGGATGAACGTTATCCATTCATCGTGTGCGTCAACCTCTGCGCATATTTTCTGCATGTAAAAAATGTCAGCATTTTTCCACGTGTGAATATAGACGGCAAAAGAACGTCAAACCAGTCTAACGCTAGGCACACGCACACGCTCTAAATTCGTTGTGTTTCCGTCGACCGAGGTTTGTCCCAGTCACACATAGACGACGCGGAGTCCGCGCATAAAAAAATAAAAATAACAATTTGAGTCTGGATTGTGAAAACGTCGAAAGCTGGTAGCGAATGCACAGCGTGTTTTCAACGCAAATTGCGAATGAACAGCCGCTTTGCTAACGCGTTGGACTCATTAAACCCTAAAATGCTTATATCGACGATTGTAGTAACTTTTATCAGTTTGCTTTGAACATATGTAACCATTTAAAAAAAAAATTGTCCTATATATATGATAACATTATATTTTGGACGTAATTTCGACTAATTAAAAACAAATTCTGCACTTAAAGCCGTGTATTGCTTGAAACACCACCTCGAATAATTAAAAATAAACTGTCGTTCCCCAGGGCTCCAAGGGTTAAGCTGCAGAAATAACATAGTCACAGCCTGTTGCTTGAGCGCTGGGCGAACTGTGAGCGGGTGCCCAGTGTTTGCTTCGAGCGCTTATGCAGCGCAGGGCCGGTGCGTTACCCGCGACTGCCTTGCGACCTCAACGGGCAGCCATGTGATACAAAGCAAACGTATTTGGCGTCGATAGCGCGCCCTACATATTGCTGGCGGTCCTCTGGCGAGTACATTTATGCGTTTATATGCGCTCAATATTGTAAACATACCCAACTTCCTTTGGCGATTACACCGCACACAAAAATATGCGTAGCGTTAATGCAGCGCCCTCCACGAATCAGTAACAAGTGCTGACTGACGACTGACGCATGAAAACGCTCTGGCAAAAAAATAATCAATTTTCAGTGCGTGGGTCGTGCGTCGACTATGTGTGACTAAGACTTACGATCAGAAAAAAACTAAAAAATTCCGGCACTGAGAGCGCATTTAACGCCCATCCAACATGTTCCTATCGCATGTCCAGCGAACATATAACGTGTATCAGGCCAGCTGGGCCAACAATAAATCAACATTGTTTCAATGTATCCTGTTTAATGGGTTAGTGCAGAGGGGAGTCCCTGACCGTCCATAGGATTGATCCCGACGAGCAGCTGCTTCATTCATCAGGTTTAGTATGCTTAGCAGACTTCTCCTGATTATCTGACATACAGGGATCTTTGGAAAATTTGGGGTTTCGAGCAGTACATAAACCTCCGTCAACCATTCTGCTATAGCTTGCTGTATAGTGTACATTAACTGCCACGTCTAGTCACATCGCCTACCAGGCAATTGCGGTGTAGCCAAAACCTGGAACAAGTCATTAAAGTTTTGCGTGACGCCTAAATTGGAGATATTTGTGATGACCGATTATGTATTCTGCGTATTCTGATCTTTCACAGGAACAAATAGTTGCCCTGTAGCCTATTATTGGTGTAGGCCCTATATATACAGAACCGTTTATGTGTATATTACAATTTTGGTGATATTTTAGAGCTTATATCTGCACAATTATATAGTGAAAGCCGTGACAATTGTGAAATTATTACAATATTATAGCTGACTTTAATGTTCATATGGGGGGACAAATGACTCGTGTGTTAGCGGTGATAAAGTAACACACTTTAACCCTTTAACCGCCGGTGCCGCATATCTTCGGGTTTTCATTTTTATTAGCACATTAAGTACCACCTTTTAAACATGTTAAAGATAAAATGTGATATCAATCATCAATATTTGAAAAAAGATTACCTCCATTTTGTCAAATCTGAATAATTTTCACTCACTTAAAGTTGTGGATCGCGTCAGCAAGACACAACTTCAAGGGGGTGAAAATTCAGATTGAATAATTTGGCGGTTGAAGGGTTAACCCGTAACAGTGCGGCGATAGACTTTAGACGTCAGAATCTGACGTCTGTAGAATCAGGGAGAGCTAACTAAGACATTTATGATAATTTCGGATTGAATAAAAACCCTTTTGTCTCCATGGCTTATATTTAAAAAATATTCAGCTCTTCAACCCTTTAACCGCCGATGCCGAATATATTCGAGTTTTCATTTACCATATTTTAAACATGTGAAAGATCAAATGAATGAAATGAAATGAAATGAAAACTTCTATAGCGCCTAACTCCTCGGAGGGCCGAGCTCAGAGGCGCAATCCATCCTTATCAAATTCCAAAGAAGAGTCGAGGGAAATAAGCATGGTCGTCATCAGGGAGCCGGGACGCAGAGGAGCTAGGGCGGAAAAGCCAGATCGAAGAAATGCGTTTTAAGCAGTTTTCTGAAAGAGGAAATGTTTTTAGCTACACGAAGGTGTGCAGGCAGTAAATTCCAAAGAGTAGGACCAGAAACAGAAAAATGTGACATAAATCAGCAAGATTTGAAAAGAATTGCCCATTTTGTCAAATCTGAATAAATTTCACTCACTTGAAGTTGTTGATCGCGTCAGCGAGACACAACTTCAGGTGTGTTATAATTCAAATTGAATAAATTGGCGGTTAAAGGGTTAAGGATCATTATGATATGACAGTATGTGTATGGGACCTAGTATAAGACCTACACACATCTTCCATAACTCCAGAGGCGATATATCTTATATCACAGACCGGCAACCTGTAGCAATCTGTGGTGTTGATAGCTGTGATCGGTTGTAAAGGTCGCCGTCATTGGTCGATCTAGGGAATTTAACCCTTTAACCGCCAAATTATTCAATCTGAATTTTCACCCACTTGAAGTTGTGTCTCGCTGACGCGATCCACAACTTCAAGTGGGTGAAAATTATTCAGATTTGACAAAATGGAGGTCAACTCTTTTCAAATCTTGCTGATTGGTGTCATATTTTATCTTTAACATATTTAAAATGTGGTGCTAATAAAAATAAAAACCCGAGAATATGCGGCACCGGCGGCTAAAGGGTTAATACGACGTCATCACTGGTCGTGCAGGTATCTCTCAATGTTTGTGTTGTGGTTGAAACATGAAAATTACACTGTCTAGAACCCGTATTTACTTTACTATTCTCGGTCGTTTATATGTTTTAAGCCTAGCTATGGATTGCGAAATGGCGCGTAACTAAACATTTCACCCCTGATTTGACATCTACGGTTCTAAGTTTTAGTGGATACAACCAAATTCCCATCACCAGGTCATCACCAGGTAAATTTTTGAACTAATGGGTTTTTTTCAAAATTATTTCTGGCTGAACATATATTTTGTACATGCCATGATCAGTAACCATAGTACACTTAGCAGTGAAAGAATGGCATGACAGTGAGACAAATTATACATAAAACTATGGAAAAATAACATTTCGACAACGTTTTTTCTCAGTTAAACATGCACGTTATTAATCAGTGATACACATAGGATTAGCTAGCGTATTTCAGCGTATGGTTTAGACCATATAGACCGACATACCCGATGTATGCACTACAGTGGAAATGTCACCTTAAAAGGATATGTTTTTATTTTTAGTGTTGGTCACCTCCCTTGACCACGCGCAAGGTCATTAGAGGTCATCAAAGGTCAAAATCTGCTGTATTTTAAACAAATTTCATTTTTTCCCGAAAATGTGCCTGGATGGACATATACTATGTACCTGCCCCAACCAATTACCACAACTCGCTTAATTATGAAATAATCGCATGGAAGTGGCAAAAATTATACATAAAACTATGGAAAAACACCTTTTTGAAGGCGTTTTACTCAGTTAAAAATAAATATTATTATTCAGTAATTACAACTTACTAGTGCATTTCGAGGGTGACATATCGCCCGACATATCTGACATAGGCCTATGGATTATGCATTAGGAGTGTTACCTTACAAGGGGCTTTTACAAATTACCAATTCATTGTGATGTTCTCATCGTGGTTACTTTCCTGATCATGTGCAAGGTCATCAGAGGTCACCAAATGGCAAAATCAGAAACCATTTTCAAATGGTTTTCTTAATACATGCTATGATCAATATCTACGACTTGAAATAATGGCTAAGCATAGAAGTGATACAAAATTACCAAAGAAATATGGATAATTAACACTTGAATAAAATGCATATGAATAGTAAACATCATTTAAACCACTACCACTCAAGAGAAGGTGGGGTGTAGGCCTACTACTCATTTTATTTTTTTCTAAATAGTATTCTCTATGAAAAAACACTACCGGCATATCGCTAATTGGCTAATAAAAATACTGATAACATTAGCATGATTACCCCTACCACTGTCATATCGAATTTAGCCACCCCAAATATGATATGATCCCTTACAAAAATTAAATATAACCCCTTGAAATTGATATGGAGCTGACAACCAAATGATAATCAATGAAAATATATGCCACAGGAAACAGACAAGAAATAATAAGCAACACATTTTGCTATAATTGTTTCATTTTCCATAGGAAAGAGAGATTCTTAAATCTGCTAAATTATTACTTTATTTCACATATTCGCCATGTCCATCCTTGTAGGCGACATTGTGCATGTTGTTGTGTACACAGTAAAGCATAGCGATTTGCAATGTATTTAATTGCTATGCATACTGGTGTATACTTAGCCAGCTAGTTAACCGTAATAATTGATATACATTTGGTATGAACAATTAAGAAATCAAACTTTTAAAACAATTATATCTGGAAATGCTTGACAATGTTTTCGTTTGTCGTTTGATACAACTCGAATTATTGACTTTAAAAGTCAATATATTGAGTTATGAACTCAATATATCGAGTTATGAACTATATATATCGAGCTATGAACTCAATATATTGACGTTCAATTTACTATATCGAGGTGTAAGCGCAATATATCGAGTTGTAAACTGAATATATCGACCTTTAATGGCAATATATCGATTTATAAAATCAATATATCGAGTTGTAAACTCAATATATCGAGCTGTAAACTTAATATATCGCGTTGCAAACATAATATATCGACTTTTAAAGTCAATATATAGATGTAAACTCAATATATTGAGTTATGAACTCATTATATCGAGTTATGAACTCAATATATCGAGTTATGAACACAATATTTTGACTTTTAAGGTCAATAATTCGAGTTGTAAACTCAATATAACGAGTTGTGAACTAAATATATCGAGTTATGAACTCAATATATCGTGTTATGAACTCAATATATCGAGTTTTGAACTCAATATATCCAGTTATGAACTCAATATATTGACTTTTGAAGTCAATATATCGAGTTGTAAACTCAATATATTGACCTTTAAGGTCAATATATCGAGTTATAAACTCAATATATCGCGTTGTAAACTTAATATATCGCGTTGTAGACTTAATATATAGACTTTTAAAGTCAATATAGTTGTAAACTCAATACATTGAGTTGTAAACTCAATATATTGAGTTATGAACTCAATATATCGAGCTATGAACTCAATATATTGTTTTTTTTAAGTTAATATATCGAGTTGTGAACTCTATATGTCGAGTTGTAAAATCAATATATCGAATTATGAACTCAATATATCGAGTTGTAAACTCAATATATCGACTTTTAAACTCAATATATCGAGTTGTAAACTCAATATATCGTGCTATGAACTCAATATATCGACTTTTAAAGTCAATATATCGAGTTGTGAACTTAATATATCGACTTTTAAAGTCAATATATCGAGTTGTAAACTTAATATATCGACTTTTAAAGTCAATATATCGAGTTGTAAACTCAATATATCGAGCTATGATCTAAATATATCGACTTTTAAAGTCGATGTATCGAGTTTTAAACTTAATATATCGAGTTATGATCTCAATATATCGACCTTTAAGATCAATATATCGAGTTTTAAACTCAATATATGGAGTTGAAAACTTAATATATCGCGTTGTAAACTGAATATATAGACTTTTAAACTCAATATATCGATTTATGAACTCAATATATTGTTTTTTAAAGTCAACATGTCGAGTTGCAAACTCAATATATCGAGCTATGAAGTCAATATATCGATTTTTAAAGTGCATATATCGAGTTGTAAACTCAATATATTGAGTTGCGAACTCAATATATCGACTTTTAAACTCAATATGTCTAGTTCTAAGCTCAATATATCAACTTTTAAAGTCTATATATCGAGTTGTAAACTCAATATTTCGAGTTGTGAACTCAATATATCGAGTTATGTACTCAATATATCGACTTTTAATGTCAATATATCGAGTTTTAAACTCAATATATCGAGTTATGAACTGAACACTTTAAAGTCAATATATATCGACTTTTAAATTAAATATATCGACTTGTAATGTCAATATATCCACTTTCAAACTCAATATATCGACTTTTAAAGTTAATATATCGAGTTGTAAACTCAATATATTGAGTTGTTAACTAAATATATCGACTTTTAAAATCATTATGTCGAGTTGTAAAATATATAATTTGTATACTAGTTTTTTGTATACTAGTTCTGTGAATCACATATATCGACATTGTATGTACACTTACATCCAGGCTTGCCATTTATACATTTAAACAAGCTTAGGGTATTAAAAATATTCATCATAACTACTTAAAATAACGCTAGACACCATACAGCATTATCATGGTATATGTACACGTGGCATATATGTTTCTCGCACCAAAACCAGAGATAAAGTTATTCTAAATGGCAGCAAAAAAGACACTCTGGAAAGCGTAGAAACTTAAGAATTATATACAAGTTTACATTTTGTCTAGTGCGCGTTAAGCACAATATTAATAGCTATATAATCTTTAACATGTTACATACTTTATACTTCATAATTTGAGCACTTCTCAGTCACGCCATAGACATTTCCACATATTATTATGGCAATGGCACCTAGCATGAGTTAAGTACTGTATGTGAAACCATGTACATGTTGTTATGTGATTTTACCAAATTTACCATCTTATATAGGCCTACATGTACATATATCTCTATCATTTCTATGATAAAAAAGTCTGTTATGATTTTTCGTTATGTCAAAAAAAGTTCTGTATATCTGTCTGTCCTTAGCCACACCATCGGAGTTTTTCCAGGACGACAGAACACAAACACACACGAATGATTGCCATCGCCAGATTGCGAAGCAAGCATTAATTTACACTGTGCATGTGAAGATAATGTACTGGACATAGAAACGACACATACAAAATGACGTAATGTAGTGTACATGTATATACAATTTACATGAATTAGCAGATATTTTTGGTATTATTAATTTTAAGGGGTTATATTTCATTCTTGTAAGGTTAGCATATCATTTTTGGGGTGGCTAAATTCGATATTATATTAGTGGTAGGTGTAATAATGCTAATATTATGAGTAGGCCTATTTGTATTAGCCAATTAGTGATATAAGTGTTTTTTCGTGGAGAATAGTTTTTAGAACAAAATATAATGAGTAATAGTACACACACTTGCTCTGGAGTGGTAATGGTTTAAAATTAATTTATAAGCTATAAGTGATGTTTATTATTCATGTGCATATTAGAACTCTTAGAACTTTATTTCTCTACATACAAGTCGTACTGGATATTGAGTATCGTATCTATTAAGAAAATATAAATTACCAATGTTTCCGATTTTGACATTTTGTGACCTCTGATGACCTTGAACAGGATCAGGGAGGTGGCTACGACCAGAAGATCATAATGAATTTGTAATAGCCCCTTGTAAGTTAACACCTCTAATGTAGTACATGGGCCTATGTGAAATATGTCTGGCGATATGTCTTCCTTTTAATTCGCCAGCAATGTTTAATTACTGAATAATAATGTTCATTTTTAACTAAGAAAAACGCCGTCAAAATTTTATTTTTCTATAGTTTTATGTATAACGTTTGCCACTTCTATGCCATTCAATTCAATTCAATTCATTTATTCGTGCAATAAAGGCCTCTGGCCTAAGGTGCAAATACAATTTCAGGTGCTGACTGTCTCTGTAATACATGGTGTACAAATGCTGCTAATTTACATATCACATCTGTATTCTTGTTATTCATTAATTGACAAAATCGTTCTAAAGATGGTTGAGTATAATATTTAGGTAAAATAAAAAGAATTATTAAATCTAAATACTTGGGACAAATCAAAATCCCATGGTATTCATCTTCTATCACTCTGAGGTTACAACTCATACACAATCGTTCATTCCTTGGTACATGCTTGTGTCTACCCTTTTCAATTTCTAACTTGTGGCTTACGCAACGAATTTTAGCTAAAGATTTCAAATGTTTCCTTATTTCTACAATTTTTAAATACGGTTCAAATTCTAAATTTATTTTGTATTCTTTGTAGTATAACAATTTCTCATTATCGTGAACATCACTATTCCAGTTTTGAGTATAACAATCAACTAATCTTCGCTTAAATATTTCAATAAATAATACATCATCTCAAATTTTTTGAGACATCCATACATATTTAAAGCCATATTTGGCAAGTAGTTCTCTTATGTGAGTTGCCCATGTAACTTTACCTTGATCATCATATACCTTAAGCATGTTATAACAGGCTTTTGGGTAGCGGGCGTCAGGCATTTTTATTAACTTAATCCAATATTTTATACAGCTAGTCATATAGTAAACAGCCAAAGGTAATCTACCACATTCTCCTAATACTGCACAGTTGCTAGTACTCTTGTTTACACCTATAAGCTTTTTTAAATAATTGGTTTGAACATTCTCTATAACAGGGCTGAATTCATATCCCCATATTTCTGAACCATATAATAAAATTGGTAAAATTTGTTTGTCAAATAATTCAATTGCTACATTTACAGGTAAAAATCCACACTTATATTGTAATCGTTTCAAACATAAAATAGCCTTCTGAGCTTGTGTTGCAAGAGTCTGTTTAGCTAGTGACCATTTTAATTTTGTGGAGAAAAATATACCCAGATATTTATATCGAGAAACAACTTCAATTTTTTCACCTTTATAAAACCATTGTTCGTTTTTACGCAAAACACCTCCTCTTCTGAATACCATTATTTTTGTCTTAATAAGGTTAACTAACATATTCCATTTACAGCAATACGTTTGTAACACATCAATCATTCTTTGTAATCTTCCAACAGTATCAGCAATTAGGGCCATATCATCAGCATATAAAAGTATCATAATGTTTTTAGCATCTTCATTCACGTAAATACCGTGACAACCAAGTTCGTCAAGCATATCTATAAGTTCACCAATATATAAAATAAATAGAAAAGGGCTAAGCATACATCCCTGTCTGGTACCTGTTTTACATTCAAAAAAATTGGTTATACCTTCCGGTGTTCTAACACATGATTTTAGAGCTAAATACATGCTCCGTAGTACTTTTAACACTCTGCCATGGATACCAGTATTGATCAATTTGAACCATAATAATAAATGTGGTATTGCGTCAAACGCCTTTGAAAAGTCAATAAATATTACATAACACCGTCCCTTCTTCTTACATAAATATTTCTGTACAAGGCACTGCAAAGTAAATATTTGGTCAACAGTACTGTAATTCTTGCGTCTAACATTATTTTCATCTGCCCACATTACAAGACGGTTATTGATAAGTTTAGTGAGAATTTTACTCAGTGAACAAAGCAAGGATATTCCACGGTAATTAGATGGTTCATGCGGGCTACCACCTTTTAAAATTGGAAATATTATAGCTTCACGCCATAATTGTTGAAAACATTCTTCCTGTAATATCTTATTAAAAAGCACAGTTAGAATTGGTGTTATTGTTTCATTAGAACATTTAAACATTTCATTTATCAATCCATCTATACCCGCCGCCTTTTTATTTGCTAGTTTCTGTATACAATCGTGTATTTCTTTCTCTGAAAAAAATTCATTCAAAATACCTGGCAGATTATCATTGCATTGATTACAAAGGTCATCATGATGTTTCATGAAATTCGACACTAGTAAATGGTGATGTTGATCTGTGGTTACATCTCGGTTTAACAATTCATTAAGCCATTATTTCATAATTAAGCAGCGAGTTGTGGTAATTGGCCATGGCAGGTTCAAACCATGTACAACCAGGCACGTTTTCGGGAAAAAATGAAATTAGATAAAAAATGCAGATTTTGACCTTTGATGACCTCTAATGACCTAGCACAGGGTCAAGCGAGTTGATCAACACTAAAAGATAGAAGCAAATTTGTAACATATACTTTTAAGGTGACTTTCCTAATGTAGTGCATAGGGGGCCTAGCTTCATGGGGTATGTCGGTCTATATGTAACCTCTAAAATACGCTGGCTATGTGTATTACTAATTAATTACACGTATTTTTAACTGAAAAAACGTCGTCAAAATGTTATTGTTCCATAGCTCAATGTATAAACTTCTGTCACTGTCATGCTATTCTTCCACAGATGTGGGGCGGGGGCCCTAGGGTAGTGGTTAGCACCGCTGCCTTTCACGCCAGTGTTCGGGGTTCGGTTCCCGGTCTCGGCGGTTTGAAAGAAACAATAAATGTTTCTCCCCCATCCACGTGGGAAAGTCAGTATTGTGGGGAGCCTCCGTGACCGAGAGGTAGCGTACTCGGCCTCAGACCGCCAGGGCTCAAATTTCGAATCCTGTGATTGGAAGACAGTGTCATCTCAATTATCTCACCATCCTCAGGAGGTTTTCCTGGCCCAGTTTAGCCTATATGTGCACAAAGGTGGCCTTAAGCCCGATTGATTTCATTTCCACAGATGTGTGTGCTATGGTTATTGATTTTGGCATGTACAATATATGTCCAGCCAGACATAAATTTAAAAAAAAATTATAGTAGTTAAAAAATGTAACTAGCGATGACCTTTGGTGACCTTTGATGACTTCTGATGACCTCGCGAGGGGTCAAGTGAAGTAAACACCGCCGTAAAATGTTACAATGAATATATTTAAGGTTATCGACATAGCATGCATTGCAGTTGCTTCTACTTTCTTGCGTTCACAGAACTAAATTAGGCTCTCATTTTATATTTACTGAAAAACAAGTTCAAAAATGGCGCAAAAATGCATTTTTATATATATAAATAGGGTTCACTATAATCACTATAATCTACCGAATCCAAACTGCTATCATGCAGAAATGACATCCTAAGATATATAGCTTTCAGAAAAATATAGTGGAACTTAAAACAAAGTCATCATGGTTGACAATATATTAACATACAATTTGAGGGTGAAACACATGTGTTGTGCGAGTAAAATCAAACACAACTACGTATTAATATATAAAAAGAAAGTTATCTGTGGAAAACAATGAATTAGATCTAAGAAACTAAGGAAGAATTTAAGTAAATGTTGAAGAAACGGAATTCGCAATTGTGAAATAAGAATGTAAAAAGAAAGTAAATAAAAAACAAACTTGAAACGAGAAGCTGAACTAAGATGTGTTTGTTCGGTTAATATCTACCATTGTAATTTACCTGAAATTGAGTGATGGAAATTAGTTCCAACATAAGACTTTCTGAACAAAGAACCTTCTGAACATAGAACGTTCTGAACACAGGACCTTCTCAATCTAGAACCTTCTGAATGTAGAATCTTTTGAACATAGGACCTTCTCAATCTAGGACCTTCTGAATGTAGAACCTTCTGAACATAGAACCTTCTGAACACAGAACCATGTCAATCTAGGACCTTCTGAATGTAGAACCTTCTGAACAAATATTTTCTGAACATAGACCCTTCTGAAAATAGAACCTTCTCAACACAAGGCAGTCACCAACAGTAACGTTTGTTGGAGGGCAATATATTAATCGCAGGTACGACATGGGCAATTTAAGCCCTACCATGGCCACGTGATCACTCAGCTTCACCTCTACTCGGGACCAAATGGCCATGACCCAATGTCGTTTTATTACCCTACCAAATGCAGACCACTACTTTGATAAACACACTCGGAAGCTAAAATGAGGTTGACTTTGACTATATTTATTAGCACAATCAGTGTATCCTGTCGGGACCTAACCATTGGTCCATAATCATGATCATACGTATCTGTTGTCCAATGTATTTTTTCAAACTGGTCACTTTATTGATTAACAGTAAACGTTTATTTTCACATTTATTTGGCATGAAGTCTACTAATAGTTTTATTAGGCTTACTCTGAGTACCTGTATTTTGAAATCGTATTTTATTATTTTTATTTATTAAAATCTATTTATAAAGGGTGCATATGTATTAGCAGATATGCTATTATAAAAATATGCGCCCTGTTATACATGCAATCATACACTACAGTTCTACAATTGTGATACTATTATGTAAATGATATTAGGCGATGGGCTACATATGGCTACCAAGCACCCTCCCCCCCCCCCCCCCACATCTCAATATATATAGAGGTACCCTAATGTTGTAAACAACGTCGCGCAGTTTTTCAAAAGGGGTTAGGGTTGCTTGAACGTATGCTATTTCTGTTCTAGTAAATCGATCTGCAACTGCTATAGGCGGGGGCCCTAGGGTAGTGGTTAGCACGCTGCATTCCACGCCAGAGTTCGGGGTTCGGTTCCCTGTCTCGGCAGTTTGAAATGTTTCTTCCCCATCCACGTGTGAAAGTCAGTATTGTGGGAAACCTCCGTGACCGAGAGGTAGCGTGCTCGGCCTCAGACCGCCGGGGCTCGAATTTCGAATCCTGTGTCTGGAGGGCAGTGTCATCTCAATCATCTCACCATCCTCAGGAGGTTCTCCTGGCCCAGTTTAGCCTATATGTGCACAAAGGTGGCCTAAAGCCCGATTTATTTCATTTCATTGCAACTGCTATATATCATATTAACGGTATATGGATTCCGTTTCATATGGTATATAAATTATTGCAATATATCAAATATTTATTGATCCATGTATGGCTAAACATAACTTAAATTGAAAAATGAGCGAAATCCACGACAAAAAATAACCCGTTGGGAAACACCATTTCATCAAACTTTTTTTTATATATATCCACATTTGGGCCACGGTTTTCAATCCAAATATGCTTATAAATGAGCCCGGATGTTATGTGTGCTTTTAAATTTTACACAATTCTGGTGAGAGACAAATACAAAATGGCCGCCATCTGTTTTTTAAACAATGTGTAATTTTGTGCATTTTGCCTGTAACAATTGATTTTTTCACTCGACTCTGCATCAAAATAATGGACATCAATCAAAATTAAAGCAATATTAATTACCAAAATCTTATATTATATAAAAAATGACAAAATACAAAATGGCCGCCATCTCTTTCTAAAAAAATAAGTAATTTTGTGCAGATTGACTAGATACAGACTGACAGATATTTTATTGACAGAAAGAAAGTCAATCAAGACTTATTTGTCATAGAAATAAGAGAGATATAATTATGTAGGGCCTACATGTATATACAAGATTGTTAATTTGTTAAAATCAGATGACAATATACATAGTATGACATACATAACTAAAATCATGTCAACTGGCATTGCCATAAAATATAATATCACTGCTACTTAAAAGAAGATTAAAATGCATAACATAGGGTCTATCATTTTGTTTCCCCCACCAAAACGAGAGTAAAAAAGCTACTATGTATAACATACAAATTATAATATATATTATATAGTAGTAAAAAAGACACTCTGGAAAGCGTAGAAACCTAAAATATATACAAGTGCATATATACATCATGCTGCAGTAACTGGAGTATGCAATAAGACAATGGTAAAAACTATATGGTATTTTTTTTATAAAAACAAATATAATATCATGCAAGTACATTAAATGTGGCAATCCACGAAACAGGTAGCTCCGAGCCATGTGACCATGCAAGCACAGTCGCTATGAGTCCGGAGATTCCCTAATATTAACTATTGGTGCAAAATTAACAAGGTAATAACTAGATAAGATGATAGAATGGACCTTCCAAAAAATATTTATAGGGCATTTTAAGGAAGGATGGGGTACATTACATAATTGACAATATCTTTGTGAATATTCTATCAATTTTTAAAAGTTCGGCACCAAAGCGTAAGGTTTTTAATGGTTTAATTTTATACAGAAAAGCTTTAAAATAATTAAGAAGTCACGGAGGTCAATGAAAATCGGAATCTTGTGAAACATTGATATCAGCAAATGTTTTGGTATCATGCTATCTACTTTAATGTCATATGGTTTGCAGTAAAATAAACCCAGTTTTGACTTGATAAAATGATAGCATCTAAAATAACCTCAGATAAAACGTTAAATGTTGGTATTATTATTTGTTGTAGGGCTTTTTCACCTGGGAGTGTATAACATGGTAGAATCTGAAACATGGAATATGAGTTAAAAATTGGCACTACATGTGTCATCATGCATTCAAGTGTGAATATGTTGCTACCAAAACGGTAATCGTTTAAAGAGCTGTATATATACGGAGAAAAACAGCAACAATTACTGAGTTATAACTTATAAAAGTCAATAAAGGTCAAAACAACATACAACGTGTTATTTGTTAGTTTTTTTCCTGTCATTGCATTGTCTTAACTTCGATAATATTTTATTCGGCAACAGAATTAATGTTGTTTGACTTGAATATATGACGAAATAGGATCCCTAGAAGAAAGCAGGTTGTGTCTAAAGTTGAATTAATGTATATAATTCATAATTTGAAACTAATTTCTTACATTCGGGAGCTATATCAAATGGAATAGTCTCCAACGAATTGTAGCATAAATGTTTTGCCAGAAAAGTGACAATTCTGAATCAAAATAAATTCTTTGTTACCACAATGTAATTTTTTTTAATGATGACAATTTAAAGGAAACAAATATTTAATTATATGTTTGAAAACCACATGCCACAGCGATCTAAACAAATGTGTTTTTTCATCATCTTATTTTATATTGGCATAACTTCACCAGAATCTAAGCGTTAAAGATGTTTAAATTGATGGGATAAAAATAGATGTTTCAGAACAATCGCATATAGCCTGTATAGTTAAATCGATTTCTGCTGGATATAAAATTGCATAGTCTGAATAGTACAGTATAATGGAAGCAATGGCAATATATTCGCCAAAACGCAATACCATATAATTATTAAAACGTCCAGTTTATAATGGGAAATATCAGCAGATAAAAAAAATATGTATCGATTGTTTAATCATAGAAGTCAGCAAAGACCAAAACCTCATCCGGCAAACATATAAACATGTTTTTTTCATTTTTACACACATTTTTCACATTAACATAATTTTATAAAAACAAAAGCTAACCAAGTTTAGCTGGATGGAATAAAAATAGATATTTCAGAACATCTCACGTATCCTGTATAATTAAATTGAGAGATAAATAATGTTTTGATCTGTCTTTTTCCTTCTGGTGTAATGTAAAAATACATAATCTAAATCATAGAGTGCAATATCCGAAGAGATAAACACGTATATCAATTGCCCAATTACAAAGGCTCTCACCGCAGCGATATATCTCAATAGGTGTTGTTTGTCATCGTACTATTTTTACTTTGATATAATTTCCTAAACATCAAAACTATAAAAGGGTGGACTTGATGGAAGTATTCAATAAAACCTCTAGAACAAATGTTGCGAAAATATTTAAATTAATGTATATCAAGTATATCAGATCACACAATATGAAGCACATAGTTGAAATTATACGTTGCCATATAATATTAAATACAAAATACAATTTAAAATAACCTAAACTTCAACTTATTAATGTGGAATATTTGTTCTGTCAAAAAACAGATACAGATGTTTACTTTTTTGTTATGTTGAAATGTTTTCATCAACAGAAAAAAAAAAACTTCGACTTGATCAAAAGACAACATATATCATCTCGTAAAACCATCTGAAGTAGCGGGTATAACTCAAATAGAAGTATGAGTAGAGGTGGAAAAATGACATCAACAATAGATGTTCATAAACTTAATTTCAATCGAGCTAACTATCAAGCAAAATTGTGTCAACATGACATTGTTGTGAACGTTGGGTTGCCTTGTCCCAAGAGTGGTATGTTACTTATCAGGGCCTGGAGTTTAGAGTCTGGTCTACTCTGCCTGCTGTGGCATCAACCTGTCTTGAGCTAGTGGCTTGTGGGCGTAGAAGAAATGCAAATCAGCCACCAAATGATATCAGAAAGTCTGTATTCCTGCATGCGGATGTAATGCAGATAATTGTTGCAATCCTATGTCAAATAGTTGTTGCTGATATTGGCCGTAATCAAAATGTGTAACAAAATATGTACATGTAATTATAAAGATATTATCCATGTGAACACTTTTCTTTGACATTACAGTCTACTTAACCGAGAACTAGGTTGATTTAACTTGTTTTATTGTATGTGTTGTTAGTTGGATACTACCAAATGAAATTTGCGTTTGCAAATATATCTGGCAATTAACTTTGAGAACATGTAAACGTAGGTTTAAGCATAGTGTTTTGTATTTATCAAAGTAAATGTACCATACATTGTATAGCTGTGGTGATGAACTAGACATGATGTTGTATTGGGTATGTAGACTTTTATGATCATGTACGTTGCAATGTAAGGCCTACATTGTTTTTTTTGTGAAAAATTAGGACTCAATTGACAATAAAAATGTACTTAATTAATATAATATATACATCCCAAAAAAAACGCTGGTTTTAATTCGTCTTTGACAACTAAAAGGGCAAAAAAACGTTTAAAATATGTCTTATTTTGTGAAATTAAGATTCCCTGGCCTTCTAAACATACGAATTCATATATTGTATTGATGATTTTCATACTTATTGGTGAAGATATACCATTTTTAGCATAATAGTTAGTGTAAGTAGCGGCCATTTTGAATTGCGTTTTTCTACCAAAAGGAGACAAGAAAAACATTGTGAGCCATCCAGGTATAGACTGCTTGCACGAGTTTGCGCAGTGAAAATTGTCTGATTAAAACAGTTCCGAGTTGCTCACTGTGTGGCGTGTTGTCATTGATAAGTGTGTAACAGTTGTCTGATTAAAACAGTTCAGCGTTGTTCACCGTGTGGCGTGTTGTTATTGAAAAAGGTGTATTGTACTTGGATGATTACTGAGCACGTTTCTGAAGTTAGTTTGCTTGTTACAAAGATATGCCATCACTCCATTTTTTTCGTCACAATATGCCTCCCTGGCTGGCTGGCTGACTAAAAAGGCTTAGTTAGCTCTTTCTGCTTGATTTATACCTATGTTATGGGTCTATGGTCATTATAAATATGATATACTTTCAGAGCGTAGATCGACTATACACGTCAGAGTCTGACGTCTAGACTCGTCCCCGCACTGAAAGTGTTAACAAAGCACTACTAATGCACCACCTAACTGGGCACACGACGTTGTTGTGACGTTGAATCAACGTCGCAACAACGTCGTGTGCCCAGTGGGACGTCCCTCTATGATTTTATAAGCTTTTTAATGTTTTCAATAATTTTTAGTTATGTAATCATTAATATTCAAATGACGCCATAAGAAATTGTGACAATTCCGCCTGGATGTACCTTTTCACGTGACTGGTCACATTTGATCACATTTATTTACAAGAAAAAGATCATCCCTCAACCTAATAAAAGAAGGCTCAACAACCCAAGATACTACGCGGAAGTAAATTATTATAGGCTTGTATATCCTTGGATATCCAATAAGAGTAGTTGAGTGAGCATAAATGAGCATAATTATTATTGTATATGGCAGCATGGTAAATTATTCCAGCAGACTAAACTAAGGGCGTGAACGATTTTTCCAGAGGAAGACCCCAGTAAACACAACACCCCAGCAAACACAAAACATTTGCATAACATTTCTACAACGTCGGCCCAACGTCTTCGACGTTGGTGCAACATTGTACAAAAGTTATACAAATGTTTTGTTTACTGCGACGTTAATGTTTGTCGACGTTGACTTCGTGTTATTTTAACCCTTTAACCGCCTAATTATTCAATCTGAATTTTCACCCACTTGAAGATGTGTCTCGCTGACGCGATCCACAACTTCAAGTGAGTGAAAATTATTCAGATTTGACAACATGGGGGTCAACTGTTTTCAAATATTGCTGATTATTGTCACATTTATCTTTCACATGTTCAAAAGGTGGTACATAATGTGCTAATCAAAAATAAAAACCCGAATACGTATATGCGGCACCGGCGGTTAAAGGGTTAACCCTTAGCCCACTGAGCACAGTTATGTTTATAATTTGTTTTATTAGCCAATCAAATCACTGATATTGGTGTTTAAACATCAAGATTGGATAAATTATTGTTTAGTCTCAAATCAAACAAGTTAAACAAATAGGAGTAATTTTCAGCCACTTGATGTTGTGGGTCGCGGTAGCGAGGCACAACTTCAAGTGGGTGAAAATGTTAAGTTCTAATGCAGCGCCTTCAAGGTCAATGCTGGCCGCCTTCTCCCACGACAGAGAAAGAGGTAACGTTACATGTAGGCCAGTAAGAATTGATAGTAAATTTGGCTAACCCGGACATTTTTGATAAAAAGCAAGTTTTGTGTTTTTTTGGATCATAAGGGTCTCAGGGTGTTGCAAAAAAAATTCAACCAAATTCAACCTTGGGGAAACCTGATTTTGGACCCTTTTAGGCGGCCATTACCGAAAATTGTAAATTCATTCATAACTTTTCAACGGTATCAAATATCACAAAAAAATGGTGTCTAGACCCATGTTTATTGGGTCAAAGAATACAACTATATACCATAATCTAGCTAATTAATGTGCCAACATATATTTAAACCGTTTTGAACGTTTTTGTAGTTTGCCCCCTGTCCAACGGTAGACGATGGTACAACATGAAGGTAGTTTTTCATTGATAACTTTGTCAATTCTCAACCGATTTTCATTAAAATTCTCATGTCGCCAAATGAGTGTGTTGACACTTTGTGGTTATATTCTAGCCTGATATTCCCAAGAAGCGTCTAGCTGGCATGTGTTTATGTCCACAACCGTGAGTATATGGATGCACTGATCCCCTTGAACCCTCACAAGAAACGAAGCCGTATTTATTACAATAATTTTTGTCCAGTCTCAAGCAGTAAAATATGGCATGTGCTGTAGAACAATCATCCACAGTTCCGACATCTATTTCTTCGTGCTGGAGGTGGGGTACTGGGATGGATGCTAGTAGTAGTACTTTTCACCCCCATCCGGAGGGGATCTGTTCCGTCAGTTGCATGCTGTACGGCATGGTACGGAAGCACTAATCTACAGCAATCATCCAAGGGAAGCTGCAGCCTCCTCGTATCTGGCTATAATCTTTGGGCGGATTGCCGGTGGCGTACCCTGGTTCCTCCGCCCAACAACTGTACCAATGCATCTCTTGCATCAGTGCAGGCGCTGGTGTAGCCTTAAATAACCGGCAATAGAGTGTCTCTCACGGGGGATGAATGGAATTTCCCTTCCTACTGGTACTCTAGGGACTATCCGACCCGATGATAGAGAAATGCCACGGAGTTTCAGCATTAAATTGCACAGCGAAACCCGAATCTCTGGCCGTCTGGGGGTAGATCCCCTAGACATGCCCAGAGCCCCTTATCGGGTGAGCGAAGGAAAACCCACCATGCCCTATCACCCCCACCCTCACATCATCATCTGTACATCATTCATCTCATCAATTGACTACAACGTTTTTATTGTATTACAATGTCACCTAAAAGACCATTTGTGCGGAAAAGTGACACAAAGCAATGATTTACTACTACTACTACTACGTGTTGGTAGTTTTCACCAGCTGATGTCCTTTATAGGTGCTGGATGCAAACTGGTAGAAGATGCAGGTCTTGACGGACTGTGGGCTACTGTCTATGACAAGAACTCCTTGCCAAAGATGATGGAAAGTACAACTTATACAAGGCATGTTTATTGACTGATGCTGCACTGCATATAGCTATTCAACAAGCAGCTAAGTGTCCCATAAGTTCTGATTTAAAACCTCATTTACCATCAGCTCCACAATAAACTGAACGAATGGATGTTGAAGAACAGGAACTGGCTGCCAGTAATGGTGATCACGATGGAACAGACAAATTAAGTATCGATAGAGCTGGAATGTCAGTATTTTGAGGTCTTTCAGACATGAGCTTTACATATCACTGTATGTGTCTCGTGACTTGGATCCGGATTATGTAGCTTCTGATGATACCCTACAAACATTTCATGCTGAAATATGCGCTCTTAATGACAAATACAATGAGTCACGAACAGCTAAGGTCTTCCTAAATATTCCCCCATGCTAGTAATTGGACGTAATTCAGGCGAAAATTGTCTGGATAACACCACAGAAGGTGAAATATGACCAGGTTGATCCTGTTTTATTAAAAAAGTAAGAATGAAGCGCCAAGAATCTCTTCACAGAAACATATGATTTTCATCAATATGCGTAGAGAACGATCTTCTTGCCAGGCCAATCCTACGAGGTGGTCTTGATAAGAAAAATGCCTACAATTTTTTTCTGACCATATGATGTTGGCTCAACTCATTTACTTCGCCGTAGGCCAAATCACACTGACCGCCATTTTGTTTCCACAGCCAGCTGTGTAAAAACGATACTCTCTCTCACGCTGCGTACCGAAAAACTCAGATGCCATGAAATTGAGATGAATATTTCAAGTGCCTACGAAAACTAGGCCATTTTCAGCAGGCGTAAACTTTTGATGGTATTAGAACTATTACATTTAAAAATGGAGGTTACTGTGTCAGAGCCTTGCGATGTCTTCAGGGTACTCAAAGGGTTCACAATCGCAGCAATGGCAGATTTATGAACCTTCAAGGCTGCCAGAGACAAGTTCCTTCCCCTAAACAAAGTATTTAGTAAAAGAGGTCGTGTTTTAGATACATCATATCTGTCACACCACTCAGATCTTGATTGCCATGCATATTACAGAATCAGTTGAGGAGGTGAAAACGCATACTTCTCCTTGAAATTCCACCACTGAACGAGAGCATTGATCCATCTGATCTCCTGTCCTTCCTTTATATGGAGAAATATACTGGAAGGTGAGCAGACTCGCGTGATCCACCTGTGTATCCTGTTGACCACCTGAGGATTCAGGAACCACTCCTTTGACACCTGACCCCTGGAAAAAGCGTCCACACTCAGATTGGCCATTCCCGGGAGATATAAAGTTGGTATGAGAAAAAATCCATGATCCTGACAAAATATCAGAATGTCCAACGTCAGCCTGTTCAGGGGAACTGATCGAGTCCTCAGAATTCTTCGAAACTGCTAATAGCTCGAGGTGGTTGATGTGCAGATACGATTCTACCTGTGACCACCTGCCACTGGCAGATCTGAGTCCCAAAGAAGCGACCTATCCCCAATTTGTTAAATACGGATTCTATATCTCTAAGTCCACCCCCTCCCCCTCGGAGGGACCGTCCACCATTTTACCGACTCTCTGGCCTCTCTGTTCAGTACAAAAGCAGAGGATCCTATCCCCTTTTTCACCTGTATCTGAAGGGCACGAAGATGTATTCGAAGTTCACAGCTGCCTAGAAATGTTTCAACCATCCTCAGAGGGGGATTCGATAGAGATCCTAATCGACGAAAATCTTGTGATCTTGTCCACCGGAAGCATCACCCGCAATTCCTTCGAGTCCCACTGCAGGCACAAGTATTCGAACTTCTGGGTTGCAGATGGCATTTCTTCAAGTTTCGCCGGAATCCAGTCTGGTCTAAAATGTCTAAGACTATACTGGTGTGAGAAATCAACTGCCTCCAGTTCAGAGCCAACACCAGGAAATTGTCCAAATAGGCTATCAATCCATTCCCCTTTGCCTGCACATAGCCACAACTGGCAGGCTGATCGTCGTGAAGGTCCGAGGAGCAGAAATGAATGGGAGCCGACGGAGCTGAAAACTTCTGCCTTGCCACCAGAACCCGATGAACCTTATGTTACCCTCGCAAAAGGCACGTGAAGGGAAGCGTCCTTGAGGTCGATTGTAGCCGCCCAATCTCCTTTCCTGATGCTCTGAGAAACGTCTTTCAACGTTGCCATCATGAAAGTTCGTTTCTTTGTATATGAGTTTGGGCCCCTTAAGTTGATGATAGATCTGAACCCCCGTCTTGTTTCTTGACCAGGAACAGATTAGAGTAGAGTCCTCTGTGCTCGTCCATCGCTGGTTCCATCGCCCCTTTAATAAGTAAATAGTCTTTTTTCCTTTCTCAGTCTCTGAGGAAGTGGCCGTACTGGAAGGGATACTGGTGGTCAGGCCGAGAACTCCACCTTGGGTCGTCTCCCTGTCTCGCTGACAAAGGCGTTTTTTCGCGACGGCTTCCTACCAACTTTTTCTTCCCTCCAGCTGGTCCAGAAAGTCATGATCTCTTGGAGAATGAACGGACTGAGACTTCTGTCTCTGATGTTGCTGGTTCTGCTGGTGCTGAGGCTGCCTTCTCACCGGACCTTCTAGCTGAGCTCGCCGTCACAGCAGATTCAATAGACGAATTCAACATAGAGTCAAAGGCAGTACGAGTCTGCCGAAGTGTGACAACGTCCTATTGGCTATGCTGGATGCCAGGTGGTTCCTAACAAGCGTAGAGCATGTCCCAAAGGGTGTGGTGCTTGATACATCTCCTTGTGGGCATCCAGCATTAGACCCTATCCAAAGCCTTCAGATCTTCTGTATGTGGACCGACGCTCTCTCTAAATCTTTAAGTCCTGTTGACAGAGCATGAGCCACTAGGGCCTGCTGTCGCCGAAATACACCACCAGCCTGGTTCTGCCTTAGCGACATCTGGACCTCCACAGGAGGCTTTGGGTTCAGGAAAGGCTTGGCGTCCTACGATGTCAGTACGGATAGTCTCCATCTTCCTGACCCCTAGCACTTGGCGCCACAACACAAGCTACTGGCTGGAAGGCACCACCAGTGTCTTTTGTCTCTAGAGGGCTGACCCCGAGCCAGTCAAGGAGCACCCCTCTAAGCCCCCAATCCCCTGAAAGGGGTTGTTCCTTTTCTCCTGTTCCAGCTATTCTCCAAACACACTGTCTTCCATCTCAATATCCATCCCCGTGCTCGTGATGGATACTCGTCTGGCATCAGTAGTAGGAGCGTGAGCTGGTGGCTGTGCCACCGACCGACCCAGTCTCAAATGGGGATTTCCCTTAATTTCATCATAAATAAACCTGATGTTGTTTCAGAATTTTTTTTATCGTATTCTTTGACCATGAAAACCCTTGTATAGAACTTATCTATAATGTTGTATCATTTATATTTTAGGAGTTATGTCACTTTCCTTAAATTTTGGTAATGACGGTCATTTTAGGCTCAAATGGCGATTTCTCTTAATTTCACCATCAATAAACTTTCAAAAAAGGTTTTCTTGTATTCTTTAACCATGAAATCCATGGGATAGAGCTCATCCATATGATTGTAGCATTAATATTTTACGAGTTATGGCACAATTTATAAATTTTGGTAATGGCGGCCATTTTAGGCTAAAAAAGGGGTTTCCCCAGGGTTGATTTTGGTTGAATTTTTTTTGACGTGACCTGGCATGTCAGGGAAGTCACTGAACCCCAAACTTGCTTTTTTTCGAAAATGTCCGGGTTCATGTCAATTCTTACTGGACTAATGTAGGCATATATGAATGATTGTGATGAAGATAAAACAATAAAACAACTGGCATGTTTTTCAATTGTTGCTGAAGTGATTAGTACTACTTTGACAAACATACCGAATCAGCCTAATAATATCCCTCCACTGCCCTATAAGGACGTAATGTAGGTCATCATTAAGACCAGCGACAGTATAGTGGGTGAGATGTAGAGTTCTACCTAGGTGACCTTCCATTTTTAAGTTTAGCAACATTAAGGAGCAATCTCCATCAGCATGTTCTTTCTCTTGTGACCCCCTCGTGGAGTTATATAATAATAGTATATATAATAGAAATGGTGTATAATAGATATATATGTATAATGGATATATAATAATAGTATATATACTAGAAAGTATGTATAATAAAAAGGAGGCTATGTCCGAATTTGACAATAATAATAATAATAATAATAATAATAATAATAATAATAATAATAATAATAACTAGACGAATTGTGACTTTTCTAGTAACAATAATATTTGGGCTAGGTTTTATGAGTTTTTGTGGTCGCCATTTTGAATTTGGTTGGGTTATTTTTATTATGACGGCTTGACTGTAATTTCGCGTATGAGTATTTTGGCAGTCATTCTGAACTGTAATTTCAGACTTCGGACTTCAGGCTTAAATTTCAGAAGTCCCCACTGAGCTTTTGCAGTTTTAACCCTTTGAACACGAGATTATTATGCTACTGCGCTGTTTCTGAAACGAGATTATTTTATGACGTCATAGTTATCTCATGCAATCAAACCCGGAGATCTCCGGGCCTCGTATCTGAATGGTCTCCCTGAATCACGGAGATCTCCGGGCCTCGTCACAAACGGGTTAAATAGATATTTATTTGTTTGTCAAATAAAATCGCATTCAGGGTGCACAGTACACACATTGACTTGTCTCTCTGTTGATTTAATGTTGTATCACTCTCCGCGACGCTAGCCCAACATTAAAACAACATTGATTCAACGTTTTGTGTTTGAAAAGAATTGCAACTATTATTTTAATGGTAGCATTTGAAAGGTTTCAACTCTCCATACCAAGTACACAATACTGGTTCGATACTGGGCCACCGTTTGCGATGCTGAAATTGAAACATTGGATAAATGTATTTTTATTATCAAATCTAGAAACTAAAAGGTGGAGTAGGTCTGGAGATAGGGCCACCCTGTTCACCCTCCTGGCAATGAATGGAGAATCACCCTCCATGTCCACTATTGAACCAAAATTGGACCCAATTATAGGCCTACTGCCATGCAAGCCAAAAGGCAGTATCTGCTCACTTCACAAGTGAGCATACTGCCTTTTGCATTTGAAGAGCAGCATAGTGCAGTATCTGCTCACTTTACAAGTAAGCAGAAACTGCCGTTTGCCATTCAAGAGTATAGTGAACCAGAAAATCCTGGATTGATCCAGAAGAACACAATGAATGTCTTAGAAAAGTTATAGCAGAATACCTGGGAATGTTGTGTCAAAATTTCGAGTTGATTAGATAAAAACTCAGGGAGAAATAGCGTTTTACAAAAACGTGCCAAGAATAATAAGTTTAAAGTTCCGTTGTAAAATAAATATATTTGGGCATAGCCCAAATATATTAGAGGTGAATTGTGACTTTTCAAGTAACAATAATGTTGGGACTACGTTTTGTGCGGTTTTTTTTGCGTTTTGTTGTGTTATTTATAATGTGAGAGATTGATTGAAATTTTAGATTTCTGAATTCTGACTTCTTTGTTCGTTTAATACTGTATCACTGTCTGCGACGCTAGCCAAACATTAAAACAACATTGCGTCGACGTTTCGTGTTTGATGCAATTAAAACTGTTATTTCAAAGTTAATTTATAGCATTTAAAAGGTTATAATGTTCGTATCAAACACCCAATGTTGGCTCAATGCTGAGCAACCCAATGCGATGCTGGGCCCACATTGAAACATTATTGAATATAGGCCTCTGTATTTTGATTGATTAAATGTAGAGGGTGACCAAAGTGTGCAAGCTGGTGTGTCGCCTCTGACAATGGGCCCTTATATTGACTGGCCAAGATTCATTCATGGGCTTCTTCCGACATGTACATCAAAAATGACCAGTTTTCACAATTACCCAGCTCTCACTATATGCCGGCAGCCATCTTTTATTTAATGCCGGCAGCCATCTTTTTATTAAATGTTCAATAATAATATATGAAAAATAATTATTTAAATATAGAGACCACTGCGAATGATTTATTTTCTATTTTTGGTCAGTAATTCGGTAATGATTACTAGAAGTGACACTAGTTATAAAAGGGTTAGCAAACACCTGAAAGTTTGTGTAGCTTGATAATATTAAAATAAATATATTCTAGCATCTACATTGGTTAATATGCAAGATAGAAAATAAGGCAATTATTTGGCTACATTCTGATGCTGTATCACTGAGTTGTCATTTGCTGACAATATAGGCTACCATACTTCAAAGAAATATAACGCTAAGTTCCTGATATGTAGAAAAACGTCATTTATTTTAATATTTTTTGCAGATTTGGTGATACATGTACCTAGCAAAATGTCAAACTTTAGGACCTACTGAAGCATCCCTGAAAATCGTGTGTTTTTTCTGGCATGTCCCTTTTTTCTGAGAAGTTGCCTGACTATGATAATTTATGTCACTACACTGTAAAACGCCGGATGGTGATTGTGCGACCAGCCATTGTGTACATGCGTCACAAGTAATTACGGAACGGGTAATTAGGTTTTTTTTTTTTTTTTTTTGCTGTTAAACTAGAATAGTATTCCTGTTGAACACAGGAGACACAGCAACTAACTCAGAACAACGTATAACTTGGAAATAGATATCCCAAATTATTGGGCTTACAATAGGCTTACAATACACGCTTACTAAAGATACTATATGCCTACTGTAGACTATGTATGCTAAATATGGAGACATCCTATTACGTTGAGCGAAAACGGCAATATGGGATATTCTCAGACTCTGTGCCGTGGCTCATTATCAAATGATCAGTTATATTACTGCCGTTTGGCTTTGCAGAACATCATCCCAACAAACACAAAACATTTGTATAACATTTGTACAACGTCGGCTCAACATCTTCGACGTTGGTCCAACGTGGTACAAATGTTATACAAATGTTTTGCGTTTGCTGAGATGGCTTCGAATACAGATGACCCTTGATTGTAACCTATCGATTTTTAGTCCAGGGCATTTATGATTTGAGGTGGAACAAATTGCAACAGAAGGGATTTTTGCATTTTTGAATTTAGTATTGTATCGAGAATGACCAAAAAAAGTCCCAAGACGTAAAAATTCAGATGACCGTTTGATAGCCGTTTTTCAAAATGGCGCCCAGAATAGATATATATATTTTTTAATGAATAATATTTTTTATTTAAATTACATTTAATATGCTACTTTTTATCACATATATTCTAAAAATATATTACAGTTCTAGTGTTACCCATTTGTCAACCCATAAGGAGCTTTTTATAGGAAAAAAAACATTAAAATATCAGCTTACCCTAGTTGGCTTTCATGTTTCATTTTATTATGGGAGCTACCGCACTCAGCCGAGCAAGTGCCAACGGTTTGATATGTGATTCCATCTCAGCAAATGGTTCTTTTTTAGGAAGTCTATTAATTTGAAGTACCGATTTGAAAAATTGTGTTTTTTAAGTTTTCAAGCTAAAAAAGTGCAATTCACAATTTTACAAAAAATCATAGAAATCGTTTATTTTTCACTTTCAATCATTCTAATACACTGAAAGAGAATATAATACGGTACATACTATAAACCATTGCAAGTATATTGATAGGGCTAAAGCCACACAAAGTAAACCTAATCATTATACTTTTTTTATGAACAAAATTTCATCTTTGTTTCAATCTCGAACATACAAAAATCGTCTGAAACTTTACTATGCACATCAACTAATATATATCTACACCTTACAAACTACTACATTATATGGGAGTATGATTATAACAACAACATAATTATATCAATAAAAAAATCGATTGAGTATGAAGTAATTACCCCATCCCCCTTTTTAGAAATAGTCACTTTCAGCGAGCGACATAGCCTAGATATATATGTATACAGTAGATTGTATACATGATAATTATATATATATATATATATTTAGCAAAATTTGTTTTAATTTTGTCAAGTATAAGTAAAAAATGATATAGAAAATAAACAATTTTACCAAGCCCGAGAAGCAACATCTGCATTTTTTTTTTACTAAATATATTGAGTTAAGAACTCAATATATTGACTTTACAACTCGATATATTGAGTTTACAACTCGATTTATTGACTTTAAAAGTCAATATATTGAATACATAACTCGATATATTGAGCTCATATCTCGATATATTGAGTTCATAACTCCATATATTGACTTTAAAAGTCGATATATTGACTTTAAAAGTCGATATATTGAGTTTATTACTCGCTATATTAAGTTTATTACTCGATATATTGCCTTTAAAAGTCGATATATTGAGTTCATAACTTAGTATATTGAGTTTCAAACTCGATATATTGACTTTAAAAGACGATATATTGAGTTTACAGCTTGATATATTGACGTTAAAAGTCGATATAATATATAATATATAATATTTAAGTGCTCACCTATATTAACATAGTGGCTGTGTTTAACGTTTTCATTCATAACTTTGTGCAAAGATATTCAAAGCCTTAGCAAAAAACATAATATTAAATGATTTTTTCAGTGCTCTCAGATAGGAGTGAAAAGGGAAATATTACTCTTTTTATTGTTGTAGTTATGATAAATAAGATATCAAGGGGAAATTATTATTATTATTATTATTATTCATCTTATTTCAAGTGAGGCTTCAATTATTTATAAAAACATGTTGAAGGTAAAATACACTGTGAACAGTTTCAACCCGGGTGAACGAGCAAGCATTCCGAGTGTAGAAGTGGAGAACTGTAAGAAAAAAATGCCAGGCAGCGTACTCGGATCTCATACACCCAGTAATTTCCATTCTTTTGTCTGGGATAGTATCATCTGAATCTCCTCCTGATTCAGTTTAGCTATATAAAATTATGTGACCTGAACCCAACTTCTTCATTACCCTTGCTTGCTATGTCAGTATTGTGATTTTTTAACCATTGCCCTGTTAGGTCCGCTTTATACCTCTTCAACCCTGTAATATTCCTATGGTATACTTAAAATATATATATATATATTTAGCGGGGGTGACAGTCAACTCGTACCCATGTCAACTCGCCCCATGTCAACTCGTACCCATGTCAACTCGTACCACCGATAGATGTCAACTCGTACCACAAGTGATATCAACTCGTACCACAAGTGATATCAACTCGTACCCAACAAGGCAGGTATCAGATTATGGTACGAGCTGACATCTCTTATCACACAACAGATGTCAACTCGTACCCATGTCAACTCGTTCCACTAATAGATGTCAACTCGTACCAAAGTTAATTCCGGAGGATAATGAATGTAGGTTACACATAAGAGCCCGATTGAATTGTGTTATTTATGTATTACATGTGTTAGGGCATGTTCAGCTTGCAATTCAATTTAATTTAATGATATCCTCATACAAATGATAACATATACCTACAAGAAATCGATGTCATTTTGTGAAGTGTAATTGGACAAAAAATGATATGAATGGGGTTTTAGGCTGTTTTATTATGGCAATGCCATTTAACATGATTTTAATTCTGTATGTGATACCAAGTAAATTGTCGTGTGATTTTAGCAAATTAACCGACTTGTATATATACATGTACATGTACATATACTCTATCATTTTTATGTCAATAAAATATGTGTCTGTATGTCTGCTACCTTTGTGCACAAATAGGCTAAACTATTGAATCATTCCGAGTGAGCCGGGAAGAAACACTTTTGTTTCTTTGAAACGCGAAGGCCAGAGAGGGGTTCGAATCTTGGATATCCAACTTTCATGCACCAGGACCCGCCCTGTACATAGACAGGGTTTTACATATGTTACCTTTTTATTCAGTTATTGGGTCATTATCACGAACAGAATAAATTTAACCAAAACACTTTATAATTATTTGTGTTTAATGCACTGATATGTTTATGAATTGATACTAACTTTTAATATTTTATAAATCAATGATTTTGTTACAATATTTTATTGATCAATTATTTTATTATGTTCAAAGTCAATACGTTTTGACGGGATGACAAAGTAGCACTTGTTCAAAATAACATAAGTTCAAAGTCAACACGTTTTGACGTCATGACAAAGAGACAAATTTTAACCACGTGGATTCAAAATCAGATTTCAACTTTATGTGGAGCTAATTTCCCGGAAAAAAAACTATTTAGTTCTAATGTATAAATGTATAATGTATAAAATATTATTGTTAAAGAGTCTTACTTCTATTATGTTTTAGATTTATTCAGAAGTATTTCAAATAAGTATGGGTAACAAACAATTCCTTTTTCAAAGCATTTTTGGGTGAGTAATAACAATAATTTAGCCATTTTAGGGTACCCTCACAAAAAGGCCCGTAAAAAAAGTTTCCGAATTTTTCTGGCTTGGAACTTTTTATTGGTCATTGTACATATGTTAATGAACTCAAAAAAAGCAAAAAAGCTTCTGTTGCAATTTGTTCCTATGCTCACTAGTTTTTGGCTTAAATGTCCTGGACTGTACTCTCTTCAAGTCTGACACTCGCGTTACAATCACCCTCATCCAGGAGAATAACAGATAGCATCTACACTATGTACGAAAAATTCAAGGTAACACGAACAAGTGACTTGTTTGAGCTCAGCGGTTGTGTTGGAAATATAGATCCACGATGTGGTATATCAGATCACTCAATTTTATCTTGGACAGTAACAACTTCTATCGTAGGTGAACGTACCAGAAACATATGTGATAAAAAGCCTCAAACAAAGGTTAAAAAGTATGATCTAAAGTCTATTCCAGATAATTTTATGTTAAGTCCCGAGACACATAAAGAGATTATTACTATAATTGATAAGGTCGAAAGGGTTAATAATGCACAAATTAATGTTGATTGCTTAAGTGACGAGCTAACGTGTTTTGTGTTAAAACAGATGGACACATGTATACCACATACTAACAAATGTATTAATCACTCCAAACGATCTGGACCGCACACACCAAAACCCTGGTGGTCTGATGAGCTCGCACACGGCTGGCAGGAAGTAAGTGAAGCAGAGCACTCATTTCTTGCTGCCAGGGGTGTGCGACGTAATACACTGAGGCAGCGTTATGTGACCACAGTAAAACCTGTCCATACCGGAATGCCTTGGGGACAAACTTTTATCCCGGTTTGAACAGGTTCCGGTTTGGAGAGGGTTTCTGTTTTCGGAGAGGAATAAACAACGATAAGTTGTACAATTGACATGAGGGTTATAATTCTGGATGTGTCGTCGGTAGGTCTGCAAATGATAGGTGGATGTATGCAAATAAATTGCTATAATAAAAGACACCATTTTTTAAAGATGTTTTATAATATTAAAATTAATTGTGTCTCACATATTTCACACACGGAGCACATTTTTCATTTTATACACGTTGTTTTTTTAGCGCCTTATCTAAAATAACATTACATTCTTGTAATCGTCTGTCACACATTTAACAAGTAGCATATTTGTTAACACCGACATCAGTCCGTTTAAATATCAAAGCGGTAGTAGGAGAAGTTGTGCTTTTGCTACGGAGGTAATCATATTGCAGCAGTTTTATTTTTTAAACTGTTTCATGACGACAACACTCGTTTGTTTGGTAACTTTTATATATTTTCTGGAATGTATGACGCTGGACTAAATGCTCCGATACTGTATAATTATGTCATTTAATACAATTAATGCCTTGACTAAGAGTAAAAAATAATATAGGAATAATCGTGCGATGAAAGAATAAATCAAATGTTTTTATATTTTACATACCGTTAGTTACTTATTTATTGGGCCATTAAATATCACAAACAGAATAAATTTATCCCAAAACACAGTCTAATGTATGTGAGAATTATTGTTTATTGTACTGATATGTTTATGAATTGATACGACCTTTTAATATTTTATTAGTGAAAGATTTTGTTACAATATTTTACTAACTAATTATCGTATTGATCTATTACCGGTATGTTGTTAAAATATCTTACCAATCTCAAAGTAAAGGCGCTATAATTGTTCCTCTAACGCGAGAAAGGTGCTACAAACACTAACTTCGCACCTTTCTCATTGCGTAACCAGATAGCAAGCAGGATCAGAATTACGTCACCTTGCCGTCCCCTGATTAACCCTTAGTGCACCGCATGCGATTTATAAAAATTCTAAAAAAAAAATTGATTCCGGTTTGGACAGGTGAAATACAATACAATTTATGCAGTTGGGGAAAATAATGAGTCCGGTATTCGGAGTAGACAGGTTCCGGTTTGGAGAGAGTTAATTAGTATTGTTTTTAGTGTAATTAATTCGGGACCAAATAATGATTACGGTATAGACAGGATTCCGGTTTGTACAGGTTCCGGTATGTACAGGTTGCACTGTATTAGGCGAAGATTCTCTGAGTGTGTTCAGAGAGCTAAACGGTTACACTGGCATCAAATGCAAAATCAGTTATTGTTTAAACATAAACGCAGTCCCAATGCGTTTTGGAAGGAAATAGGGTCACTAGGAGCTCGAAATAATACATCTCAGTCAATGCCTATGGAGGTTGTACTTGATGATGGTTCAATAAGTAATGCTCCAAATGCTGTACTCAGTAAATGGGCAGATGCTTATACTGGTCTTCTAAACCCAGAATCTTGTAATAATAATAATAATACTGACCACATTGTCAATGATTTTCTTTTAAATGATACAGGTGTAGATAATGTAGATAACACACCGATGCTCAATACACCAATAACCTTGTATGAAGTTGCAGAAGCTGTAGGATTAGCACATAACGCAAAAACACCGGGTTTTGATAATATACCAGCGGAGGTTCTTAAAAATCCAGTAATGGTAAGTGCATTGCATGACATGTTTTCATATTGTTTTACAGAAGGCGTTATTCCCTGCAGCTGGTCTAAAACTGTGATATGTCCCATACCTAAATCATCAAATAAAGATACAAGGAACCCTCTAGAGTCCAGGAAAATCAGTTTGATACCTGCAATTTGTAAAGTTTATTGTTCTATATTGAATAAAAGGTTGTCCAAGTGGGTAGAAAATGAACACATTTTATCTGAAAAATCAAAATGGTTTTAGGCGAGGAAGATCAACTATTGACCACCTGACATCATTAACTACAATAATAGAATGTAGAAAGGCACAACGTAAGTCCACATTTGCTGCATTCATTGATTTACGCAAGGCATATGATAGCATACATAGACCAATGTTATGGTATAAACTTAGGGTATTAGGTGTTTATGGCAAATTGTATAATAGCATTAGAGCATTGTATGCTGATACTACTGCATGTATACGTTTAAATAATGTGCATTCAGAATGGTTCAATGTCAACTCCGGTTTAAAGCAAGGATGTGCGATGTCGCCTCTATTGTTTAATCTTTACATTAATGATTTGTGTGATGATATTAACAGTACAGAACTTGGCGTAAGTATTGGAGAGGAAAAAGTTAGTATGCTTATGTACGCCGACGATTTGGTACTGTTGGGAGAGAACGAGAATGACCTTCAGAGTTTGTTAGACGTTCTGTATAAATGGTGTGATAATTGGAATGTACAAGTGAACTGTGAAAAATCAGCTGTTATTCATTTTAGACCTCACTCAAAAACACAAACAACACATAGTTTTACTTGTGGTAATAATGATGTCAATGTTTTAAATTCTTACAAATATCTGGGTTTAGTGTTGACAGATAGCCTCAATTTTGAATTGACAGTTAAGAGTGTAGCACAATATGCTAACCGCGCATTAGGATTGCTTATATGTTAGGATTGCTTATATGTAAGGTCAAGGCGTACCCTATGAATGTTTTGTTAAACTTTTTGATAGTCTTGTTTGGCCGATAATTAGCTACGGTGCCTCCATCTGGGGGACTAGAAGTTTTCCAGCTATCGAGGCTGTGTTCAATAGAGCATGTAGGATCTATTTGGGCCTTGGTCAACAAGCTCCTACAGTGGCCGTTCGTGGAGATATGGGTATGGTACCTCCTCTAGCCCGTCAATACAGAGAGGTGGCTAGGCAATATAAGCGACTAAAACTATTACCACCGGATCGGCTTAACGGTAAAATTATCATGTGGGCTTGTAATTTACAGGGGCAGAGAACCCGTGGCTGGCCCGGCCGTGTGACTAAAGTGTTACACAAGCTGGGTGTGGCTGATCAGGAGGAACAGCTGGATTTTGTACAGTTAGTCTCCACAGCCTCTAGTGTACTGATGATTGGCGGAAAAATCTGGAGAAGGTCGAAGCTAAACGAGGAAACGGCCTAAATAAATTGAGAACATATAGATTGTTTAAAAACCAGTATGCACCAGATTTGTATGTTAAACAGATTAAAGCACCACGAATACGCAGTGCCATGGCCAGGTTCCGCTGTGGCGTTGCCCCAATAAATATTGAACTCGGAAGATACTTTAACGTGCCTGCCTCTGAAAGATGTTGTAATTTTTGTCCTGAGAAAATCGAAAATGAACTTCATGTTTTATTAGACTGTACAATGTATACTGGTGTCAGAGAATCCTTATTCAAATATGCATCGTATATCAGTAGGGATTTTATGTCGATGGATGATGTTAATAAGATGACATTTATTTTTACCAATAATGCTATGCTTTTAAAATGTCCCAGAACCTGCTATCAGATTTTAGATATTAGAAAAACACTTGTAACCCAAGTGTAAAATGAATGACCATAGTGGATACGGGGCGCTGGTTCTGCCTTGGGTCAGTGTTGGGTAGACGTTGAACAAGCATGTACTGTACTTGCCGATGTGGGGCCGGCCCCTTGTGTTCAGCGTGGTGGCAGCGGGCGTGTGACGTTGATCTGATGGTGGTTTGATGTTGCGACATTGACGGTGGACTATTGGATCGATGTCTCGTGTTCGCTGCGTAACTACCCGGCAGACACGTGTACGTTCGCCCGGTGCTGTTTCGGTGTTAGTCCAGCATCATAGACGCTGGGCCGACATTGAATCGGCATTGGGTCGACGTCTCGTGTCTGCTAGACCTGTACCAACCCATTTTACAATATTATCGTTATTGTGGATTGATGATTATGTTGTAAAATGGGTAAAATGGGTAAATGGTATGAACTTGAACTGTTTATTATAATCATTTATATATCATTTCATTTCTATCATCTCATATTATCATAATCAGTTTTTATCATACTAAACTATTCTATACTCATGTCATTTTAGGTTGATATATTATTTTACAGTCTCTTGTAACTCACATTGAGTGACCAGTCACTACATCAGCAAACTGTCATTTATGTATGATTTGTATTCGTAATTTGTAAACTGGATGAGACATTAATAAATATTTGCTACACTACCGTGCAGAGCCAAAAGGCAGTAACTGTTTACTTGAAAAGTAAAAGCCGCTTATGGCTGTGTCTGAACATTTGACGTTATTTGTTTATCAGTTTATGTATCTTAAAACCTGTGAGACATTAGGTTCTGCTCTCGAGCTGCAAATATATTAATAGACGTTGTGCTGGCCTCGTTTCACTGTGGTACGCTGGTGCTGCCTTGTTTTGCCACTACAACAACTAGAAAGAACAAGACGTTATTATTATATGGTATTTAGTAAAAAAAAAAGTTTTAATATTGAAAAATAATTATTATTTATGACGCCATGCAGATAACTAACGTTATACAAGTTCAAACATGATAAAGCAAACAAGGTTATCCCTTTATAATCAGTCACGACGGTTATATTTGTTAGAATAGCAAACGACAGCTCTAAAGAGACAAATATGAATAAGTTGTGGGTCGAGGTAGTGAGAAACACCTTCACGTCGATTAAATTGGAAATAGCAGACTAAAGGGGGTAATATTACAACATGGATTTCAGGTAGCCTGTTTACAAACTCACAATACAGAAAAATGATCAGAATCTATCAGATTTTGGTATCCATTTAATCAGATTGTGTAATGAGCTGATATGATGATAACCCCGTGTAAGTTCAACACTTAAATCGATGAATTTTGTATATAAACCATGGAGACCAAAGGGGTTTTTTCACCTTGAAATCATCATAAATGTCTTAGTTAGCTCTTTCTAATTCATTTGAATACCTATGTTATGGGTCAACGGCCATTAGAAATATTTGTACTCTTACAGTGCGGGGATCGACTTTAGTCGTCAGAATCTGTCGTCTACAAACTTCAGATTCTGACGACTGAAGTCGATCCCCGCGCTGTAAGAGTTGACGCTAGAAATAGAAATAAGGCATTCGGAAGAGTAGCACGATGGCGATTATCTAGTTTTTTTTAAATATAGCTAATAATCCTTAATCATGTTAATAGGCTATTATTGCGAGCTACATGTGTTGTACAGTCGTCATTAATTACTGAAGGCCCTATCACACTAAAACGTTCTTGTCCAACGCTGTAACTGCGTTCGTGAAAATTTATTTTCTGAGCAGAACGTTGGAGAACGTTTTAAAAAGTTGCAAAAATCTCCCCATCCCCTTTTCATGAACGTTATACGAACTTTATTGTAGTGTTACAGAGCCTTAACGCCGCTGCATAACTTGAAGTTGTAATAGGCGCGGCATTGGAGACCAAAGGGGTTTTTTCACCTTGAAATCATCATAAATGTCTTAGTTAGCTCTTTCTAATTCATTTGAATACCTATGTTATGGGTCAACGGCCATTAGAAATATTTGTACTCTTACAGTGCGGGGATCGACTTTAGTCGTCAGAATCTGTCGTCTACAAACTTCAGATTCTGACGACTGAAGTCGATCCCCGCGCTGTAAGAGTTGACGCTAGAAATAGAAATAAGGCATTCGGAAGAGTAGCACGATGGCGATTATCTAGTTTTTTTTAAATATAGCTGATAATCCTTAATCATGTTAATAGGCTATTATTGCGAGCTACATGTGTTGTACAGTCGTCATTAATTACTGAAGGCCCTATCACACTAAAACGTTCTTGTCCAACGCTGTAACTGCGTTCGTGAAAATTTATTTTCTGAGCAGAACGTTGGAGAACGTTTTAAAAAGTTGCAAAAATCTCCCCATCCCCTTTTCATGAACGTTATACGAACTTTATTGTAGTGTTACAGAGCCTTAACGCCGCTGCATAACTTGAAGTTGTAATAGGCGCGGCATTGGGTTATTGTTTCAAAATACGTTTAAGAGATCAACTTATTCAACAATGGCACGAAGAAATTTTTCAAAGCCGAAAATGTACAAACTATCGGATTAAAAATATATATTTGGCTTGAGAAATATCTAATTGGACTTGCAGAAGATTTACACAGAGCTTTAACAAAATGCAGGTGGTATAATCATCGCTTACCTATTGAAATCGGATACCATTGAAATGTACTGAATGGCTCCACGTAAAAACACTCATCAATTAAACATGTTTTAATATTTTTTTTAAATCAGCTTTAATTTTTAATTATCAGCTGAGAACTATAGTTTCTATGGAGGCCATATTGGAATTGGCCTAAATTGTTTGTTCTGATCCTAACTTGTTGGTTGTTAGGGATATATTTTAGTAGCGATTCCAGTAACGACCGGTTATGCTGCACTGTTCTGATAAAAGTCAGCAACCAAGTGGCCAAGGGCAGATTGCGACAACATGAACCGATAGCGCAGTTGTATAATATGGATCACATTGCTTACTTTCTGAGGTAAAACATTGTCACTACTTATATTAGTAGCATATTATATAAACTGGCTCCACATACGCCCAGAAAACACAAAATATTTGTATAGCATTTGTGCAATGTTGGTGCAACGTCTCACGAATGCTGTTTCAATGTTGGCCCACCGTCTTCGACGAACAGTATTGGGAAGAGGCTGGGCCGACTTTGTACACATGCTATTCAAATTGATGTGTTGTGTTTGTTGGGTACATCAATGGGTACATATACGCCAGGTGTGCATCTGGATCCCCTATTTGAGGTATTTTACTAGCATGGTTGAATAATAAAAGGTTCACAAGTACTAAGTCGTTTTTTATTTGGAATAATACCAGATGATGAGGCTTGCTGTAGAATCAGATTCAAATCGGCTGTGTATGCTGTACGTACCTGATGGTCTGATCTGCAAAGCCAAAATGCTGTAATTGCTTACATGAAAAGTGGCCTAATTAGTTACTGCATTTTGCCTTCGCACGCAGAATTATTGTCCAGTATGTACATGTACTTCAACCTGTTACTGTGTAGAATGCACTCATACAATGAGGTCATTTGAAAATATATGTCAGATAAAACACAGATTGCTTTATAGCTTTTTTATTGTCGGCCGGATATGATGCACGACTGTTTTCAGCGAAAAAATATTCATACCAAGCAGAGTCATTTATGACATTTAGATATAGCTCAGTGGGTGATTGGCTGGGGTTTTATAACGCAGTGAATTATTGTCATCGTCGGAAACATGGTAAGCAAGTGAAATTATATATGACAGAGTGCTGTTGACCTGGTAACGCCAAGTAACAAATAATACAAGACTTGAAAACCGTTCAATCTAGTCACAGCCTCATAATATCATGGCCGACGAGTGACGAGAACTCATCTTCCTTTGGCCAGTCTCATGCGAGTGCTACCGCAGGAGCCTGGTCGTATCGAGTACTACAATCAGTTATTCTGTCTATGTGGTCATCTTGGGGTTGTGTCTGAGATTCAAACGTCATTGGATGTTTCAGATTTATAAATTGATCATAAAAGGTCAAGAAGAATTGTCCTATTGTTCATATGTAATGCACAGCTACCTGTTTCCGTTGCTAGATGTATTATATAGACAAGTTGGGAATCTCTCAATTTGGACAGTGAGGTGTACCGAATTTCGTCATGGCGGCCAGTAATCATATAGTGGCCGCAATTCAGGGAGCTGGGAACACAATGACATCAGCGTGAGATTATGAGCTTATATATCTATCTGATCTATCATACCAACGGAAACAAGTAAGCTTTGCTGTCAGCCAGCTGTCAAGCGCTGTCTGATTGACCGGTCTTGAGACGCGCGACATTCAAGGTATCTCGCTATTTAAAATAGTTGGACGCTATGCTCGATAAAGCAAGGTATCAAGTAACAAGTAACAAGTAACAAGTAATTTATTCTGATGGTCCTCTTTAGTAGAAGACAAGACAGAGTTGCCAGGAAGGCACATGACATAGTATATACAATATTCACATTTTGCAATATTAAAATTTACATATTATTATTTTCACAAACATAGCCAGCTTTTTAAGGTTTTCACCCTTAGTCTGTTTAAAAAGTTTATGTAGGTAGAAGGTTGAAGGTCTTACCCAATATTTTGAATTGATAAAATGTTTACGTTCTTCTTTAAAATTAGGACAACAAAGTAAATAATGAAATTCATCACCAATATCTGTTTCACAAAATTGGCATATACGCATATCACGAAGGACTTGTGACCGAACACCGGCTTCTATGGGTAAGCGATGATTTCGACATCTAAATTTTGTGAAATATTTCCTGAGTAGGTCTGGTAATTCATTTAAATAACTTTCTAAGCCAAACGATGTTTTAATAATACGATAAACTGTACATTTTCCTCCTTGTGATATAATTTCGTGCCATTTTTGAATAAACTGATATTTTAATCTTATCTTCACTGAACGTTTGAATACTTCGATAGAACAAGGCAATGATTGATTCAACCATAATCTAGAAAATCCGCAATTGTTCAGCGTTGTCTTAACAGTTTCCACCCATTCAGACTTAAATATATTTTTTTCATCTAATATATATAATAAATAGTAGATCGTATTTGAGACCTTGTGTTTTTTCACCAGTACATAATCTTGCCCAAAATGCTAGCATACGTGATTTAATATCAGCATCTAGGGGAATTGCACCCAATTCTCCATAAACCATCATAGAGGAAGTGAACTTATTTACAGATAACACATATTTAAAAAATCTAAGCTGGAGTCTTTCAAGTATGTCACATTTTTCGCTGCCCCATACTTCAGCTCCGTACAACACTACCGGTTTGACAAGTACATTAAAAAGTTTTAACATTATATCCATCGGGAGAGAAAGATTTCTGGATTTTTTAAGTAGAGCGAACATCGCTCTGCATCCTTTCTGATATAAATGTGATTTTGCTATTTTGAATTTGGCATTGTAGTTGAAGACTAATCCTAAGTAGTTATACTCCTCTACAGTATCAAGTATAAATTCTCCGAAATTAAAAATATGGTGTCTTCTTAATTTTCCTCTGGAAAAAATTAGAATTTTGGTTTTATTTACATTGATGTGCAGGTCGAAAGTATCACAATATTTTTTCATTTCATCCAATGATGCTTGTAGGTCATTTGGATTTTCAGCAAGTATTACTGTATCATCAGCGTACAAAGGTATATACATTTTAAAAAATGTTACAATTTCTTCATGAAGATACTCTTTTTGTAAGTTTTCTATGTCTTTTAATCCGTTGCATTTTTGCGATATGAACGACTTTAGGTCGTGTAGATATATGGAGAACAGAAGCGTGCTCGTGGGTGAGATAACATGATGTGGAAGATGCGAGAACGCAGTTCTCAGCCCTGATTGAATACACTCTAGAATGTGTTATTTTATGAATATTCATGAGTTTGATTTTCATCTGACCCATTAGGAAATGCCTAACAAAACTGTTGTCCTTGACATTGTAAACCACATGGCCAGACCAAGGAATACACATGGCCAAACGCATAGAATTGTGAAGAAATTGTGACTATATTATCAGAAACCCTGAAAAGCTATCTAGGCCTACCGTATACCCCCATGCCACTGGCGATATACTGGTCACCAGACACTGGCCAGAAGCAAAATGTACGGGGAGTTCTGATGAATTTTCATCTGAGGACAAGCTGCTACCCCCATCAACATCGTTGGGTCGCATGTTAGTGCGACGCATGCGACGCAACTGATACGCTTACAGCCCGATACTGAGAAGACAGATAAAAGACATTTCATCTGAGTTCATCTGAGCTCGTTAGGTAGTCACCCTACAGTGGTAGAAAGGTAACCAGATGGTACCAGGAGGGTGGTCCTCGACTCCCGATACTCCCCCGTCTGTCGGCTGGCACTCATCCGTCACTTGAATGACATCACAACCTGTTTTTTTACATCCAGCCACTTTTCATTTGCCGTATGCCTTTCTACATTTTTATGTCACTTAATATGACAGTTTACCTGGATAATATTGTTTGTAATTAAGCCTACCTATACAGTAGAACTGTAGGCCTGCTGCATGCATGCTATATATTTGTATCTAAACGAATTATATTATACAAATATCAAAACATTTTAGGATAAACACATCTATATGACATGAGATACTTGGGTGAAATATTCATAAAATGTGGGCATATTGTAATGTAGTCGTTATAATAGGGTCGGTGCTTACTTCATCTTATAGACATTTTTATAAACTGTTACACATTGCATGGACCCCTTATTTCAGATATGACTGACTGACTGACTGACTGACTGACTGACTGACTGACTGACTGACTGACTGACTGACTGACTGACTGAATGAATGAATGAATGAATGAATGAATGAATGAATGAATGAATGAATGAATGAATGACTGACTGACTGACTGACTGACTGACTGACTGACTGACTGACTGACTGACTGACTGACTGACTGACTGACTGACTGACTGACTGACTGACTGACTGACTGACTGACTGACTGACTGACTGACTGACTGAATGAATGAATGAATGAATGAATGAATGAATGAATGAATGAATGAATGAATGAATGAATGAATGAATGAATGAATGAATGAATGAATGAATGAATGAATGAATGAATGAATCAATGAATCAATGAATGAATGAATCAATGAATGAATGAATCAATGAATGAATGAATCAATGAATGAACTGTCGTTACCCATGGTGAGCAAAAGGTGTCATTTTTGTACATTTTTTAAAGTATTTGAAACAGTAGACTTGATATTTTGGGATTTTCCTCTACTTGTTTTATCCCAGCCAAGAACATGACCATTCTACAATGGTTTTTTCATAATAAGCTGTTAGTTAATGAACTTAAAACACATTGTATGATTGTAACATCTAATCGAAAACTTTTGTCTCATAGACTGAATATAAATTTAAATGGCACTCAAATTGAACAAGTTAAGGTCCCTAAATATGTAGGCTACTGTCTAGATACGAAATTATGCTGGTCTGATCATATCAACAAATTAGTAAAAAAAATTGCACCTAAAATTGGATTATTAAGACGTTTAAGATATATTGTTTCTTTTGATTGCCTCTCTAAATACTACATTGCCACCGTCCAGTCTCACATAGATTATTGCGTGACAGTCTCACAATTTACATTTAATACAGAAAATGCAAAATCGTGCCGCCAGGCTTATTACCAACAATTTTGATTTTAACACTAGGGGGGTTGACATTGTGAGGGATCTGGGGTGGCTCAATATTACCCAGCGTAGGGATTATTTCACTGCGCTCTTAGTTTTTAAATCTTTAAGTGGGAATTTACCTGATCATATTTTAGATAATTTTACATTTAAACGTGATATTGCCATCAGGCAAACTAGATCGTGCGATACTAATGTTTTATATGTGCCTAAAATCAACAGATTTTCATTTAAGAGTGCATTACAAGTTAATGGGCTTATGATATAGAATAATCTTCCTATTAATATACGCAATTGTAACTCCATACACTCATTCAAGAGGCTTTTAAAAACATTTTTACTGCAGCAGAGTTAAAAAATACTTTGTTTTGATTCATATTGTTAAATGCATGATGTCTATATGTATATGTTATATTTGTATTTAATAGTAACGTCAATATTACCTTGTCTTTGAGGTACATCAGGGCAACTATGTAAAATAGCACCTTCTGCTAATCAGTTTTACCCTGCATAAATATATTTTATGATTTTTATTAATAACGTCCGCACCAATTTTAACATTTCAACTGTCGTTACATGGTTATTAAATAAAGGATCTACGTTTACTACTGGAATATTTATAACAGTTTCATCTATTTCAGCCTGATTCAATTTTTTAAAATGATCATGGAAGATTTCTAACGAATGATCATGGAAGATTTCTAACGATATATCATTAAATGTTTTTTGAGACTTACGGTCGTTTAGTAGATTCCAATATTATCTAGGATTAGTTGTTTTCAGGACACGGATTTTATTTATCACTTTCTGCTTATAAGTTTTGAACGCTTTATTTATTCCCTTTTTGTACTTCCTACCAGATTTTCGTAAGATATTTAAATTTTTATTAGTTTGTAATTTTCAGTATTTGTTATATTCTCTCCTACTTATTTCACTGGCGTCATTATACCACACTCGATGTGCGTGTTTACGAGCACGGGGCTTCTTGAGACCAGAATGTTCAGAAGTGGACGATAGCATATTAAGCCCACGTGCAGTTGTGTGGAACACAGTGTTGATCTCGTCAACCACCTCATTGATACTGCTTTGATCTATAACACCCTCATTATCCCTACTTATATTATGAAGTTCAACCATTATGTCAGAAATATCAATATCGTCTAACGACTGCTTAAATTCATCAATAAACTCGTGCTTCCATTTAGGTTTAACAGGTTGCAGTCGTGCAGCGCGATCTGACGGATGCGTGACATGGTCGTTGTTTTGAACAATGACTATAGATTTTTTATATTTAAAAGTTGTATTTACAACTTTGTCTACACTCTCTTCACTTGTATGTTCAAACTATTTAACGTTGACATTTCAAGCTCATCGTCAGGTTGCCAGCTATCATACTTGCTATTCACTAAAAAATCATCTGCAATACCAGTTATTGCGTTCAGATCGCCCATAATACAAAAATCTGCATTAACATATCTTGCACAATAGGCAATAATTGTATCTTCTATTTCGTCATAAATAACTCTTCTAGCGTACGGCGAGTTTGCAGGTGGGAGATACACAAGACATATTATCAAGTCATGTCTGTTATTAATGTTATTAATTTTCAGCCATATAGAGTCAACTTGCTCTACATCTAATGCACATACATAATTGACTAGTTCATCACTGATCAGCACAGCGACACCATCCGAAGCTCTCTTCTTGTGCTTTCTATTTTTGTTCATTAAATAAAAATCTGGAACAGATATGCTATCTAAATTGTCCAATTTGGTTTATGTTAAAATAATTATGTCAAATTTGTTTATGTATTCAGAAAATTCAGCATTTTTTATTCTTGTTTTCAATCCACACACATTTATTAATGCCACTGCTATATCTCTGGCTTGTGGCGATATTTTATTCAGATATGTTGAATGTTCTGCTAAGTTTCTTGCATTACTGTCAGATGGCCGCTTCACCCCCCCCCCCCCCCCCCCGAACCACCCCCACTCCCCATCATTTGTTCCGAGATGGATGACCACCGACTTGATGTCAGATATATCTCGTTGCTTAGATGCAGCTCCTGTCAAGTTCTTTATGGATAGCAGAGTTGCTCCAGATTTTGCTTGGATATGCACACCAGAGGGGCTCTGTATGTTTTTCATGTTGGAGTCCCCCAGAATCAATGTGTGAATTTTGTTGTTTGTATCTGCTTTTTCGGCCACCCCATTGTCATCGTCAGCTTCTGTAGATGTAGCCGCCGACTTGGAGTGGTTATCCTTCACCTTCACAGATGGTACTTGCTTCTTCTGCTCAGCTTGCCGTAGAGACGTAGAGCTGCCTTCATCTTTTACCATTTCTTTGTCGTCTTTCATATTACCTTCTATTATGTCATGGTAGTATTCCCCATACTTCTTACGATCAGTCAGTTCTTTATGGTCTTCGCAGTATCTCTCAACGTGGCCAGTCTGACAACAATATCGGCAGGTTACATCATTTGTACATTCCTGGACCATGTGGCTTGTACTGAAACAACAGTAGCAACGTTTTTTCTTTCACAGTGCGGGCAGGACATTTGTAATGCCTATGAGATGTTAGGCCGCAATGCTTACACTCGGTTCTGTTGTTGTCACAAAAAACCCTTACTTCAAATTATCCGATACTCAAAGTGCCAGGTCAAATCGGTGAGATTTAAGTAATTTCCGGAATGTTAAGATTGTTTTGGCATTACGTATTGGCACAGGCAAAGCGTTCCATAAGGCTGGACCAGATATAGAGGAAGCTCTTGACCCAGTCTTAGTCTTTATACGAGGAACAACAAATTTAATCGAATTAGTGGAGCGTAGATATTTTGAGCATTTCGGCCGAACAAGTAAATCAGCCAGATATGCAGGTTGGTTTTCTTCTAGGGTTCGGAAAGTTATTGCGCATATTTTAAAATTAATGCGAAACTTGACAAGAAGCCAATGTAATCGTTTTAGGATTGGCACGGAACGACTAAATCGTGGGGCCTTGGTTTACCACTCTTGCAAGGCAGTTTTGAACGCGTTGTAATCTAGCGATATCTTTTTCTGGCATATTGTGAAAAAGTGAGTTACAATAATCTAACTTACTACTGACGAGTGCCACTGCAATTTGCTTGGCAAGATCTAAGGACAGACTTTTTCGAATTCGACGCAGGTCACGGATATGATAGAAGCATGCCCTACATGTTTGGGATATGTGTTTTCGGAAATTCAGGCCACTGTCGAATAGTACACCAAGATTTTTAGCTGATGTGGATGGATTTTTGTCTTGACCTAGAAGTAAGCATGGGAAATTATTCAAGAATTTTTCTCGTTGAAGTTTGGTCCCAATAAGAAGAAATTCTGTCTTTCTAGGATTAAGCTTCAGCTTAGATCCTGTAATCCAGGCCGACACACCCATTAAACAATGTTGCGACTTCTCAAGAGATTGATTAGCGTTTGTAACTGATAGAGACATGTAAATTTGAGTATCATCGGCATAAAGATGGTGGTTTATGTCAGATGGTGGTTTATGCACTACTAGCTTCCGTTTCTTTGGGAATATACAGTCTGTATCTAATTTTTTTTATTTTGGGCGGCGCCATATGGTAGTTGTTAGCACCGCTGCCTTTCACGCTAGAGTTCGGCGTTCGTTTCCCGGTCTCGGCGGTTTGAAAGAAGCAAAAATGTTTCTTCTCCATCCACTCGTAAAACTCAATATTGTGGGGAGCCTCCGTGACCGAGAAGTAGCGTGCTCGGCCTCAGATCTCCAGGGTTTGAATTTCGAATCCTGTGTCTGGAGGGCAGTGTCATCTCGCTAATCTCACCATCCTCGGGATGTTCTCCTGGCCCGATTCAGCCTATTATGTGCACAAAAGTGGCCTAAAACCATTTTTTATTTATCTAAATTATTTAAAAGCAAGTATAGTTGCACGGCGTTTTATTTTCCAGTTATTTTTCCAGTTTTTTTGTTACGTTCAATTAAACTGTTTGATGCTACTACTTTTAATTAATTAAAAAAAATCGTATGCCTTGCCCCTGCGACTACAACGATGTAAAAATCCACTTCCGTTCACTTCATCACCGTGATGAACAAAAATGTGCGGCTAATCATACATCATATAGATAAAAAAGCGCAGACCATGATTTCTAAGTAGCGCAGATAAAATCTTCGCACATCAGAATAGCAAAACGAGGGAGCTGCTTCCGAGGTTTTGAATGTGTGGGCTTACTTTATTTCCGGCTATTCTAATTTTCAGTCGCTATGCACGACTATAATCACTTTTAAATCCGTCCTATTAACGCTTTAACCGCCGGTGCCTCATATATTCGGGTTTTCATTTTTTATTAGCTCATTAAATATCACCTTTTAAACATGTTAAAGATAAAATGTGAAATCAATCAGCTATATTTGAAAACAGGTGACCTCCATTTTGTCAAATCTGAATAATTTTCACTCACTTGACGTTGTGGATCGCGTCAGCGAGACACAACTTCAAGTGGGTGAGAATTCAAATTTAATAATTTGGCGGTTAAAGAGTTAACCCATCAATTTAATCACTGTTATTGTGAATGAAATTAGTGTTTCAACATCACGATTTGCAATGTTCATTTGGTCTCAAATTAAACAAATAATGAGTGATTTTCACCCACAAGAAGTTGTGGGTCGCGCAGGCGAAACAAATATTTAAATAAGTTAAAGGTACCCACATTGAAAAAATAATATGTTTAAATTATATTTTTTTAGTTTTAAACATGTTTAAGCTCATTTTTTCATATGATTTATTTCTATTTCTCGCTAAATGGGGGTAACAATTGTGTAAATAGGGCGTTTCTGTGATTAAAGTCACAGATTTCGTCCCATAATATTTACACAAATGTTCATTTATGGTAACATTGAAAGTTCCAGTTCACATGTACACCCCTTTGTCAATAATAATTTGATATCCTGAAAATATTTTCTCCCATATAACCAGATAAAAACATTTCTCACAATGTCAGATTGATTTTAGCTTCTCATATATGGGGCAGTATAAAAATGATTATATTCTGCATATGTTAAAATAGGTATAGTTATATATAATACAATTTTAACTATTTAGAATCTGGAGTGCTTAAAACGTCACTGCATTCAGGTCGCCAGCATATTTGAACACAATAGCCTGATAGCCACGCCGTTTTCACCAATCGCACAGACATCGGTAAATTGTATACTGTTCTCAACCCATTATATTCACTCCTGAGAATTGTTGCGACTTTTATGAAAAGAAAACATTGTTAATTTCAATTCACTTGACACTTCAAGACATTTCGCAACATAACCTGAATATTACTAGTATCTGATACTTCTGTATGCGTCATTCTGGTGATATTTTAGTGGCAGTATATTGTCAAAAAGCTCGGGTAAGGAAGAAATATAGTATGATGAAAAACGTTCAAAATCACAGTATTTACAGTAAACTAGAGCAGAAATGAAATGTTCTGACGCGCCCACAGGTCTGTCTACAGCTTTGATAATGTATCGCATTGTTAAATAATGCCTTTCCATTTATAAACTAAGTCATCTTATTTATTATTAACTCATGTAAAAATTATATATATTGGAGCAGTATAAGCTAATATTATATATTTATATTAAACTTAGCGAATTGATCATGCAGCTCTGATTAGTATGATGCATGATCATTGTATTGGATGTCAGGTTAAACGTATAGGCTGGACCTGTGATGTTTTATGCTAATGGTTTGTTTACACCATGTAGAAATAAAGTGCTCTATAATCTTTATTAAACACCAAAATCACGTTATAGGAGCTGCTAACTATTGGTAATGAGGGACACTTGTCTCCTAGCTTACATGTTAAAAATTGCTGTTAGCAATGCGGGCACCTTTAACCTAACGGGTGAATAAAATGCATAAATCTCGGCACATAATTATTTTCATGAGTCCTGTCATTTCCGGAAAACAAATATGAGAACGTGGTGTCTCAATAGCCTGTGCGACATAAGTTATAAATATTAAAGCAGACAAAAGACAAGACAAGACAAAATACGTTGAAATTGGTCCACCGTCTACGACGCTGGACCTAGACCTGGAAGGCCTAAGTCGTAAATGGAGCGAAGTCGCTCCATATACGACTTAGGCCTTCTAGGTCTACGCTGAACCAAATTCAACGTATTCTGTCTGCTGGGTATGATGCTGTTAATTATCCCGTGCTATAGGAAATCGACACTGCGTGATTGTTTGGTGTTTGCTGGAATAAAGGCATCAGGTATTATATGTTTATTATTTTTGGCGTAAGGCAAACCAAATTCTAATCCCCCCTTCTTTCAAACTCCCGGATCCGCCCGTGGTAAACTTATTTTTGGTCCGGGTTCATAGATCAAAGACCACACCAGTGATGTTTCACTAAGCATTCTTACCATGCTAACATCACTTTTAAATGCATTTCCCCGCATTCATGTTAAATTTAATCTTATTTGGTTTCACAAACTCAATTAAACGATCATGATGGTCTCAATCAAACATGTAGTTATCATTTGAACTTTCTTTCAGGTTACTTTCAGACTAAAAACATTATATTCGATCTGATAGAGGGTAACTTGCCATCTGATTACTGACTGGGCATGTTGATTTCGCTTAAATAATTTTTATTTTGAATTTTACACTAAGTTTGGCCAACTTTTATAATACAATGTATGCCCCGCTGAAAAGTCGGACAGAAGAAAAACAATTTCATAATGAGTCAAGTCATTTTATTTATTGTGTAAACATGGAACTGGTGCAAAACAGGTCATGTTGCTTATTATACCTTTTCGTGGCGATTAAACCTCAATAATCGCTATAGTATTCGAAGATCGATCTCCGGAATAATTAAACAAATATATTATTGTACTACATCATTGTATATTAAAAATATACATTGTCACAACTATCTGAATCCCTTCCAACTACTAATTATTTGTATTACAACACTTCTCATACAAATAATTATGGATTTCTCTTATACTTGCCGTCCTCTCTGTTATAACTGTTATAACCAGTCACACATAGACGACGCACAACTCTCGCCTTGGGTTTCAAAAATGGGAGCAGTGCGTCGCTGTGCGTGCATGAATTTTCTCGGGATATGAAAATAGCTAGCGAATTTATGACGAATATACAGCGTGTTATCAATAAATCAGGTGTTATTAAATCAGCGAATATACATCGTTTTGCAGCACGAATAAGTCATTTAGCATGCCCACATACGTGATCTGTTCGCTGGACGTACGTTAGTAATACCCCAGTCACACATACACGACGCACAGCCCACGCCTTGAATGACCAAAATTAGAGCAGTGCGTCGTTGTGCGTCCATGAATTTTGTCAGGATATGTGAAGAGACGAATATACAGCGTGTTATAAATAAATCAGGTGTATAAATCAGCGAATACACAGCGTTTCGCCACCGCGTTGCGCGTTAGCAGGGCGACAAAGTTAACGAATACACCGCGCATCGCCAGCGCGAGGCATGAATAAGTCAGAAAGCATTTAGCACGCCCCATATACGCTATATGTTCGCTGGACATGCGTTAGGAACACGTTAGATGGGCGCTATATGTGCGCTCAGTGCCGACATTTTTGAGTTTTTTTGACCGTACGGCTCAGTCACACATAGTCGACACAAGACCCACGCACTGAAAATTGATTATTTTTTGCCAGAGCGTCTGTCGTGCTTCGGTCGTGCGTCAGTACTCTTTACTGGTTCGTGGAGAGTGCTGCACTAACGCTACGCATATTTTTGTGCGCAGTGTAATCGCCAAAGGAAGTAGGATAGGCTTATGTATAAAATATTTAACGCATATGAACGCATAAATGTACACGCCAGAAGACCACCAGAAACACGCAGGGCACGCTAGAACAACGTTATATCAACGCCAAATACGTTTGCTTTGTATCACATGGCTGCCCGTTGACGGAGCCCGGCAGTCGCGGGTAACGCGCCTGCCCTGAGCTGCATGAGCGCTCGAAGCAAACGCTGGGCACACGCCGGCAGTTCAACCAGCGCTCGAGCAACAGGCTGTAACTATGTCTGAAGAACGATACACGACTTTAAACGCAAAATTTGTTTTTAATTTTTCGAAATTACGTCCATATATAGAATGTTATCATAAATTTAGGACACATTTTTTTCTTTTAAAAATGTTCACATACATGTATGTACAAAACAAATTGATAAAATCACTTCCGCAACTATGAACGCATATGGAATAAATAACATAAAAGAGTGATTTATCGTCACAACCGTTTCTGAACTAAAAATAGAGCTCCAGGCTCAGATGAATAAGAGGCTTTCGGTATTTCACACCGTTTCTAACTTGGTTCATCTCAAAATATGAAATATGGCATGCCCTCAGGGAATTTAGAAAGATTACTAAATCCCATGGTAAAAACTTATTAACCCTATTAATTTGTGTGTATGGACTTATTGCATGCTTCTCTAAAATCTTCGTTACGACAATTTTTAAACAACATTTCTGAAAATGTGTTAACACGCACTGGATGCGTCCAACGCGCCCTTTGCGTTGAAAACACACTGTGCATTCGCTACCAGCTTGCGACCTGCAGAAGGACATAAGTCCAAGTGCAGAATTTTTTATTTGTCGAAATTAAATCAAAACATCAAATAATATCATAAACTCAGGACACATTTTTTCTCTTAAAAATTGTTACATGTAATATGATGTTACTAAAATCGCCAACATCAGTGTTCTAAGGATTATTGCGCACTATATGCGTCCAACGTGTTAGCAAAGCGTTGTTCACTCGCCCTTTATATTTTAAATCGATGGGAAAATAACTGGTCATTTTTCTTTTTGCTTCATATGATGGCATGCTTTTATACTCCTGTGAAGTTAGTAATATAGTTTGGGCTCTGATTTTTGGTTTTGGTCAGCTTTTCAGTGATTCTAAGAGACAAGCTTGAATCCCATTTGCCATTTCGGGACAATCAGTGTCATATACTAGTTGGCCTACCGAGGAGCAAGATTATCTACGGCACCAAAAGTCTGGACTCATTCTTAGTGTTCTGTCTCTGACCACACATCGAAACCAGGCATTTCAAATTGTGCATGAGGAACACTCCACGATTGACCGATCTAGTCTTCAGTCGCCAGTTGACACTTATCTGCCAGCCAATCAGAGAACGTTTAGCAGGACAGTGTTTTGTAAACCGACCAATCGCAAGCGTACTACGATAGGCTAAAAAGGGGAGTGGGGAAATGTGACTTCAGCCCATCTGCACAATTTAGCATGCGGAATAGCAATTATGGAGCTGTATTCGGGTCAAAACTGTCAGGAAGCCATTCGACGCAAACTCTCGTTCTGATTTAATGACATACGTTTTAATTGACGCATTTGTAATGTTGGCATTGTTGCTTATCTCATCTTAACCGACACACTTGTGGACTTCTTTAGTTGCATAAGTTAATTGAGCCGTAATCTCATTTTAATTGACATGCCTGCAGTCTTCTTTACGGTTATGCAAGTTAATTGAACGCGTCCCGTACTTCTTGACTGTCTGACGTTCAAATGTGATTGGCATTGCTGTTGACGGGGACTCATTTTAGTTGAATCATCTGCGTTTTAACCGACTAAGAACGAACGCTAGACTACAAAATGAAATGAATCGGGCTTTAGGCCACCTTTGTGCACATATAGGCTAAACTGGGCCAGGAGAACCTCCTGAGGATGGTGAGATGATTGAGATGACACTGTCCTCCAGACACAGGATTCGAAATTTGAGCCCTGGCGGTCTGAGGCCGAGCACGCTACCTCTCGGTCACGGAGGCTCCCCACAATACTAACTTTCACACGTGGATGGGGAAGAAACGCTAGACTACAAAAAAGGCTAAATAATGTGGTTCCAGCAGCTGAGTAGATCTACCGGTGGGCCCTATAGTTTTTATTGTACTCAGCTTTAAGCCACCCAGAGTATTGTACACACATAATCTAGCAGACATTTTTCGGAGGTAAACTTTATAGTATAAATGAACGAAAAAAAGATACTGTGATGCAGGTTGTGGTGGTGGGAGATTTAGTGATTATCTCCTGGTTTATACCCAACTGTCGATAATAGGGGATTTTAAATGTTAAAAGTCCATTGAAATCACGTCATTCAGTGAAAATGGGACGAAATGACGGTGAGGGTGGGTATAATCCATGAGATTGCCTATTTTACAACAATATTAGAAACAGTGATCAATGTATGTAATAACTGAAGAATGGCATCAATAAATAAACATTAATATACATCATTTTGTTGTTGAGCATTATTTATCATGTTGACAGACCATAATTCTCCTCCACTCTCCAGATGGCGCTGTTGCCGGCGAGGAACAAGTGTAAACCACGTGGCGAACCCCACAATTATTATTCGCCAGAATATGACCTTGGGACAGATCACATTAAGGCCAAGTTATCTCCACGTGTTTTATGTAGAGGTGTAAACACTGCGCTAAACTGGATGCGCGTTCGTTCTTAGTCAGCTAAAACACAGATTACTTAACTAACATGATGCACCGTCAACAGCAATGCCAATCACAGTTGAACGTTAGACAGTCAAGAAGAACGGGACGCGTTCAATTAACTTGTATAGCCGTAAATCAGACTACAGGCATGTCAATTAAAATGAGATTACGGCTCAATTAACTTATGCAACTGAAGAAGTCCACAAGTGTGTCGATTAAGATGAGGTACGCAACATTACAAATGCGTCAATTAAAACGTATGTCATTAAAGAAGAACGAGAGTTGCAAAATTAAAATAAGATTGCTGTTCAATTAACATATGTAACTGTAAAGAAGACCACAATCGTGTCGGTTAAGATGAGATAAGCAACAATGCCAATATTACAAATGCGTCAATTAAAACGTATGTCATTAAATCACAACGAGAGTTTGACTCGAACAACTTCCTGACAGTTTTGACCCGAATACAGCTCCATAAGCAATGTCTACGGATGGCAGTGTACGAAGCGTCATGGGCGCTTAGCATAATAAAAAAATAAATAAGAGTACAACTGATAAGGTAATGACACCAAGAACACTGTATACCCATAATAACCAGAGTATTTCCACTGGCACAGCAGAAAATGGCCCAGTTTCTCATGCTCAGAAAATGCTCGGTATCAGTTAAAACCGACAATAATAACCCTTTAACCGCCGGTGCCGCATATATTCTCATTTTTTACTAGCACATTAAGTACCACATTTTAAATATGTTAAAGACAAAATGTGACATCAACAAGCGAGATTTGGAAAGAGTTGACTTCCATTTTGTCAAATCTGAATAATTTTCGCTCACTTGAAGTTGTGGATCGCGTCAGCGAGACACAACTTCAAGTGGGTGAAAATTCAAGTTGAATAATTTAGCGGTTAAAGGGTTAACTCTCAGTAAAACGATAATATTCAGACGTCAGACTATTTTGTTTTATCAATCAGAATGAAGCACACAATACTCACGGACAGTCCATGATAAGAGTTGTTTATGAGGTCAGCTTGGCACGGAGTATTTTTGGGTGGTCTATTTTTAGAAGAATGGAGATAAAAATCATGAATTTATTTATTTATTTATTTATTTATTTAAATATATTTATGCAGGGTGTATACATTATTAGCAATTATGCTATTTTTAAAATATGTGCCCTGGCATACATTCAATAATACAGTACATTTCTAAAATATCTGATATTGTAAATGGTATATATGCAGATTAAAATATCCATAATCTAACCATAGCTACACTTAAAAAATCAATTAATTAACCCTGTCATATGAGACTTTTGAAAAGCACATGTTATTATGTGGATATCTGTTAAAAGTGGCATTGCCATGATAGAAGTGTAAAGTATGCAGTATGATTAAATAGCGTAACGATAACATATAAATAGGTTTTTGTAACATAAAACAATATTACTAACATAAAAAACAATACGCCTAACCTTAAGGCAGCTGGATGGATGAAGAGGAAAAGGAGGGATTTCAGAAGACGAAAGTCAAAATATCAGAAAACGGAGTAATGGTTTTCTACTCACGCTCTGATTAAAACAATAGCAAGAAATGAAAACAACAACATAAAAAAAACAAGTTCAGTTCGAGTTAAGATGTCCTATAAATATATAGCACACTCTGCAAGAACACAACCTCAAGACAAGCCTGTCCCAGCAGACACAAGATGTTGCATCAACGTTGGTTTAGCGCTGGTCCACCGTCAACGACCCTGGACCAACGTTAAAGCAATATTGATTCAACGCCTTGTGTCTGCTGAGCTGTCTGTTACCCTTGCTGCTTCCTGTTTGTCTGTTTGCCATGGTGATCAGACAAGTAGTTAAAACACTACAAGTTGGTTGAATACTTCCTCTCGGGTTCTTCTGCACTTTTGCCCTCTTATCGTCCACTTCAGTAAACAGAAGACGCTAAATCAATGTTGGCGTGATGTTGACTCACCGTCTGTGACGATAGCCCGACATTAAGGCGATATTGTGTCAACGTCTCGTGTTTGCTGGTTTATTGCTTGCTGGCCACAATTTACCTTTTCCGTATATTCTTGCAAATGTAGGGACGGCGCTTTAAGCTCCGCCCCTACATTTGCATTTGGGAAAATAAGTTATTCTTGATGTCATGTTATCATGGCTGGCTCGTTAAAAGAAATATACATATAGCTGTTGTTGCACTATAATTATGACCAAATCAACACAAAACACCGGTCCAACGCTCCCTGAATGCAGGTGCGGCACCAGCAATGCTGGTCATCACCTAAATGCAGGTGCGGTACTAGCGATTTGCTGGTCATCACCTGAATGCAGGTGCGGTACTATTTTCTTCCAAGTTGAAATTTGCTAGACATTCTCATCATTGATTTATAACTACTTTGCTAATCAATTACAAATTTGATTAACAAATGGGCAGAATCGCATAGCATTTTGCTATGCGATACTGAACAAATTTGTGCCTGCATCACCTGAATGCAGGTGCAGCACTAGCAATGCTGGTCATCACGTGAATGCAGGTGCAACACTAGCAATGCTGGTCATCACCTGAATGCAGGTGCAGCACTAGCAATGCTGGTCATCACCTGCATGCAGGTGCAGCACTAGCAATTTGCTGGTCATCACCTGAATGCAGGTACAGCACTAGCAATGCTGGTCATCATCTGAATGCAGGTACCGCACTAGCAATGCTGGTCATCATCTGAATGCAGCTGCAGCACTAGCAATGCTGGTCATCACCTGAATGTAGGTGCAGCACTAGCAATGCTGGTCATCACCTGAATGTAGGTGCAGCACTAGCAATGCTGGGCATAACCTGAATGTAGGTGCAGCACTAGCAATGCTGGTCATCACCTGAATGCAGGTGCAGCACTAGCAATGCTGGTATTAACCTGAATGTAGTTGCAGCACTAGCAATGCTGGTCATCACCTGAATGCAGGTGCAGCACTAGCAATTTGCTGGTCATCACCTGAATGCAGGTACAGCACTAGCAATGCTGGTCATCATCTGAATGCAGCTGCAGCACTAGCAATGCTGGTCATCACCTGAATGCAGGTGCAGCACCAGCAATGCTGATCATAACCCGAATGCAGGTTCAGCACTAGCAATGCTGGTCATCACCTGAATGCAGGTACAGCACTAGAAATTTGCTAGTCTTCACCTGAATGTAGGTTCAGCACTAGCAATGCTGGTCATCATCTGATGGCAGGTACAGCACTAGCAATTTGCTGGTCATCACCTGAATGCAGGTACAGCACTAGCAATTTTCTGGTCAACATCTGAATACAGGTGTAGCACTAGCAATGCTGGTCATCATCTGAATGCAGGTACAGCACTAGCAATTTGTTGGTCATCACCTGAATGCAGGTACAGCACTAGCAATGCTGGCCATCATCTGAATACAGGTGCAGCACTATATATCAATGCTGGTCATCACCTAAATGCAGGTGCGGCACTAGCAATTTGCTGGTCATTGCCTGAATGCAGGTGCAGCACTAGTAATGCTGGGCATCACCTGAATGCAGGTGCAGCACTATCTATCAATGCTGGTCATCACCTGAATGCTGGTGCAGCACTATGAATTTGCTAGTCATCACCTGAATGCAGGTGCAGCACTAGCAATTTGCTGGTCATCACCTGAATGCAGGTGCAGCACTAGCAATTTGCTGGTCATCACCTGAATGCAGGTACAGCACTAGCAATGCTGGCCATTATCTGAATACAGGTGCAGCACTATATATCAATGCTAGTCATCACCTGAATGCAGGTACAGCACTAGCAATTTTCTGGTCAACATCTGAATACAGGTGTAGCACTAGCAATGCTGGTCATCATCTGAATGCAGGTACAGCACTAGCAATTTGTTGGTCATCACCTGAATGCAGGTACAGCACTAGCAATGCTGGCCATCATCTGAATACAGGTGCAGCACTATATATCAATGCTGGTCATCACCTAAATGCAGGTGCGGCACTAGCAATTTGCTGGTCATCGCCTGAATGCAGGTGCAGCACTAGTAATGCTGGGCATCACCTGAATGCAGGTGCAGCACTATCTATCAATGCTGGTCATCACCTGAATGCTGGTGCAGCACTATAAATTTGCTGGTCATCACCTGAATGCAGGTGCAGCACTAGCAATGCTGATCATCGCCGCAACCTCTCCTGACCAGAGTCTAGCATTGACTCACCCTTCCCCACCCTGTCGATTCGCGCCTATAGCAATCTAATTCAATTCATATTGAAACACTGCACACTTGAGAGACCGACGCAATGTTGTTTCAATGTTTGTCAAGATTGGGTTTGTGTGTGAAGGCATGAGTTGTCAGATCCGGCGAGCCCAGAGAAAGTGAACATTTTCAGGTTTTATTTTGGACTAAAATAATTTCATAGTTTAGAAGATTAGTTCACTGTGACATATATCTTGATTGTATTGCGAGGGTAAAATCACGCGATTTTTAATGTGTGATCATTTTCTTTGAAATGTCAGTTAATGAACACATCTGTTATTATAATAAAGATAGATATTACGAAATGATGGTTAATTTATGGTTGGTGTGGTTTGAGGCAATGATGAAAATTATAATAAAATAAATGGGTGTCCGTCTGTGTAACGAATGAGCTGTTATAAAAACAGGCAGAATCATTTCAATCTATAATTGCAGCTCAAATAGGATTGGCAACCGTGCATGGGACAATGTAATGTGATTCCCTTACATAATTAAAGTTGGATAATTAAACCACCACATTGGCCACTGTTGGCTATTGCAAACGTTTATTAAAAATATAGATGATGCTTAATAAATGACTGGCAAGTGTAGAGTTACTGGGTGTTTTTGAAAGAGATATGATTATCATGAGCATGTACAACATCATGATAATAACCTACGCTGTCGTGCAAAAGACAGTATCTGCTTACTTTACAAGTAAGCAGTAACTAGTATAATTCGTCGCCTCAGAGCTAAAGGATCCTATCTGACACTCGTTAGAGTGGCAGATAGGATCCTTTAGCTCCGAGGCGACGAATTCATGTTTGTACTATGTTATTTTCTGTCATGCAACGTATCATATCATAGAGAAGTATCATAATATTAAAAAAACTGAGGTATGTTTCCTCCCATTGTTTCGTCGTCATGACATCTGCTTTCTTCTTTCGTAGGGATTCGTGACTAGTAGTAGGTCGTTCCAGAGCGCGCTCATAACCATAATAATTGTAGTTATATGTGATACACTATTTTTGCAATTGTAGCGCCTGTGTCAGCATAACGTTCCAGTAGCGACGACGGATATTTATTCTCCCTAGAATGTTGTTAAAGATATTTTTGTGACATCGGCCATCTCTGATTATTGTGTAACACGTAATGTTCAACGTCGGCTTCCACCAATTTGTAACTCATTGGTATCTATTCGGGTTTTTTTTGCTCCTATAAATGTAGTTTATATAATGTAGTAGTGTGTTTTAATTGTGAGTAGGCCTACACTGAATATATCTCCGATTATATTGCTCTTTAAAATAATTATGTGTGCTGATAATGTGGACTATCAATAAAGCCATATCTTATCAAAACAAATGTGATTATTTAAATCATGATTCACAATGTAAAATTCACAATGGAAGCTCTTATGTTTTGAAAATACATACGAGCTCTGTGAAATTAGGCGAGAACTGACAGTGACAAAATAGGCATGATATGACCGATTCACAGGACAAAGTAAAACAAATAATGTAGCAGCATGAGAACCACAAACATGACATCTGACCTTATACAACAACATTATTGTGTGTGCGTAAATACGTCTAACAAAATTATGAGCAATTAGGCAAATTTACACACCTTATCTGAAGCTCTAGATGTAAATCTTGAATCATCAACATACTTATTTCGTATCATCATTTACCGTATTTTTTTATAACTACGTTGGCGTTTTATATTTATATGATTCCAAAAGGGACTAGCAATTAATAAAATATATTAATTTCTTAAGATACGAACTTCCCCAACAGACAAAACAACGTTGTTTTCACGTCATTAGCTGACGTGGAATCAACGTTGGAAAATTTCGGAAAATGGGTTTGTTTCAACGTCATGTCAACGTCTGATATCCACGTAGTTTCAGCCACTTTGTCAACTGTTTTCATTCATGCATAATACTAATGTCCATGTAATTTAAACTTTTCTTCAACCTCACATCGTCAATTTAAAGGGATAGTCCACTGTTCATCATATGTGGAACATGGGGGACCCACAAAGAACCACGCGACCCGTGGATATTCCACAATGACGTCAAAGCAACTAACCACTGTCAACAAACAAAATCAGCAATATTGCTGTATGTTTTTCAAACCGAACACTGTCTTGAGAGCTGGTTCTTAAACCATTGGGGATTGAAAACCGGATATAGCAAGGATTATTTGTGTGACTGTTGGAACTATAGGTGGCAGCGTTTTGTTTGAAAAACATACCATAGTATCACGAGTCACGACGAACCTATATTGAGGTCAGACCATCCTCAGGAGGTTCTCCTGGCCCAGTTTAGCCTATATGTGCACAAAGGTGGCCTAAAGCCCGATTCTTTTCATTTCATTTATATTGAGGTCAGAGTATATTTTGTTATTTGTTATTATTTAAACATCATTCTTTTTAAAAGTATAATGCATCCCGTTTGGAAAATAACAGGTGGGTAGTTTATTTTTAATGGAATCATTTTGTGATTATATCATGACCAATTGAGCAAGTAAAAAAACTGTTAAATGAAGTGGGTGTACAGAAGTCTGGGAATCTGAGATAATCTCAGGCAGGGATTCAAAGCTAAGCAGCTCAGGCCGGAGAGCACCATAAATGGTGTAATCTTGTAATGCGGCTACTCCGGTCCAGGCAGTGACCACTCAGGGTCAACAAGTCAGCTGAACCTAAGTCCACTGGAAAGGCTGGGGGAACGGGGCCTACCTGAACACGGCATCCTCTGTACCAAGTAAAGGTATGCTTGGTATTGATCGGACATTTCTCTGACACAAGCAAATTAACATGATAAAGCTTTAATTTATCATTGTTTTTATAATTGAAACATGCATTACCACAACGAAATTCGCTAACAAATGTCACACAATTAATTTATTTCATAGATTTAATTAACTTCTAATTATATAGGCTGAAATTACCTGTTTTTCGCAGAAAACGTCAAAATAGGTGATTTTCTGCAAGATAACTTGCTATAGTCAGTGAAAGTTAGTTGAGTGAACTTAGAGTATGTGGTGGGTCGTCATGCTTCGCTGACTAAGCATTGTGGACGCCCACACATGCGCATCATGGTGAACGTCCACATGAGTGGGGTCCGCAAAATATTATGGCTCAATGAAGGAAAATGACACAGCTGCTTTAAAGTAGGTGGAGCAGAAATAAAAATGAAAATATGCGATAACTATCTCGTTGTTGAAACTAAAATGTATTTTTCAGCCGAACCCATTGAGTCTAGAACTATTTGGATAACCGATATTTTATTATATTGAGTTTATCGACATAAATCCCACATGGTAGTTTACCTTTTAGTTAATTCTACCATGGCGGGTGATGCTTTTTTAGCGCTATCTGAATGAAAAATACACTAATCTTTAAAAATTAGCCCAGTTAGAATTTTTAATCAATGATTTCTGATATATTATATTTTGTAAATTTGATAAATCTATATCTATATTTCCATATGAAGAAGCAGTTGGACATCGCTTGATCGTGGCACCTGCGCTAAAAGACTTTTGTATGTGTATGTACTTCCATCTCGTTATGGTATTAAAGTGACAGGATCTTATAGTGTATTGTCACGATATTATTATAATATCATGATATACATGTAGCATATTAACATCACAATATGACTTTTTAGTGTAAGAGGAAATGAAAGTAAGAGAGGGCAAGGACACATACTGTTTAAAGAACGTGTGTCCTAACCCTATCTTACTTTCCATTTTATATTGTGATTTATATTGTGATATTAATGTTGAGCTGGCATGTGTCATCCTGATATATATTGTATTGCCATATGGTAACGTGCGTCTGTCAATATAATGTTATTTCAATGTTATACCTTGACATGACAATATAATATTCAGACTTTAAAATGCCATATCCAGACTTTAAAGTGACATGTACATGTATCCTGACATTCTAAGGTCACATTATAATATTATAGTGTCATATTCCGTCATTATATTGTCACATTAGAATGCCGCCATATCTTGATTTGATAATGTCATATCCTATTATAAAAAATGAATTATCTTGGCCTTCAAATCTTATTTTGTGATAATACAGTACAATATGTGGACATTATATTACTAAATCATGACGTGTCATATTCTGATATTACAATCCAATATCCTGGCATACAAATGTCAGATCCTGACCTAAAACTGTTACATCTCCTACTTTAATGTCATATTCCGACAAGTCTACTATACAATATTTGATATTATAATAACATGTTTGTCATTATAATGACACATCATCACATTACAATGCTATATTGGGACATCAATGTGTCATTTCATCAATGTATAAAATCATATCCTAATATTTAAATGTCATATCCTGACATTAAAATGTCAGTAATGTTAAATAGCTATATCACGATATTGTAATGCATTTCGTGATAATATAATGCTATATCTTGTCATTTTAATACATCAACGTGATGTTCAGCCACTATATACTGCCTTTATAAAGCAGTATCGAGCCATCATAACGTGATTTTGATATACATTAAACACCAATGTTTGGACATTATATTACATATCATGATATTAAAGTGTCATATCCTGATAATAAAATGTCATAGTGATGTTGAAATGCTATATCACGATATTGTAATGCATTTCGTGATAATATAATGCCATAATTGTCTTGTCATTTTAATACAAAAACGTGATGTTTAGCCACTATATACTGCCTTTATAAAGCTGTATTGAGCCATCATAACGTGATTTTGCTATGTAAAACACCAATGTTTGGACATTATATTACGTATCATGATATCAAAGTGTCATATCCTGATATTATAATCAAATATGCTGACATAAAACTATCATATCCCGACGTTATACTGCCAAATCTTTTAATGATGTCAAATTCTGACACTTTAATGTAATATCACATTACAATATCATACAATGCCATATAATAATTACATAATATACTAATATTCAAATAAAATATCTGAATATTCAAATGTAAAATCAAGGGTATTTAAATACAATATTGCCATTTCCAGGAAATTGACAAAATTACGTAGGCCTATAGATGCCGAAACTCTGCCAGCAAAATGAATAAAATATTTTAAGACATTTTCTCATTTCGTAGTACTAGTACATGTCAATAACCAACACTCTCGTGGGACACGTGTTTAAGCTGGTGTAATATTGTACTTAGCCCTGTTATTATGTACATTCACACAACATTAGCTAATATTCATATCCTAGAATAATCACAGCTAAAACCAAAATCGAAAAACATTTTATATACTACATAAAATACCTACATTGGAATTAGTCATTGGGTTTAAAACGGGAATTTCTTACGCTATCTCAAGCTTTAAATGAATGAAAAATACACTTATCTTTCAAAATTTGCCCTGTTACAATTTTTAATCAATGACTTCTGATATATGATATTTTGTAAATTTGACAAATCTATATCTATATTTCCATATGAAGAAGTAGTTGGACATCGCTTAATTGCGGCATCTGTGCTAAAAGACTTAACCAATATGGCAGCCATGTTGGATTTTGTGCTGATAAGCACATTATATTAAAAATTTTGGTGATGGAAATATATCCTAGATTCCATGGCTCTGAAAAAAAAAAGTTTCAACAATATAATGATTGTGGCACGTAAGTGATTTTGTGGGGGGGGGGGGCGCTTGACATCATTGTCGCCATCTTGGATTTGTGGTGATAAAAAAAGGAATGATATCATTTCAGATCATATTGATGAGCTTTTTGTGCCTTAAAACATGTGTAGAGGCACCAAGCATTTTTTAATTGCAAAATTGAGAAATTGACGTGTACCCCTGTTTTTTTCGAAAAATGGCGTTACATGATGTTACATAGAATTAACTATTATGTGGGATTTCTGTTGATCATTCAATATAATAAAATACTGGTGATCTAAATAAGTGCTAGATTCTATGGGTTTGGCCAAAAAATACATTTTCGGTTCAACAACGAGATAGCTACCTCATATTTTCGTTTTTTAAGAGATCGCTTAACATACTCAGAACAATATGGCGGCCATCTTGGATTTTTCGTATTGAGAAAAGTACTGATATCAATTCTGATCATCTGGATGAACTATTTGTGTCTTGAAACATAAGTGGAGACACCTAAATATTTTTTCTAACTGCAAAAATGAGGAATTAGGGTATACCCCTGTATTGTCGAAAATGACGTTACATGGTGGCGGCCATCGTGAATTTAAAAAAATGCACACGGGGGATTTTTGGGGACTTTTCGGCATTCGTCTGGGGAGATATCCAGGTATCATTCCTGAAAAAATCAGCTTTCTGCAATTTTATTCCAGGTTCCTGTGTTTTTTCACTAATGCTCTTGCACTCGTACAGCAAACACATTTGACTCGCGTCACATACACCATATTATATAAAATAGTAAAACAAAGTCAAAATCAAATCGAATGACATTAGTTAACAAACTGTAGTAGCTAAAATGTATGTTATTTATTAGGTAACTATGAGCACAATAGTTCATTTAGTATTACCATTATTCCCCCAGGTATGAGGATTGTCGATCTAGTGTCTCGCGATTCAATAAGTTATCTTGCAAAAGTAATGGTAGGTATATCATATACAATATGCTGTGTCATTGAATGTTTGATATGATAGTACGATCCATAGTTGGTAATAAGTCCTCATAATAGCCTATTACCTTTATATTACACTGTTCTATCATTGCTACATTATTCACATCAATTTCACCTATGCCACCAATCTCAGAAAACACATTTAATTAGATATATTGATATTTTGTCGATTATTTATCAGATCAAATGCATAATTCTAAATACCATGATGATTTGTATAAGTTCTTTTGATGCCCACAGTGCACATACCAAACACACGATATGCTTGTACGGTACTGGACTAACGTTGCAGAGGGCGTGCCAACAGTAAAACAACTGTTTCCTGGGAGGCGTCAGTTGGCGGCGTTGATATCTCTGTTTGTAAATCCAGCTTAAAGCTGCATAACTGTTTTGTTTATTTCATGCAAACGATTAATCCATGGAGAATGGTGTTTTATTTTTAATTTTACTGCCCCGGTTACTGAGTTATTAAGGATTTAAGTTTGTTGTTTTTTAATATTGTTACCCCACCAAAACAAACGTGCTCACAGCGGAGTAAGACATACTGTCTATATAATCAGGACATTAAAAGTACCAAAAGGCAGATAGTGGTCAGCATAGAAAAAAAGAGAGGAAGACTTTTAAAATTATTGTTATTTTTAAAGTGATCATAGATACATTTCACAGTACAACGTGTATTGTCTCATATCAGTTAGACATATCTGGAAGTTATTACTTTGTGTGATATAGATGGTATCTGCATGTAATGTCATGTTTAATATCGGTACCGGTATAGAGGGGGGGGGGGGTCCGTGCTGGCCAATGTAACATTATATCGGCCCATAAACTTACCGCTATTATATGAATATTGTACACACACCGAATCACTACTTAATAATACTTGATGGTGTACCACATGGTGAACTAATTCAGCTACATTTACCCAGTTTTAGTGCATTTATAAGCCCTTTAAAACAATAGAAATGATTGTTTTGTACGTTTTTGGTTATTTTAATCGAAATAAACAAAACAGTTATGCAGCTTTAATGTGTGGAGAACAACACACTTTAATTACCGCTATTGTTGACCAATGAGGCGAAACTTAAAATCGTAATGCTTAAAGAATCATTCAGCTTCAAAACGCGCATGCCTGGGACGGTCAAGTGTAGGCTAACAGCAGCCTATTGAGTACAGATTGACGGCATTAATATAGCCACTGAACTGATTACAAGATACTACTCAAACGAGACATTGATCCAATGCTGTTTTAATGCTAGGCCAACGTCTGCGACGCTGGCCCAACATTGAACCAACATTAGATAAATGTACAATGTTTGAGAGAAAGTCCTCCTGCCCAGCAAACGCAAGACATTTGTATGACATTTATGCAATGTCGGCCCAACGTCTTCGACGTTGGTCCAACATTGCATAAAGTCATACAAATGTTTTGTGTTTACTGGGTGACAATACAAACTTGGGGGTCAAGCAGTTTCCAAATCCCCGCAGTAATACAGTCAGTTTGTTTGCAAGTAGGCGACCAAGTAGGGGCAAAAGACAAGGGCTTTGAATTATTACCTCATAGATGTCGCTCAAGTATATATGAACTTGCTGTGATTTGAGAACTTGCTGTTAATGAGGCTTTGGGTATGAAACGCATATTTAGTATTATTATGGAATAGGGCCTTGGCTTACCCACGGGCACTATTGCCTTCTGGGGGACCCTTGTCCCGCGGATTTTGACAGTTGACTACACCTGCCCTAGATCCACTCCCAGGAGACGACAGACCAGTAGGCCTACCATACTCTTAGTAGTTGCACAAAACATATTATAATGCGCAAATATCAATAAGCAGTGAGGTCATACTATGTTGTTGACTTGTAGAAAATGGTTTATAATGAATATTGAATATGATATCTGTATTTGAACTACGTATGTTTCAGGATGGGAAATTATCCAAACTACAGCTTAGATTACACTGTAAACCCTGCTCCGCCATGGTAGCTCAATTTTTTTGAGGCAAAATTGTTGCATTAATTTTCATGAGGTGACCTGGCACAATTGTTATCATCGTTACAGCTCGTTAATATTGGGTTACTCCGGCTCCATGCCGTAGCTTAGAGCACAATTTTAATATGCCAACTCAGATTGAGCTGGTTTATTTGAAATCATCAGAATAAATTCATTTAAATAAGATTGGATTACTTGGTTTATCCTATGCAACTTTACTCAGGTCGAAGTGATTATTGATCATATCAAACTAGAACTAATAAATTATTTTAGAATAACACAACGAGAAAAAGTTATTGTGTCACTCACTTTTCGTCATAATTGGTCATTTCAAAAACGACGCCATCGAAGAATCAAAACTAGCTATCTAAACAAATACAAATATTTCACTGCTCATTGAGCCAACATTCAGCCAACGTTAGCGCGGCATTGAAAATGCCGGCTCACCATTTGGCCAGCACAGCTATCTGTGTGACCTGTCATTCTATTGGATTGTAGGAAGAGCATCTCAAAAGTGATAGTCTGACCACATTGGTACAGCATTGGCCCAATGTTACTGGGCAATGTTACACAGCAGTGGACAATGACCAGCAACCAGCGTATTTACATGATTGAGGATTCTATTTTTTCTAGAAGGTTATTTCTTAAAGACAGTAATTAAAAAAAGCTTCAGCACATGACATAGTGTTATTTAACATGGTTAAGAAAAAGATATTCCCCCCTCACAGATTCACACACAAATGAACAGAGAATTGAAAATGATATTATTTCAAGATATTATATATATTCTGTGTAACTCACAAAGTCCTTATTTGCTAATTAACAACTTAATTAGTCAACAAAATTATCCAACGTAATACAAATTGTATTTTCTTTATGGTAGCTCAATCTAACACGTCAGAAGAGAGTTTCGTTTAAGCTGTTTAAACCAAACAGGATTAAGTTACAAACGACAATTTTTTTGACATCGTGTGACACAATATACATGCATCGTCGCTGCCTCTTTTATCGAGTAGCCTCGATTAAAGTGAATTAGGGCCAGTTAGCGTTTAACAACCTTGTTCAAATAGGCCAACTAGGCTCCACGTGGGCAAAGTTTTGATGGCAAAATTTGTGCAGTTACAATAACATGATTTGATTGCATTATCCTGCGACCTTTAATTAAAGGTAGGTTGACTTAACGTACTTGTATTTGAATAGATAAAGAAATGCATGCCAACTTAATTAAAATTAAAAAAAAATTATGATAGCTCAAACTAACAAGCCAGAGATAAACGTGTTCGTTTAAGCCGTTTGAACCGAAAAAAATTGTGTGACAAAAAAGTCAACACAACCCAATTCGACTGGGTTACCTGTTCTGGGTCAACATACATTTTTTGCGTTGCCGTAACTAAAATTGCAAAATTTGTTATCATAGCTCATTCGCTTTGTGCTGTCACAGCTCATTGAGCCATGGTAACTCAAATAAATTGTACCATAGTAGGGGACAGGGTTAACAGTGTACAACATAATAGTATCCATAGAATGTATCACTATATGACAATGTATGCACGTACTTCACACAAACAATACTGTGGCAATCCTCTAAAAATTAAATATAATGCAGTTCGTGAATGTTTCAAAAAAACCTAATTTCGCCTACATACATTATCCCCTTTTATTTGTCACTTAATGGCACTCAATGCCATAAAGTAGTTTTTACAACTGGTATTGATAATGACGCATTGCCCTTGCGCACAAAAGTTGTTCCATGAAATTAGACTAAATAAAAATAATTTGGAATACTTAAATTAGATTCACCTTTGAGCATTACTCAAGGTCATCGAGTTTAAGCAGCTCAGGGATCATTCAGAGAAATACAACTTATTTTGCTTATTCGATTATATATTTTTATTTTGACCTTAGGATCAGGTCATGACACAATTTATTTATAGGTTTCAGACATTATAGTGTTAATACCTTATTGTAATCACACACAACATTCTACGCTTTCACTTTATAATAGTGATCATGTGATCATCGGTGGCCAATCACAAATGAGATTTTTAACGCTCAGCGAAGCATCGCCGTAGCACCGCCGATGCTTCGCAGAGCAGTTCGGGAACATCGGCGAGCATCGGCGATAGATCGGCGATGGATCACCAAACCATCGGCGAAATCATCCCATCATATACATCGCCGATGTTTATACGAGCATGTTGAGAGCATCGCCTATGCGTCGCCGATGCGTCGCCGATGTGACATTTTGAGACATTTTGAACCTTGGTGTACCTCACCAAATCTTCGCCGAGTGCTCGGCGATATATCGCTGATGGTCTTTGCGTCGAAACATCGGGAGAAATTCAATACATGCATTGAACTTTTTCTCGAAGTCCCGATGCCCAAATTTGAGCATCGCGAGAGCATCGGGAGGATTAAAAAGCCTCGTGGGAACGTAGCATTAAATTAAGATACACTGTTTTCAATCGAACCTAAGATACAACGTGAAGTATTGCCCACATTGACCTTACCAAAAGCTGTTTTATTTTTGTCCGGTGGCATTGTGGAAATTGGTAATTAGCATATGGCAATATATAATAAATCCTTACATATTTAATCTGTTAATTACATATGACAAGTAAATATAATTGTGAAAAATCACCAGCTTGTATAAGAAATAAATAATATCAATTATTGACGAAACAGTGAAGTCATATTATGTTCCTGACTTGTAAAATATGGTTTATAATGAATAATAAATATGATATCTGTATTCGAACTACGTACGTATGTTTCAGGATGGCAAATTATCCAAACAACAGCTTAGAATACCCGGAAGTATCCATGGAAAACAATACAGTCAATGTAGCTGGGAGCGATGATTATTACTGGATAATCCTGATGTTCAACACATCTAGAGCCTTGTGGCGGTATGTCACCCCCCTGCTGATGTTTCCTGGTACAGTAGGTAACGTGGTGTGCATCATAACTCTTCAGACCAAGTCATTCCGTGGATCAGCCACAGCCTTCCTGCTCACAGCCCTGGCTGTGGTGGATACGGTTTCCCTTCTGGTTGGAGCTTTACATATATGGCTGATACACGTGGCAGCTTTGGAAGTAAGCACCTTGACCGACCCTGCTTGTCGCATCCACTCTTTCCTCACCTACTTGTCAGTACAGATGTCGGCTTGGACCTTGGTGTTGGTTACTTTGGAGAGAGTGGTCTCCGTTACTTGGCCTATGGAGGCACCGACTCTCTGTAGCCGTCGTCGTCTCGTCGGTATGTGGGGTGTGATCCTCTGCGCTCTTGCAGCAATCGACTCATTTATATTTTTAGCAAACATGCAACTTAAACATTTTGATGAGCCAGGCAGCGAGTACAGCAGGAAGGAATGCGCAGTTCGCCCTAACATCAGTGCCACGTTGGAGACGGTTCTCCCAAAGTTTCGTATGTGGAGTGATCTTCTTCTCAGTTCATTGCTGCCAGCCGCTTTGATTTTTTGCGGCAATTTTCTGGTCATGTACAAGATGGCACAGATCGCACGCCGTAAGAAACGCATGCAGAACCGGAATCGTAACGGACGGGACAACAAGCGACGAAACGCAAAACGCCAAAGCAACAAGATTACAGTGATGCTAATAACAGTTTGCGCGGTATTTCTTTTGACTTCATTGCCCATAAACATTTTCATGATGGGCGAAAACCGTTGGTTCGCAGACAGACAGGATAATCTGATGGTTCTTGCCAAAAGAGAACTCGTATTTACTATTCTCAGCTTGTTATATTATGTCAACAATGCTATTAATTTTGCTTTATATTTCGCCAGTGGCCCTATGTTCCGTAGTGCAGCAATCAGTTTGTTTTGTCCATGTTGGTTTAGACGACAGGTAAACGACACGTCTTCAAGGTCAAAGACCACTCACATTAAAGCTGAAACAGCACTGTAAACTACGAAGTACAGTAGATGCTGTTCCGCGTATGAAACAATATTATACTTTTAAGTATACGTATAACTAAATACGTTTTATTATTTTAACGTTGTAATAAAGCAACAATTCAATATTTAGGATTTGATTTCACAAGACTTGTATTACATAATAATTATATAGTAGTGCCACACTTAAATAAACTGTAGGTTTCTGGTATTTTTTGCATTCGGGGCTGCAAATTAGTGGTTATCAATGTACTATGTGTATTTATTATGTATATCACGCGTCGACGACAGCATACACTTAGAACTTTCAGGAGGCAGAGTAGCATATTACAACATACAATATGTTAACCCTTGTGCTCCTGGTGCCGTAAATCTCTGCTACATTTTCTAGCATGGATAAAACAGTTTGTGGTGGGTAGTCAGTTTTTTATAAATACATTTTTAAATCATTTGTAGCGGGAACTTTTGCTAACAATTCCAGCTTCAAATAATTAAAAAAAAAATGGAAGCAAACAATGCAACAGGACACGGGTTTATTGTTTCATTTTGTCGAAATGTATTTTACATGAAAACTACTACTAATCATTTTAACAAATTATGCTGTATTATAAGATGAAATAATGTGATAAAGGTCTATACTGGTAACCAGTTTCACTTTTGTGTTGTGTAAGACAGCAATGTTATAATTCACTTTTTATTTTTCAATTTATAATTATACTTTTTACATGGATGTTAATAAATGTGTGTATCACCATCATAACTTAAAAGTTCCGAATGGAAAAACATAAGTTATTTTTTTCTGAAGATTAGAAATACGGTTAGTATTGACGTGATAAAAGTACACTGATAAAATTAAAATTACACTGTAATGCAAATGTGTTAAAGCGACACAATGACTGAATGAGGCCAAAGAAATAAAAAAAATCAGTATTTTTATTTTGGCTTTTTAACATGGCCATAAGATGTGAACATGTCCATGGACTAAAATTGCGGAAGTCTTTTTGGGCTGCTGTGGCAACGTAGCAAGTGTGTCGAAAGCCCCATTTATCAGTTATTCTCGTATTTCTTATTTTGGACATACATGTCCGAAAAATAAATTTCGTCCTCATTTTTCGCTTAACTGACAAATGCGCAACACAAAATTTTAAAACTTACGCAATTCTAGTGTATGGACTTGTTGACATAATAAATGGACATATCAAGGAGCCAAAAAACTACTGATTTTTTTATGATTTAAGCTTGATTGTGTCGCTTTAATAATATCGTATCCAATACCATCGTATCCGATACCATCCAGATGCTTTAAGTGTTTAGCTTTTTTTTGCCATATATATTTTTTGACACTGAGACATAAAGGGCCATCTTCCAAGAGGGCCGCCCTAAAAGCTTGTGAAAGCAATATATTTTGTGAATCGTCGTTGATTGGATCGCATTCAAATTTGCCGAGGTGGGATTTCTGATTATCTTGAATTAATCTTTGCGAAGAATCCATTAAAACCAAAGGCTGACGACAGCAAGGAAATTTAACAATCATAACAATAAATATATTTTTCAATATAAAAACATAAAATAACATTATTCACTTGTGTATGTTGAGACACCTCAATCGATTGATAATTTAAGTGTCAGTACGGTCAGTCCACCCTTTGGGTACAGCAATTCAATGCTATGCTATGTTCAGTATCATTTTGCTAAGCTTGCATTTAACAGTAGACACATACGGCATACAATATTTGCATAAATCTGTCTCAGCTATTAAATAAATGTTATCTATTTTGTTTTCACCTCGTCTTATAATCAATGCTGATAGATTAAGCGTATTACCCTTTTACCGCTCAGTCATAATTAATCATGTGTGTTTAATTTGAGAGCACAAATTGCAATGCTGATGTTGAAACGCACATTTTATTGTCACTAACAATGATTTAATCTGCTAATAAAATGAATTTAAACTATTCTAGTCGTGCTTAGCACTTAAGGGGCTGATTAGATGGAGATGTTTACCCTAATTGATATTCAAGGAATAGCTCCACTCCAGATGGTTAGACTCTCGACCGAATAATTTCATCCTTCTATATTATTACGTCTGAAACATTTCCTGCTTGTCCTGCTGGTTATATTTAAGATGCCATGCTATTATATATTTATAGCCATTTAACTTGATTTTATCCTGCTAACCGCTTGGAGATTGTAGGCTATGTTATACCAGTTCCAACAACGCTAGAAACTTCTACGGCTTTAAAGCTACAATACAAAACAAAACAAAACAAAACAAAACAAAACAATACAATACAATACAATACAATACAATACAATACAATACAATACAATACAATACAATACAATACAATACAATACAATACGATACGATACGATACGATACGATACGATACGATACGATACGATACGATACGATACGATACGATACGATACAATACAATACAATACAATACAATACAATGGTTGTTTAATCTTCAGGTTTAGTAATCTGATGAAATCAGGCGAAGTCTCTGCGGAGGCTGTGGATATCACCCGCAAGATAGCACTCTCAGATATTGTTCTCCAGAACATTTTATCAATTGGTTTGTATTCTTCGAACCAATCAAATTGACTGCAGAAGAATCACTTTCCATTATTTTTTTGCTAATTATTGATGTTACGCATTATTTATTTTTCCCCATCATCTATCCACTCCTGAAATCTCAGTAATCCAAGAGGTGCTAGACCCCCCGACCGCCAGGAATTAATGTTCGAATCCTGTGTCTGAAAAGCAGTGCCATCTGATTATCACCTAATCCATCCATTCAATAATTCCTTCATACATTCATTCATTCATTCATTCATTTATTATCGAACATTTCTAACTGTCGTGGCTCGTAAATTATAGTGTGACTATATATGTCTTTCATTTTTCTATTTTTATGATCCAACTACCGCTTTAAATATTTGTTAAAACATGTGATTCCATTGCGTTCCGAATTGCAACATGAATCAGAAAGTTAGTGAGTGAGTGATTTAGTTGGTGATTGGGAAGTAGGGTGGGTGCAGGTCATATCCACGACAATGTATTGCACTTTTATTATCGTGAAAAAATAAATACAAAATGTGGGACAATATGGGAATAAATCACCAATTAATCATCAATCACGGATCTTCACCATGGCAGCTCTAATGGCATAGACGCTGGAAATCGTCATAGTCAACTTCATCAGGCGCTGTATCGATGTAATACGCCATTGTACCGGGACCATTATTCAGATGATATGCATTTAGCACATCCGACTCTGATCAATCGCTCTGGCCCAGCCGGTAGGATTGGACTGACGGTACTTTTGATTAATGCATCACCAATGATTTAATACTGTAGGTGCAAACAGAATCTAGTAACGATCAAGCATGGTTCACAGATTAACCCTTACAACGCTAAAATATGTGTCGTTTAAACCATGGAGACGAAAGGGTTTTTCAATTTGAAATCATCATTAATTAGTCAGGCAAAGTTAGAAAAAAACCTGAAACAAATTTCTTACCAAAATATTTTTGCACCACGGTCTTGTATAAGGTCTGAACTAGCCACACAAAATTTGTTTACTCTGGATATTCATAGGAGGTTTTTAGCAGGGTAAAATCTAATATGGCCGACTCTCTAACATAAATAACATAGGGAGTGATAATTAATCATCGATTTGTTTACAAATGTGCTGCTTCAAGGATTGGAAGTAGTTCTATTATAAATGAACGACATAAAAACAAAATGGCCGCCAAATGTTTGTGATAGAACATTTTCGCCCCTGTCTGTAGTTTAGGTGTCAAATTAAATTTCATCAAATGGTTTGTATTCTTCGAGCCAATTAAGAACCGAATTCACTGCAGAAGAATCACTTTCCATTATGTTTTTTGCTAATTATTTATGTTCCACATTATTTTTGCTATTATTTGCAATATTATTGTTTGTATGTTACAAGTTAATCGAAAATCCATTTTCTGTGAATTTTTTGACTTAATGACATCTTTCAGTTTTTACCCAAAAGTGACTTTACCTACTAGACTTTCTAAATCCAAAGGCTCCCTTATTGACAATTTTTTCGTCAAACTTTCTGACAAAACAAATTCTAGTAGTGCATGTATCCTTACCAGTGCATTATCAGATCATTTTCCCTATTTTATTGCCTTCAAGTTGAGTGTTAAAACTGAAGATACTACTCAGAAATATATTAGGTTGACCGACTCCTCAGCAATGTCTCTAGGAAAATTTAAGGAGGAGATCAGAAATTCACATTTAAAAGATATAATAACATATGACAGCTTTACTGATCCCAACTATAATTATAATATCCTAGATGGGATCCTTAACCACGCTAAGCAGAAACATCTTCCGTTAAAAGAAGTTAAATTCAATAAATCTAAGCATAAAAAATCTCAGTGGATTACCAAAGGCTTAATTAAATCTATTAATTTTCGGGATAAAATGTATAGAGATTTGAAGAATTATTCAAGTGACAGCACAGAGTACAATACATTAAAACTAAATCTTGGGACTTATAATTTCATTTTACGAAGGAATATATATTTGGCAAAAAAATCTTATTATGCTAAAAGTATAAATCTGATGTAAAGCAAACCTGGTCAGCCATCAGCGATGTTGTAAATAGGAAACATAAGTCACAACTTACATTGGATAGAATAAACATTAATGGCACAGTTACAAATAACAAACAAAATATTATTAATTATCTTAATGATTATTTTACTAACATTGGATCAAATATTATGCACAAAATCAATAAAAGCACCTCAGATAATTCAAACACTTATTTTACTCATTTTCTTCGAAACCCTGCCACATCTACTTTTTCATTTCAATTAGTTACTGAAAATGAGATATGTGAAGTTATTAAATGTCTTAATTCTAAAAACAGCTGTGGATCAGATGGAATTAGCAGTAAACTAATAAAATATATTATTGAAGAATTAGCAATGCCATTGACTGTCATTATTAATCAAATATTTACTACCGGAATTTTTCCGGACAATTTAAAAACTGCTAAAATTCATCCTTTATTAAAAGCAGGAGATCCTTTACTAGCAACTAATTACCGACCAATTTCCCTCTTAAGAAGTATTTCAAAAATCTTTGAAAAAATTATTTTTAACCAACTAACCAACTATTTATCTCTGAATAATATCTTGACTGATAGCCAATATGGTTTTCGCAAAAATCCTTCCACTCAATCAGCTGCTTTAGAATTAATCGACAGACTGATGATTTTAATGGATAAAGGTAAAACTCCGTTAGCAATATTTCTGGATTTTTCTAAAGCGTTTGATACTTTAGATCACGAAATTCTATTATATAAATTGAAATATTACGGTATTAAAGACAAAGCTCTTTTCTTATTTCGTAATTACCTCACAAACAGACGTCAATATACTGAATTAGGTGGTGTTAAGTCGAATCTGTCTAATATTAAAACTGGTGTACCACAAGGTTCAATTTTAGGACCTTTGCTGTTTTTATTGTATATCAATGATATTGCTGATATCACTAAGTATTTAAAAACAATTATCTATGCTGATGATACAACGTTCATAGCCGATTTAGATAATATTCCGAAAAACGAACAAGAGCGCAAAATAAACTCCGAACTTCAGATAATTAATTTATGGCTAAAATCTAATAAACTTTCTTTAAATTGTAAAAAGTCTAAATTTATCGTTTTCTATAAACCACCTAGGAAAACAGTTATTCCAGAGCTCTTAATTGATAACGAGAAAATTTGTTGTGTTGATGAATTTAATTTTCTGGGACTTACAATTACTAAACATTTGAGTTGGAAAAAACATATTGATAAAATATCAAATACAATAAGCAAAATAATAGGTGTGCTAAATAAATTGAAGTTCATCATACCAGATCAGATTTTACTTACTATATACAACTCGTTAATTTTACCTCATTTAAATTATTGTATACTGGCCTGGGGATATGATTCAAAGCGATTATATAAACTTCAAAAGAAAGCCCTACGAATAATTAATAAGCGTCCTTATTTGGCCCATACTGATCCCATGTTTATAAAATATAATGTACTGAAAGTGAAAGATATTCTGGAACAAAATCATCTAAAATTTCTTTTCAAATTATCACATCGCTCATTACCTGTTTATTTTTATCACTTTGTATCTGCTACTGGTTTTGATGTTCACACACATAACACTCGCCATCGTCATAATATTCGAACACCTAAAATAAAACACGAATTCAGAAAAAAGTGTTTACGTTTCAGTATTGTTAATACCTTTAATCTTTCTCCTAGTATCATTCTTGATAAAATATATACACATTCTTTTGCTGGTTTTTGTCAATATATTAAAAAATATTATCTTGCCAAGTATGATTCCACCTGCATTATTCAAAATTGTTTTGTATGTCAAAAAATTAATACCTAATTTTCTCACCTTCACTCATTTATTTCACACTTGAAAATATCTTTACAGTCTTTACAGTCTTTTTCTGTTTATTTTGTATTCACACATCAATTTTTTCTACATTTAACAGTGTTTAAATGTTACTCGTATGTTAAATTATTGTGTCTTTTTTGTTTGTTTGTTTGTTTGTTTGTTTGTTTGTTTCATTTCCACTGCCGCACTGATAATAATTATTTATTTTCATTTTCACTACAATGTTTTAGGTGGCTATCATGTGAGCGACTTTAAAAGTCTTAATGATGGTCTCCTGCTAAATTAATCATATATGCTTCTTATTATTACTATGTTTATATGGCAAATAAATGTTATGTTATGTTATGTTATGTTATGTTATGTTATGTTAGCTAATCTGCTGTTTTTCGGAGTCATTGCATGATATACAATTCATGTTTTATGGATATTTATTCGAGTTCATGATGAACCAACTCCATTTTTTATTTCTTTGCCATGAACACAAAAACAACGACAATTAATATATAGGCATATCACATAGTTTTAGCTAAATCTTTGTTGCAATAAAAATTGATAACTCGACCACTAGAAAGATACATTGTACCGTACATGTACTGTATTATCTATACAAGCGTGGTGGTCAAAAATCTACATAAATATTTAATAAAATAACTTGAAATATAAAAATTGCATAATTGCACATTAGCGGGTAAATGATGACCGGTTTCTCATACACATGTAACATTTGACAAAATTTTACATCACTATTTAAATAAATCGCGGTTGACGGAAGTTGTCCTTTTAAAGAAGAAGAATATTTATTTGCATCTGTTTACATGAAAAAACAGTTTTGCAAAAACATTGAAAAGACAAAACAGTATACATTACAATCAAACAAATAAAAGACACAGAATGACAAAACAATGCTAATAGTTAAAAATTAAAGTTTTGAAAAATATACGATCACTGGAACATCATGGTTTTAAAGTGGTCCTCTTTTGTCTAGGTATGTATTCATAAATTTTATTATATGGTTTACAATATCCAGATCACTTGCTTTCATAATAAAAAGAAATTGGTCAGTTTTGGGCAAATTCGAAAACTGGGACAAGCTGTACAAATATCTGCTATTAAAGTTTCTCTTGTTTCTGCTAATGACGAGCATTTCATGAGGAAATGCATCTCATCTTCGACATCACCAGCTGTACAGTGTAAACAAAACCTTTGTTCTACAGGGATTTTTTGAGGTCTGTGGTATTTGCCTTTTTCTATTTGTAGAATGTGTGCGCTAATTCTTAGTTTCGTTAATTCTTTTCTGTGTATAATTTTCAAATAGTAACAGATACGTTTCAAGTTTAAATTCTTTCTTAAATGTTTTGTATATTCTCAGTTTGCATATGTTCGATTCGAGATTCCGCTTCCATGTTGTGTCAAATGTATCTGTGACTGTATTGTAAAATATATGTGGTAGTTTGTTTATTTTCCCTTCATTTTTTTCCATGTGTCTTGTTTAATCTTGGTTTTGTATATACTTTGTATGTTGCTTAACCCGCAGCATTTGTTGTGCAATGCTAGGTCTACATTTTCCTTAAAGGTTTTGTAAAGTAGTTTATTTTTATCATGTATTGTTTGTAATCTAACCCAGTATTTCATTGCTGATTTTAGGATAAAGCATATTATGGGACTCCTACCAAGCCCCCCTCGAACAGCATCATTGCTTGCTTTTGCGTGTACACCTAGGATTGATTTACAGAATTTTAGGTGTAATTTTTCAAATAAGTAATTATCAAAAGATGTAGCTATGTTGGTAAGTTGTTCTGTGTGTTTTCCAAATGTCGGAGCAATATGTTAGTATCGGTCGAATTAGTTGGTCAAATAGTCTTAATGCCATATTTATTTCAATTTACCGTCGAATATTGATTTTTGTAGAGCAAATATAGCCTTTCTTGCTTTGTCTCTCAGGTTTGTAATTGCGCTCGTGAAATTCCCATATTCATAAATAGTTATTCCTAGGTAAGTATATGATGGCGTATTTTCAATAATAAAATTTCCTAAGTAAAAGTCTGTTTTGACATATGTTTTTTGTTGGTAAATGGTAATTTTTTTGTGTGCTTTTTTCCAATTTCCCATTTTTTATAGTATTCCTCTAGTTTGTTTACCGACGTCTGAAGGTCTTTTTGTGTTTGAAAAAGTAAAATAAAATCGTCTGCATATAAAAGCGAGTTTACCGGCATGTCTTGTAATAACGGTGGTTCACAATATTTATCAAATATTTCTGGGAGATCATTTATATATATATTGAAAAAAGTTTGTTTAGTACATTACTAAGTAAGACATCAAACTCTGTGTCTTCATTATCTATGGTGACTGTGGTCTTAAGCACGACTATAATAGTTTTCAATCCGTAGATTTTCATCCACCACCGCGACCCATAACTCCAGGTAGGTGAAAAATTAAATAAAGTAATTTAGTGGGAAATTTTTAAAAGAGCTTAGATATGACGTCATGCCTGTCGACGTGTTCACTCGTATGGATATTACCAAGACTGAATTGACTGCTGACACTTCCTTTCTTATTAATTTACAGAGTTTTAAAAGATAACAGATTATTTATTAAATACTTCACAAACATTTTTACTAAACATTTCCTGTGATCAGGATAGGCGGAATTGGTGTGGCAGCAGTTGGTTACAGTAACATTTTAATGCTCAGTGGTGTGTTTGCACAAACTAAAAAATCAAGCTGTGGTAAACAATTCTTGTTTTTTTAATTTTCTTCTGGCATGTCGGAGTCTGTGTGTTAAGCCCTGAGTCTTGACAATGACGTGACACGGCTATGGGCCGTTGATGATCTGAATATTTTTCCGCTTGAGAGGAAATGTCAGGATATGGCAATGTAATTTCATGATATTGCAGTTTAAGGTCACAATAATATGACAATAAAATTCAACAAGGCGTTAAGCTCTTCATGAAATGGAAATGCTAAAAAACGGTCGGCGAACACTTTATTATGTAAAATTAACATGTTGTTTAAAGAGACTCATGGTTATTAGATGGGTAAGCCTATGTCATAAACCATTGAATACTAAAGTAACACTGTTAATTGGTGGAGATCATGGGTTTATGTATTTAATATCGATTCAATGTATTTAATATTAACTTAAATTAGTTCCACGGGGTGGAGGACAGCGTGTAGTGCTTTCTGAGTCAATTATTTTAAAAGTTGAAGCGTTTACCAATTTTCTCCCATTAATTATGACCGAAATGTCTATCAATTGGTTTATAATTTTAAAACTTGTTTGAAATTTAAACGAAAAAAGAGCTCTCTTAACAATTTATCTGAGGTATATTTTCAGGCTAGGGATATAGTGAAAAAATATGTCTTTAACTCTTCCTTTACCAGTTTCGCATTTATCCGAAAACTACCTTCCTTTACCAAATTCGCATTTATGCGAAATCCACATGTGTACATGCCCTAATTGCAATGGAGATATTTCATTACAGGCATGGTTGAAAATCGCCAATCACAATGGTCAGTGACAGGGACGCAATGTTCTCTTGCATTATTAATTTGTGCGATGTGCGCATGCGCATAGCTATAACCTGTATTGTGCCCAGGGGCTACCTCAGGGGTTCTCCTTAAAAAAGAAGTCGGCTTCTGGGGATGGTTTTATCAAGGGGAAGTCGGTAAAGGAAGAGTTAAGATATGACTAACAATAAATTATGTCATCAACATCCATGAAAATGGTGGGAAATAATTACATTTTCGGTTGTAACCCCTGTAATGTCAAAGTGTAACCCTAAACACTCATTTCAAGGCGGTCACCTGCTTGTAACGAAAAAACGACATCACTTTTTTGAGTTATTTAATTGATATTGCCCGGCTAGCTATTAAAATTCAAATCAAATAGTCTTTATTTGAGAAAGTAGGAAGGTAATCATACTGCAGAACCATATGAAATACGACACCTGCAAAATTGATGACATCAGCAGATTATCATCAGATGCAATTAGTCAAAAGATAATACTAGTAGTTTCGAAAATAATTCTAAAGTACGTTTGTCTCCACAAATATTCTCAGAACAATAATGTGAAGCACTATTCTGGCCTTCTATCCTTTTAATAATTTATTATGAAAAATGGTTTCGTGTATTTATATTCTTTATAAAAAAAAATTATTATCTATTTTGACCTTGTTGTCGCATTCAAACTACGAATCTGTTCTAAAAAATAGATTCCTCACACCACATTGACCTGAACAAGTGGTTATTCTAAGCCAAAAAGTTAATTCTTCACCATGGGGCTTCGGCGGCCATTTTGTATTTTGTCATTTCTCTGAGAACGCTCAATGATATTCTCTTGATATCCGCCTGATATGCTTGATGGGACACCTATTGATTTATAGTTTTTCAAGAAAACGCTATGACAGCCGATGCAGGGATATATTGGGCAAAAAAAAAACTTTAGCTGCCCGACTGCAATGACAAACGCAATTAACTAAAACCACATGGACAACGTTTCTGCATCTGAATCACTTCTACTTCTTAACCCTTACAGTGCGGGAATCGACTTTAGTCGTCCAAATCTGACGTCTGTAGACGTCAGATTCTGACGTCTAAAGAAGATCCCCACACTGTAAGAGTAAAAATATTTATAATGACCGTAGACACATAACATAGGTATTCAAATAAATCGGAAAGAGCTGAATAAGAAATTTATGATGATTTCAAATTGAAATAAACCCTTTGTCCTCCAAGGTTTTGATAAGCGCTTTAAGGGTTGAACCCGTGGTCCACGGCTGAAGCGGCATGTGCTGACAGTCGGTAATCTGAGTAAACATTTCGAGGTATCAATATATACACTTATGTGAGTAAAAACAGTTTCTATACAACGATTTTCAGAATGATAGCTATAAAATGTATAGCGCTTGTCCCCCGTATTATGAACAAACACAATGCTATAGATTCTATAGAACATTTTAAAGTGACTTATAAACCCAATGGGCTGGGTGTTGAAACAGTACTGTATTATTGATGTTTTACACAAATCTCCATGGTAAAAAATATCGTTATCGTTATTAACAGTGAACTATCCCCTTAAGTTAGTTTGATGTAATTGTACTGAAAATTATATCTAGAATAGGGTCAACAATGTGCAGTAGCTTGTGGCCAGTGCAAAGAAACATCATGTTCAAATAGTCGATACGTGGATGGTGTTTCGGATATTATATTAGTCAATTGTTGCACACTTGTTAAACATGTTAAAGCAGAACATATTCCATTAATGTCCAACAGTAACAAGCTATAATGTTTAATAGTAGTAGTAGTAGTAAATGGTTGCTTTACGTCACTTTTCGGCACTAATGGTCATTTAAGTGACATTGTAATCGATAAAAACAGTGCAGTCCTGTGATTAGATGAATGATATACAGATGATGATGTGAGGGTGAGGTGATAGGGCGTGGTGGGTTGTTGTGAGTGTCTCTCTTCACTCAACCAATAAGGGGTCCTGGGCATGTCTAGGGAATTTACCCCAGGCATGCCCAGACGTCCAGAGATTCAGTTTGTTTGCTCAAAGTGGCTCCGCTATCCTCGAGTCAGATAGTCCCCAGAGTAGCAATAGCTAAGGATAAGTCCTTTCATCCCACGTGAGACATATACTGTGTAACACTCTATTGTCAGATGTTTCAAGGCTACCACGGCCAACATCAGTGCCTGCACTGTCGTCAGCGCCTGCACTGATAATGGAGCTGCTTTAGCACCGCTGTTGAACGGAGAAACCAGGGTATATCACTGGCAATCCGCCCGAAGATTATGGCCAGACACGTGGAGGCTTCAGCTGGATGATTGCTGTAGACTAGTGATTCCGTATCATACAGTAAAGCATGAGGCAAACGGAACAGATCCCTGTGACCATCCCCGCGTATGCGGGCGAAAATTACTACTAATAGAATTAAATCATCCCAGTACCCCAGAGTTTTTGATATTTTCGGATGTTTCATTCAATTTATAAATTATACAAATTATTTTATACTTGACATCCATGTTTTTTTAATGCTTCAAAGGATTTAACATAAAGCAATGTGTTAATTTTCAACGGCAGTATGAATAGATGTATTACACATAATACTTATATAGACTAGGTGTATATAAAGATGCGTATTTTTAATTACATTATTGTGATGGTGGCTAGGTATGATCTGTACAACTTTAAGACATGTTCTTCACACGCATTTTTTGGACTTTTGTCGTGAATTTGAGGCACGCCATGAGCAAAAACTGCTGAGAAACCTTCACCGACATGTTGCAAATATATAGGGCCTACTAACGTTTTTGGCATATTGGCAACCATTTTGTTTTTGTTATTGACTTAATACAAAAAATATGTAAATTGCTTGTATCGCTCGGTTGTTTGCATAGTTTGTGTTGTACATACGAACTAGATCTATGAAAATACATTTTTAAATTCGCATTATTGTGATAGTCAGGGCCCATTTTTCAAAAAAAGGCATTCTTAAAATTTGTAAGGCATTTTTTAGTAGAATTTGTCATGCAGTTGTTTTCACACAATTCGGATATGCTGATTCCAAATCTGCCCCATGCCAAGCTCTATTTTAAGTTTTTCCCTTTCCAAATTGCAAAACAAAATGGCCGCCAAAATAGCAGATAAAGTCTCAATTATCATGATTATACATCACGTCTGGGTGCACATCGGACGCACAAACTTGACTTTCGAGTTCAAAATAACATTTTTGTTTAGAGGAATTTCATATTCTAAGACCTGGTCAACTATCACGCAAAAAGTCCAAGATGGCCGCCAATAATACAGAAAGTACCATAACGTTTTTCTAAAAGTCATAGAAAGTTGTTTTTGGTGGCTAAATATAGGTTTTTGATACAAATAAAACTAGTACAATTCAGTAATAACCTCTTAAATTTTATATTACATGTAGTTGCAGTGAAAAATCCAAGATGGCCGCCAATTATACAGCAAGTACTATAACCATTTTTCTAATGTCGTAGGAAGTTATTTTTACCGCTTAAATAATTTTTTGATACAAACAAATTACACAGCATAAAAAACTCAACTTTTGTTACATGTAGTTACGGGGAATGCAAAAAATATGATTATTTAAAAACAACACATTAACTATGAGGAAATTGCACAAAAATAGCATGTGTTACTTTCATCACTGTAGCTACATAGGCTTGCTGTGTATATCTCAAATTTGCATGAATGCCATCATCTTGCATAATTATTATGCTAGAATAGTCACCCTCATCAATATATTGATAATATATTTGTGCAGCTTTGGAATTGATGTAGCGATCCTTGATAGGACGCCATTGGCTACTTTCTCATGGTCCTAATTCACACTTAATCAAACTAAATGTGATAGTTCTTCAGGTTGAGCAGGAAGCTTTTGCACGAGAACTAGTTGCAGTTGTCCATCAATGAAGCTACAACCACAATCGCATAGATGTTAATAATATTGTTATCTGTCCAGAGCTGTATTTATTGCGAAACAGGCCTAAAATACAACGGAAACAATATATCCACTTTTTGTGGCAGGGGTTTTGACGAAGAGGATACATTGAAATACTCCAATTGACTTAAGTTCTAGTTCTGGATGCTTATGAATTGATTTAAATGTCTTTCTCTTAGAATTGATGTGCTGGTGTTGTGGAAGCCATTGAGTCGGTTGAATGGTACGGTAAATATCACCAGTTCTAGGTTTACACAGCTAGGCATTGCTATGATGAGAACGTTTCGAAAGCATAATAAGCAAGTTTACATCAGTTCCTACGACTACCACATTGTCAGTATCTGACAGTTTGATTGCCGTAATAACATTTAACGTCCCATCATGTACCTCAGTATTTTTGACTAGTTGAATGGCATTGTTCTTTACCAAAAGTGGTGAATTTGAACATTTAACTGAAACTGAATTGCCCTCCTCCCTGATTATGTACTTTATATGTTATATATTCATCTGAGATAACATCGCAGCGTGCATGGAAATGTTATTGATGTATGATACATGCGTCTTGCATAGATTATTAGATGATCAATGTTTATTACAAAAGAATATAGTAGATAAGTAATAAATACTCTGTATGAATGCTAATTAACCCTTTCAAGCCTAAGTTTACCATTGTCATCTTCATCCACTACAAGCCGCGAATTGCTGTCGCAATTCTCGACTTGTAGTGGATGAAGGTGATTTGAAGTGGGTGAAAAATTAAAGAAAATTGTCATGTATTGGTAAACCAGTTTCATGGGTTTTTTAATTCTAAAACCCCTAGTTGTCATGGCTGTAAGAAAATTAGGTCCGTTTTCAGGAATGTAAAATGATGCTTTAAAGCATCGTTAGGGCCTAAAAGGTTAATCTACTATGTCTGGAGGAGACATATAGTTATTGGGGACCTAAATATTTTCACGTCCATCATATGATTTTATCACTTTATATATGGTAAAACTTGTCTTTAACATTGATATCTCTTCCTGCAAAATAGGGTGGTCTCTCCCATACCACAACTGAGCCTGTTGGGTTATTGTATATTATGTGAGAGTGAGAGTTTTTTTCTGATTAGAAGCATGCTTGACCAGAACCTCCTCATATATTCTACCATATCACGACCATATCAAGAAATTTTCTGTATTTTATATTAATCTTAAAAAAAAATTCCTGATCGTGCTACGAACGGTATTATTGCCCCAATTATCACATATTCCCCATCATTTCTTGTTGCAATAATGTACCCAATAAGCTTTGGTGACTTGTTCATGATACTCTATAGCATTTAGTTGCCAAGACTAGGTTAGTTACTAACATCTTCTGAAGATGGTGTATGTTCATACTATATTTTTAAAATAAATTCCTCGTCAGTATTTTCAACATTACCCTAGCGTGTCCCCAACCATCAATCTTATATGCCCAAAACATATATAGGGCCTAAGTCAACTTCTACACCCAATTACAGATTTCCGATATCGTGTAACTGTATTTTATTATAGTATTGATGGTGATATCATCTATCTCATTTAAGTTAGGGGAGTAGAAATATGTGTAGCCTACATTACGGTTTTGTGTGGATCTCGGAGCCGATGGTTGGGACTTTATTCGTTCAATTTTGTCTGAAAACTGTGTTATCAGCGCATTACCAGGCTTTTGTACGGTATCTATTCTGATCAAAAATTAGGATGATACTGGTATCATGATTATGTAAATTGTCAATCCGATTGAAAAACATAATTTTTATGTGATGTGCACGTTTTAATCAGCACAAAATACCTAGTTACTAGAATCATAAATTGTTAAATTTAAACGGCTTTTTGTCTCACTAGGAATGGAACATGTATGTGTGTCATTATTGCCATGGTTATGCAGACCACCTTGATCGATTAACTTCATGTTTTGTTTAACCCTAGTACAGGGCTTGGGCAGGAGGGTGCCACCCGTGGCCAACGCACTTTTGATTTATTGCTTTCTTCCTTACGGTACTGTAAAAACACGATGCAGGTGGATATTACATAGGCCACATACTAATTTGCCTGGAACGGATATATGGTGAGCGACAGGTTATCTAGTGCCAGACAATGATCAACAATCATAAAATATTTCTTGTCAATAGTCTAAACATTTTTACAACATGCCGGATATTACGTTTGTTTCCCTTGGCTTCTAAATGTGAGATAAAGACTTTATTAAATAAATCATTATTATAACACTGGACTACGATGTGTCGTTTTCCTGGCGCAACATTTGTTTTTTCTCCATAATTTTGTGAAATATTGATAATAAATGGTATCACGGCTCTGAATTGGTTTCCCGGGTATGAGAAACCTATATGTAGACACCAAAAACACATCTCTACGTTATTTGGAAGCAAAGTTATGGCACATTGCCTTGAAGTGGTGGCCATTTTGGATTTTGTCCTCTAGTGGCAAACGCACAAGGTGAAATTTAGGGGACTTCAAGTATGTTTCTCAGGTAGGTTTTAATACACCGAAATAATGTTTTTATGTTCATTGTAAGCCAAGCCGTGATGTAAAGTTGTGACATTCTCACTAATTTTGGCGGCCATTTTGTTTTTTAATTTTGAGTAGGAAAAACACAAAATATAGCTTGGCATGGGGTAGATTTGGAATCAGCGTTCCCAAATTGTGTAAGAACAACTGCATGCCAAATTCTACTAAAAAATGCCTTACCAAGTCAGAAATTTCGAAAATGGGCCCTGACTATGATGGCGTCTATGTTTGATTATTCCAGTTTAGGACATTTTCTACTCTGACAATTTTGTCGTGCCTAAAAAAAAAATTCTCACTGGACTGGGTGTCTAATAATCTACACAGATAAATTCGACTTATCTCCTGGACTAAATCATCCCAGCACCCCAGAGTGTTTGATATTTTCGTATGTTTCAGTCAATGTATTAATGATAAACAATATGTTATAAAAAAGACCTCTGTTTAACGTCACATATACTTGTAATCAATTGAACTGTTAATAAACGAGAGCTTGTTGTTTTTTTGTTTTTTTTACTTTTTTTCCACATTTCCACATAACGATGCCAACATAACATAAAGCAATACTATTTCAAGTTCGCAGAGGCATCACAATCTAGTTCCCTTAGTGAAGGCAGCCATTCTTTTTCACCGTTGACCATTATAGTAGCTCTCATGTGAGATTTCTTAGCCCCAAAGATCATGAGAGACTGTAATATCGCCTTATCCCGTCGAAAACGAGCCAAGTCTAATATGGAGCACGGTCCGAAACGCCCGTTTGGACAATCAAATGTCGCACTGCTTTGTGTATTAGGATCAGCTCCCCTTTTCAACAACTCCGAAACCCGTTCATGGTCACGTCTACCAACGGCCAACCAAAGCGGGGTAACGTTTTCTCTACTAGGAATATCCAGTAGCTCCCCATCTACAATATAAAGTTGATCTTCGTTATAATGATACAATTTTAGCTCAAATTGCAAATCATTTTAATTTTAATCGATATGGGAATTGGGGAAAAAAATTATATTTAAAGAAGAGTGAAGGCTGCTCAATGTAGCATATTTAAAAGTTGTTTCTCATTTATTGAATTAGGCTAAGCATAACGCTACCTGAATAATAAGTACTTAGGCCTACTATATTACAAGAAAACAGTTCCAGCTGTTTTCATTTATACATTTATACATGCATAGTCCTTACACGCATACACATATGACTACTTAGAACATTGTAGATTTTATCACTACAAGTGTCCTAAAGCTGGAAAGGCTTCTGAAATGATTTTAAGTGAAAATTCATATTCTTTGAAAACATTGTTGAAAATTCATATTCTTTGAAAACATTGTTACGTTTTGCAGCCTACGATATATCGTAACTTGTACGAGAATACGGGCCCTGGAATGCAAAAAGATGCTTTGGCCCAAAGAGGTGAGACAACTGTTGCTAGATCAATGGTGACAAAGCAGAACCAACAATTAACAGGACAACTTACCTTTTTCTAATACGGCTTCAAACTGTGCATCTATTTCAAATTGTCGACAGAGCATGAGAGCGTGCAGCACGGTGAGAGAGTTGTGTCTGACTGACATAGATACGTCAAACGACAGAAGTACATCCAGCTCTTCAAATCGAAACTCGTCAATAAGGACAAATATCAAAGGCACACCATCGATGAGGACGTTAGGGTCAGCACCCCGCAAGAGGGCATTGTTGAACTGATGAAAATCACACCTGGCGCAAGCTCTGATTAATAGGTCATCCGGCCCTGTAACCACATAACACATGCATGAGGAAACAATCGAAAAACTTTTGGTGAAATGAGACGTATCCTCTGGCAAATGCGAGTAGAAGACTTTCTGTTTATTTATTAGCACATTTATAACCCGTTGTTAAAACTAAAATATTATTTCAATCTTAACCCTTTCATCCCTGAATTTTTTATTGTCACCTTCATCCACAACAAGCCGCGAATTGCTGTCGCAATTCTCGACTTGTAGTGAATGAAGATGATTTGATGTGGTTTAAAAATTAATGAAAATTGCTATGTATTGGTAAACTAGTTTCATGGAAATTCTCGTTCTAAAACCCCTAGTTGTAGGGAAATTAAGACTGTTTTCCGGGATGTAAAATGATGCTTTATTGCATCGTGAGGGTTTAAAGGGTTAACACTGATATAGGTTGGGACATGAATTTCACAATTAACACACATTTTTAGTCGCCTCAAGCTGTGCATCGCGGTAGCAGCGAGACACAACTTCAAGTAGCTGAAAATTTAAATTTCTCAGCTCAGTGCTCTCAGGGTTTAAACTGTTTGTCTTTGTATGACATATTTAATATTGGTAATATTTGTAATAAAATGATTTGTTTTGTTTGTATTTATAAATAAGTTGAATAACACCATACAAAATCAATCAGTGAGAACATGATCACTATTGAGTGCTGCTTGGTTCAGTTGCCTAAAACCCTTTATACTCCGCGGAAACACAATGAATCGATCTAATGTTGGTTTATTGTGGGTCAGCCTCGCAGACGTTGGCACAATAAACCAAAGTTATTTAATTGAAATACTCATCCACATGAAGTAGGATACACGTGGTGTGTCGCTTGTGACACACACATCTTTAAGAGGGTGCACAAAGCAACGTGCCATATATACGTCATAAACTATACAGTCGTTAATCACTGGTAATTTCCGAAGAATCATCATATAGCCTACATTTTCTTCGTGTAAAAATGGTTTCTACAGATCGCATGATAAATTGTATAGCTCTCAAAAATATGACAATCTTTCTGTAGAAAAATGGTTTTACACACACAAATGTATTGATACCTCGGAAAATTACTCAGATTACAGACTGTCAGCGCATGCCGTTTCAGCAGTGGACAACAACAGTGGAAAATTCAAATTGAATAATTTGGCGGTTGAAGGGTTAATATAGTCCACTGTTCCAAATACGTGGGACAATGGGCCCCCAGAATGCAATAGTGGCCCGTGGGTATTCCGCAATGGCTTATAACGCCACACTCACAGTCATCAAACCATGCATCAGGCAAGATAATAATACTAGAAGTTCATATACTTGAGTGATATGTATGATCAAATAATTCAACGAATTTGAGATCATGGCTCTCAGATAGGCGTTTGGTTAAAAAACAAACTGTTTTGTTACAATGTGGGGCTAGAAACTGCTGATACTCATGCCATATTGCATTTATTGACAGGGAGATCCCTGACACTAGAAACCAAGTTAAGTAGGCCTAAGCGCAAAATCACATGTTATATCTCAATTTTTCTGTGTATTTGACACCAAGGATAACAATTGTGATATATTTTTCCATCTAAGGTAACAATAGTAAGGTCAAATGGCAAAATCAAGGTCAAAATCTTTCCAAAAGCTTATTATTATTATTCTCATAATTATGAACAATATATTTTGCTTGTCTGTCGCCAGATTATAAATAACTAACAGGTCAAAATAATTAGCTTCTAACAAAAATGTCCGATTTTTGCAGAAAAGTGAACGATTTTTATTATTATATCTTTAGAAGTTCTGAGATGTTTTATTACCTGAAGCTGAAGCATTGCTCCACCGTAACGTGTTTTTGTGACGAATGGCAAGACGTCTACAGACCTCCATATTCCCTGCTTTCATGGCGACTTCACGGGCCGTCAGCAGAGCACGATTTTGTTTACCAAAGTATAATTTACACCGAATAGTGTTATTGTCAAGTAAGTATGACAGCAATCCTAGATTGCCTTCTTTAGCTACCAGATGAAGAATTGTATTCCCCTCAATATTTGATGCAGAGACTGAGGAGCCGTGCAAAAGAAGCCATTTGACCACATCAATGAGTAAATACTCCATAGCCAGTAACAACGGAGTTCTCTGTTCTTTATCTGTGGCTGTCAAACTTAAGGAATTTGACAGTTTACCTAAGAGTGGCAGAGAATGCAAATCTCCGTAATGTGCATGGTTATTTATCAGCGTGTGAAGCGGTGTTTCCCCAGAACAGTTCTGCATATTAACATTTGAATATGGCAGCATCTCATCAATGAGGCTGGACATTTGCTTCTGAATTGCCAAATGTAGGGCTGTATTACCGTCATTAAAATGCATACTACAGTTTACACTAGAGACAAGTTTAGTTGCGATATCTGTATGTGCATTCTCTATCGCTAAACTTAGCGCTGAATTGCGATTCAACGATCTGACATCAGTGGGAGCACCGGCCGCTATCAGGGCTTCATATATCTCCGATGTTGACTCTCTCTGACTCTCAGAAGCTCTGTTCTTCAGCAAAAGTATGAGTGTGCTCTCTTCTGCACCGTTCAAGTGTGCCGCATTTTCACCATGTTCTAACAAGAACTTGACAATAGCAGTGTTCCTTTCCAAGCACGCAAGACCCAGAGGGCTGTCACCATAGTTATCTACATTTGATATCATTCTATCTAGTTGTGTGGACAAACAATCAACAGCTTCCACATTACCCATTAGAACAGCTAAGTGCAATGGGCTTCTGCCTTTGCTGTCGCGGATGTTTAGGTCAGACTCATGGCGCAACAAAGTGTACAATGTAACTGTATTTCTTTGCATCACCGCCAGATGAAGGGCAGTTTGCATTTCACCATTTTGAATATTCAGAAAGGTAGGACGAGAATCTCGTCGCAAGATTTTAACGACAGACATGTCATCGCTGGAAGAAGAAGCGTGGTGCAAACAGGTGTTCCCCAGAAGGTCCTGTAGTGTGGATGTGGCGCCCGATTGGAGGAGATACTCGGTCATCTCTGAATCCCCTCGCTCTGCAGCTACATGTAGAGGTGTCTTACCCTCGTCGTCAGTGATGTCCACCAGCATTGCGATGCCAGCCCTCAGAGCACGGTCTAAAATAGGTGGTATAGCCTCTGGGTAGCTGGTGGTCACAGCGTAATGGATGATAGTTCTTCCCTGTTCATCCCTGTGTAGGGGATCGGTGTCAGTGTGATTCAGAATATACTCCAACACCTGTAAACAAGCAAAGTGAAGCATAAACTTAGTCTAATAAAAAAAACGTACAGAAATATGTACAATAATATTTCCTATTATTTAAACACTGTAATTTATATTTTGACATTTTTGACCCTTGTGCTGCTCAATCTTTCTACGATAAATTGTTTTTTTCCAAACTTTAATTATTTGACCAACCTTAGATATGGGCTACCACACACTATTTCACCAATAATTTTGATTGGAAAGTTGGTAAAAAAATAGGAGATATGGGAGGATAAGGTGAATCGTTACGAGTGAGTATGCGATACCGCGTACCACCTCAACTGGAGATACCTTATGACCCTATCATACATTTAAAGGGGGTGGAAAAGGTAGAAACAAAATGTTTCTTCATTCACTCGTAAAGATTCAATATTGTAAAAAAGGGTAAAGGTTCATGTTTATAGTCTGTGTGTGTGTACACGAGCGACGGCAGGAAATATTTCTCTCTTCAATCTTCACAAAAATTACTATGTGGAAAATATGATTTCAGAGCTCTAATTAGTACAGTAAGTACAATAATGAGCCAGAGCTCTCTTTATGATTTGTCAGAAGTTGATGAGGTTGGCGCACAACGAGAAAAGATAACAATAGTTTTATCTTCAGATACTGAGGAAACGAAACCACCGACAAAGATGGCGAAAGAGGAGCCGACATTAATGGATTTGAAAAGACTGCTGGATGACGTGAAACGTGAGCAAGGAGCTTTTAAAAAGATGTTTAGCACCAGAATCGAAGCTTTGAAGACTGAACAAGTTACAACTATCGATTCTAAAGTTTCAAGTTTGAAGAGAGAATTGAACGACAGACTGGGAAAATTGTATAAAAAAACTTGCTAAATTTGAAAATTGACTTGAGGCTTTGGACGATAAAGTGTCGTCACATGAATGTACTGGTGGTGGGGGACAGCTGAGTGAGGCTGTGACACTATTACAATACAAGGCTGTTGACCAGGAGGCCCGCGGTAGACGGTGTAAATTGTTGGTGTACAATGTGGCCGACACTGCAAACGAAGATACAGAGAAAATATTTTTTAGATTTCCTTTCAAATCGCCTCGGCATTGAACAACACATGGCAATACAACGCGTAGACATGCTTGGTAGGAAACCACCCAGGCATGACGATGGCAACACGGGAGGGAGAAAGAAGATACGACCTATTATTGTTTGTTTACGAGATTACCCTGACGTGGAGAAGTGCATGGCTAACTCTAAAAAATTAGCAGGATGTGGTCTTGGCATCAGTAAAGATTACCCGGGTATGATCCAGATGGCGAGAAAGAGGCTAGAGGAGAAGAAGAGGGAGGCAGTACGACAGAAGAAAAAAGTGAGTGTTGTGTAGCCAGGGAAACTAATTGTTGATGGAGAAATGGTAGCTGGCGTGAAGTACTTAAGGAATCTGTATAGGATGGCGAGGAGGTGATTGACAGTGTTGATGATGTAGACTGTACAAGGATTGGTGAGCAAAAGACGAAACAAAAATAAGAAATCCTGGCTTTCTTAAATATAATAATCAGTACGACATAATTCTTTGTACCGAGACATGGACAAATAAATTAGGCGATCTCAATATCGCAGGCTACAATAATGTGGCCATTCATAGAGCCAGAAGACCCGGCACAAAACGAGATTCCAGAGGAATAGTTTTATTTTTCCGTGAAAACCTTGCTAGGTACATTAAACATGTTAAAGTGCGTAAAACAACGGATGACTGTATTTTATGGATACAAATTTCAAAGGAAATAGTGGACGGATCTAAGGACATTTTACTTGGTACCGCATATGTTCTCCCTGCGGGATCATGCCGTCAGAATATTACTTGTGATGTTTTTCAAGAGCTTACTGATGATTTAACAGACTTTGATACATCAGGTGATAACAATACTTATTTTATTGTTGACGACTTAAACGCTCGTACAGCCGATCATCCCGATTATGATATTACTACAGCTAATGATCACCATTTACCACTTCCTGATGATGTATTATATCAGACATTTAAAAGCGTATCTCTAAAGTCAAGCTTGCTTGACGAAACACTGGCCTATTTATTTTTTCAACTGTGGCAATTTTTTTATTTTAAATGCTTTTGTAACCTTTACCTCCGTACGATACAATATGTATTGTGCCATAAGCAGTAAAATATGCCCATACATTCATTGTACACAATATCAATGCAATAAAAGTATCTTGTTCTGTAGTAAAATGCACATGACCTTGACCTTTCGATGTGACCTTGACCTTTAATTGCATTATTAATGCCAAACAATGATTTACCAGGTATTTCATAGACGACAATGAGTTATTATATGTTGCTTTATCACAAATAGTAACAAAAATATGAATTGATAATAGTAACCGGCGGCCATTTTGAATTTTGGTAAATTATGCAAAATGTTCAACCTACCACAAATTGCGCCAAGTGGATTCTTAAAGTAGACTATCTCAGCATATCAAAACAGCAAAAAAACTTTGGGGTTTCCAAAATGCAAGGTGGAGTAACAATTGGCCGTATGGCAACCCGACTAATATCATCAAAACTGAACACAATATTCAAGGTTGTGACAAACTAATGCCAATATCCCAGCAAACACGAGGCATTGAACTTATGCTGTTTTAATGTTGTCCCACCGTCTTCGACGCTGGGCCAACATAAAACAGCATCAGTTCAATGCACCATGTTTGCTGCGATATGTGCGGCGTGAATGTTTACCCACCTCGTCCTCAGCTCGGGCTTGCAGCATCACCTGTGCCAGGTTTCTACCCTGACATGCTTGATTATCCTTGTACTGCATCTTGGCGCCTCTCATGAGAAGTGATTTCACCACACCGAAATGTCTGCTTGCATTGACACACAGAATGAATGTATTAGAATGGATGTATAAGAGAGGCAAGATTATACCCTATAAGCGCTAAGGAAGGGTATAATCGCTTTTAATCTATTTTATAATCACTAGTATTGGGAATAAAATCTGTGTTTCAACATCAACACTTGCAATTTTTTGGTCGCAAATTAAACAAATAAAGAGTATTTTTTTACACCAGTTTTACACGACTTAGATTTCGAATAATAATTTATATTCTCATATATCTATAGATTGTCCTGCAGGAACCAAAAGTTCATGTCTGATAATCGTAGCATGACCTTTGGGCTCTCACAGAACGAAATATCAACTAAAAATCAATTTAATAATAAACAAAAATGTTTAATTACATGAATCATGCATTTGTTACTACAGCAGTTACTACATTGTGGTTTTGTACAGCAGAATAATGTGCAATTGCCTCGTTTGGTTCAAATGATTTAGATGCTTTTATAACCCACCCGTTAGATGCAGCATGCTGAGTAACTGTATTTCCCTTTTTATCAGCATCAAAAATATCAGCATAACCTTTATCAATAAGTGCGTTTACAATCTGTTCATGACCCTCTGAGCTGGCGAAATGGAGAGCTGAAAAGCCACCTGAAATTACATAAATAACAAATCGATCGAAGCAAGGTGAATAGTAACTGTCATATAAAGTGTAACCATCTTATTATAAAAGTCAAACAATACGAACAGGAAATACAATACAAAACATTACCAGGAAAACATCAATTCAGTGACCAGCAAAATGTTAGGTAAAAGAACACCACAATATTGGTAATTTGAAGCTGCATGTAACATTACACCTTATGCTTAATAATTTATCGCTAAATTCTATTATTATTTATATGTCGTGTAAATCTATTAGAATTCAAAATCAAATTTTGGGTCGCTCTGAAAAAAATAATCTTTCCTTCTGAAGGTTTTTAGGTCCAAAAAGTAAAAACTAAACATTATTCCTGATTGCAACTTCTCTGTCGCTCAATGACTTACATAACGCGTGTATCAGCTCGTCACTTTTGAAAGGCTTCATTACTCTCTACATTGTTGATTCATTAAAATTTGTATATGTTTATCAAATCACCAGGGATAGTTTATGCACATCTTTTAAAACCAAATCAGTTTTTATTTTTGCACTTACTTTGTGGACCACTTTATGTGTATCACGTGTCAGAAGAATTCACCCTTCCCTTACTAAGTTAAATTATCAGACAATATTTAATTTTTAACCCACTTGAAGTTGTGTGTTTTGCTACAGGAAAATTCCTCATATTTGTTTAATTTGAGATGAAACATTTGCAAATATTGATTTTTTTAAGCTCATTCCATTCCAATAATTCTCATTTAACCCTTTCAAGCCTGAATTTACCATTGTCATCTTCATCCACTACAAGCCGCGAATTGCTGTCGCGTAGTGGATGAAGATGATTTGATGTGGGTGGAAAATTAAAGAAAATTACCTTGTATTGGTAAACCAGTTTCATGGAAATTTTCGTCCTAAAACCAATTGCTGTAGGAAAATTAAGTCTGTTTTCAGGGATGTAAGATGATGCATTAATGCATCGTGGGGGCTTAAAGGGTTAACCTGCTAATAAAACAGATTACAATGGTTATGGTCGTGATTCGCAATGAAATTGTCCCATGTATAACCCTATCGATACACTGGATAATTATATAGGTGTGTAATAATAGACGGGTGATGACTTATAGCTACTAGAGCATCGTAGTTAAAATAGTATTATAGAATTAATGTTCTCTCACCCCTCGGTGTTTTGATATTAATAGCGTTATCTCTATGTTGCAGCAACATAAGGACCACCTCCAGATGCCCCTTCTCTGCTGCTATTATCAATGCAGTCTTGCCTAAAACATAATATCATATGATGCATACATACCTTGTCCACCAAGTAAATTATAATTATGTAAAGCTAATCTGTGAGGGTATTCTCAAAGTAGGATATCATAGGAATGTGGTCGGTTGAGATAATCATATTCTCGTGAATACCGGCCCAGTATGACTAAAGTGGAGATATCTGGCTGACGACTATTTCACGACATCGGCGAATGCCAAATTTGTGAAATTCCCCAACTTTTCTCCAAACGTTTCCAAAGTTTTCCCAAACGTTCTCATCTTCTGCCAAATGTTATCCGTAGCCTCAATAATAAGACATTGCTATTTAAGCGTAGTAAACGCCAGTTTGCATAATTGTCATTTCCCTCATTTAATTCAAAGGTGTCGATGTGAAAGAAACGTATTCATATGTGGATGACCTCAATAAAACAAAATATATTGGTCATCTTGAAATGCATTATATATATGCGTGGTATTATAGCATTCTTTGTAAACCTTTTTTTCTACGCTGGATAATTGTCATGGTTACAGCGTAGGGGTGAGCTCGAACTTACACTGGATAAGGTCGTGGTTACAGCGGAGGGATGAGCTCGAATTTATACTGGATAAGATCGTTGTTACAGCGGAGGGGTGAGCTCGAAGTTATACTGGATAAGGTCGTGGTTACAGCGGAGGGATGAGCTCGAATTTATACTGGATAAGATCGTTGTTACAGCGGAGGGGTGAGCTCGAAGTTATACTGGATAAGGTCGTGGTTACAGCGGAGGGATGAGCTCGAATTTATACTGGATGAGATCGTTGTTACAGCGGAGGGGTGAGCTCGAAGTTATACTGGATAAGGTCGTGGTTACAGCGGAGGGATGAGCTCGAAGGTATACTGGATAAGGTCGTTGTTACAGCGGAGGGATGAGCTCGAATTTACACCGGATAAGGTCGTGGTTACAGCGGAGGGATGAGCTCGAATTTACACCGGATAAGGTCGTGGTTACAGCGGAGGGATGAGCTCGAAGTTATACTGGATAAGGTCGTTGTTAGAGCGGAGGGATGAGCTCGAATTTACACCGGATAAGGTCGTGGTTACAGCGGAGGGATGAGCTCGAATTTATACTGGATAAGATCGTTGTTACAGCGGAGGGATGAGCTCGAAGTTATACTGGATAAGGTCGTTGTTACAGCGGAGGGATGAGCTCGAATTTACACCGGATAAGGTCGTGGCTACAGCGGAGGGATGAGCTCGAATTTACACCGGATAAGGTCGTGGTTACAGCGGAGGGATGAGCTCGCAGTTATACTGGATAAGGTCGTTGTTACAGCGGAGGGATGAGCTCGAATTTACACCGGATAAGGTCGTGGTTACAGCGGAGGGATGAGCTCGAATTTACACCGGATAAGGTCGTGGTTACAGCGGAAGGATGAGCTCGAATTTACACCGGATAAGGTCGTGGTTACAGCGGAGGGATGAGCTCAAATTTATACTGAATAAGGTCGTTGTTACAGCGGAGGGATGAGCTCGAATTTACACCGGATAAGGTCGTGGTTACAGCGGAGGGATGAGCTCGAATTTATACTGGATAAGGTCGTTGTTACAGCGGAGGGATGAGCTCAAAGTTATACTAGATAAGGTCGTTGTTACAGCGGAGGGATGAGCTCGAATTTACACCGGATAAGGTCGTGGTTACAGCGGAGGGATGAGCTCAAAGTTATACTGGATAAGGTCGTTGTTACAGCGGAGGGATGAGCTCAAAGTTATACTGGATAAGGTCGTTGTTACAGCGGAGGGGTGAGCTCGAATTTACACCGGATAAGGTCGTGGTTACAGCGGAGGGATGAGCTCGAATTTACACCGGATAAGGTCGTGGTTACAGCGGAGGGATGAGCACGAATTTATACTGGATGAGGTCGTTGTTACAGCGGAGGGATGAGCTCGAATTTATACTGGATAAGGTCGTGGTTACAGCGGAGGGATGAGCTCAAAGTTATACTGGATAAGGTCGTTGTTACAGCGGAGGGATGAGCTCGAATTTACACCGGATAAGGTCGTTGTTACAGCGGAGGGATGAGGTCGAATTTATACTGGATAAGGTCGTGGTTACAGCGGAGGTATGAGCTCAAAGTTATACTGGATAAGGTCGTTGTTGCAGCGGAGGGATGAGCTCGAATTTACACTGGATAAGGTCGTGGTTACAGCGGAGGGATGAGCTCGAAGTTATACTGGATAAGGTCGTGGTTACAGCGGAAGGATGAGCTCGAATTTACACTGGATAAGGTCGTGGTTACAGCGGAGGGATGAGCTCGAATTTATACTGGATAAGGTCGTTTTTACAGCGGAGGGATGAGCTCGAAGTTATACTGGATAAGATCGTTATTACAGCGGAGGGATGAGCTCGAATTTACACCGGATAAGGTCGTTGTTACAGCGGAGGGGTGAGCTCGAAGTTACACTGGATAAGATCGTTGTTACAGCGGAGAGGTGAGCTCGAATTTACACTGGATAAGGTCGTGGTTACAGCGGAGGGATGAGCTCGAATTTACACTGGATAAGGTCGTGGTTACAGCGGAGGGATGAGCTCGAATTTACACTGGATAAGATTGTTGTTACAGCGGAGGGGTGAGCTCGAATTTACACTGGATAAGATCGTTGTTACAGCGGAGGGGTGAGCTCGAATTTACACTGGATAAGATCGCTGTTACAGCGGAGGGATGAGCTCGAATTTACACTGGATAAGATCGTTGTTATAGCGGAGGGGTGAGCTCAAATTTACACTGGATGAGATCGCTGCTACAGCGGAGGGATGAGCTCGAATTTACACTGGATAAGATCGTTGTTACAGCGGAGGGGTGAGCTCGAAGTTATACTGGTTAAGGTCGTGGTTACAGCGGAGGGATGAGCTCGAAGTTATACTGGATAAGGTCGTGGTTACAGCGGAGGGATGAGCTCGAATTTACACTGGATAAGATCGTTGTTACAGCGGAGGAGTGAGCTCGAATTTACACTGGATAAGATCGCTGTTACAGCGGAGGGATGAGCTCGAATTTACACTGGATAAGGTCGTGGTTACAGCGGAGGGATGAGCACGAATTTACACTGGATAAGATCGTTGTTACAGCGGAGGGGTGAGCTCGAATTTACACTGGATAAGATCGTTGTTACAGCGGAGGGGTGAGCTCGAATTTACACTGGATAAGATCGCTGTTACAGCGGAGGGGTGAGCTCGAATTTACACTGGATAAGATCGTTGTTACAGCGGAGGGGTGAGCTCGAATTTACACTGGATAAGATCGCTGTTACAGCGGAGGGGTGAGCCCGAATTTACACTGGATAAGATCGTTGTTACAGCGGAGGGATGAGCTCGAATTCATACTGGATAAGATTGTTGTTACAGCGGAGGGGTGAGCTCTAAGTTACACTGGATAAAATCGTTGTTACAGCGGAGGGGTGACCTCGAATTTACACTAGACAGGGGCGTGATTACAGCGGAGGGGTGAGCTCTGACACTATCACCGCCTGCACAAGATAATCCAATATGTGTTTACTTTCTGAGAGTACCAGCAAGAATGTTTGCTGAGCTTCTTTCCAGAATTAGGCTTTATGACTCTTTATTTCCGGTATGGTCTACTTTCCAACTGCTAGCCCGCCTGCAAAACGTACTAACCACGTGTTTACAACGCAGTAGACTTGCTAAGAGAATGTTAAGAACGCGATAGACGTGTAGCAGACGACGTGGTTGTTGTGAGTACGGGGTAAGAACTCCACCACGAGCCAGGTGTGTGCTACGTTCAGAAAGTTCAGAACGCATTGTATTGAGAACGGGACGAACGATGCATTTACGTGACATAAGCGTCGTATGTATGTAGCTTACGCGCGTTTTGAGACTAGATCCCACTTTCCTTCTCACGTTTCAATAAGCGTTTGTAAACTTACCAGCGTCATTCAAGATGTCTTGTTTGGCTCCCACTCTCAGCAGCAGCTGAACCATCCTGACATCGTTATTATCACATGCCACATGGAGTGCTGGATTACCGTTATGATCCGCGGTGTTCACAACATCTGCTCTCTGAAAACATACAACACTTGTCTTTTCTGTCAAACAAAAAAATGTTTTTTAACCCTTATCCTGCTGATCACGACTATTGTTGCATTAGTCATTAAAATCACTTATATTAGAAAAGAAATCAAGTTTTGTAAATGTTTGGTCCCAAATTAAACAAATATGACTGATTTTCAACCACTTAAGGTTGTGGATCTCTGTAGCGAGACACAACCTCAAGTGGCTGAAAATTTAAATAAATTACCTAGGATAATGGTTTATTCATTTTATTAGCAGATAAATCACTGTTATTGGTTAAGACATGAGTGTTTAAACATCAAGATTTGAACAATGTTGGCCTAAAAATAAACAATTTTGAGTATTTTTCACCCACATAAAGTAATCTCGCTACCGCGACCCACAACTAAATTGTGGGTCGCGGTAGCGAGACACAGCTTCGAGTGGATGAAAATTTAAATAGCGGGAAAGGGGTTACCTTTGGGATCTTTGTGAAAAATATACATATATAATTATATATATAGTTATATATGTCCTTTAATTTGTGATTCTCTGGTAAATGCAGTTTTAGAGACTACGAAAGACAAAAAATTGTAAATCAATAAAAACAATTGCAATTTAATATTTGTTTCGTAGTTTTCACAAAGCTGAACTGACACTTAATTAATCAGTTGTCAGAATTGATGTTATTATTATAAACTAATGATTGTTGTTTAATTGTTACTTGTGTCATTAATCACTAATAAATTAATATGTGTGAGGATGGGTGAGGAGGGAGGGGGGGGGGCACACACTTTATAAATACTTAAAAGAGTCGTAGCAGAACCACATGTATGTGTACAAGTTGACAAGAACAGTCTCGAAAAAGTTTAATTAGATCAATTAGTTAACAGGCCAGGGTGACAAACCATCAACTTCTGAGGCAGTAGAGTCCGCTCCTCGATATGCCGTTGCAGACATTGTCGTTCTGGTTTGTACTTGGAGCCGCTGTTTTCTGAAGCACAGTTCCCCATGTCAGGTAAGACCAGTTATTAGGATTCATTGATCAGCATGCACGCCAACAGCGGAACCTTACCAGAAACAAATAGTAGCTATAAATACTGCCATGCAAAGCCAAACGGTAGTAACTGCTTGTAAAGTACTTTGTAATAGTCCAAGGTGTTCAGTAAAGCATAATGTGCAACATAATTATTTTGACTTTTGGGATACAAAAGGGCGAAATTTTGCAGACAAATATTTTTCGTTCGTAATACCAACCACAGATTGATGTGACCTTATAAATTCACAAGATGAGCAAACATACAAGTAGGCCAAACTGTTATATTCATACAATCATGATAATACAATTTTCACCGTTCATTAACGTGAGACAAAATAATATTCGGGACGTATGGGTCACAAAAAAACGACGTGAGATGGGATATAAATTATAGGCCCACCTTCTAGGTCGTTTTTTCTTCCGCGATGTAAAATAGGCCTACTTGTAATAGTGGCCGGTCCCGATGGCTCATTCGTATCGACTGGGTCTTGTCATAACCTGGGGGTACCAGGTGCGAATCTCGGTCGGGCCGGATATTTGTCGTCGTGGTTGTGCATAATGTACAGTGTTTCAAACTGCTCAAAGCAATTGAGTGCTGTCTATGGTGCTGCGCACTATAAAAAAAACACTTGGAGTCATTCGAAATAGGAGTAGGGCATGGTCCCGGCATCGGGCTTCCTTCTGTTGCGATATTGCCTCAATGTGCAAAGAGCGACGTAAAGCAATATTCACTCACTCACTTGTAATATTATACATGTGTATGAACCCTTAAGGTGCTAAGTACGATCATAGGGTTTTTAATTTTGTATTAGTCGATCAAATTACTGTTACTGGGAATAAAATGAGTGTTTAAACATCAACATTTACATAATGTGTGGTGTCAAATTAAACAGATATGAACATTTTCACACACTTAAAGTTGTGGGTCGCGGTAGCAAGACATAACTCCATGTAGGTGAAAATTTAAAGTGTTATGACATTTCTGTGTAACATCAACTCACCTGATATCACGAATAATAACAATGGGCCGCGTCACACACGTCCTTTTTGATTTAGAATGCAGCGTCAGCAATCCACAAAGTTCGTCATGCATATGCCTACATATCCTTATTTCATTGCAATGTGTATTGACTTGAACAAGCAAACCTTATGGAATCATGGTAAATAAATAATATCATGGTAGTATAGAGATTGAAAACCGATTTAGCACTCTGCAACGTCATTGGAATGTAAACCAGTGCGACTCCAGTTACCATATCTAAACATAACTATATTGGCCTAGATTTGCTATACAATCATATACGGCGTTAAAAGCGATGACACATGGATATATACATGTTAGGCCTATACACTCCTACTACACGCCTACGTCCATTGATCCATGACGCCTGAACGATCAATACTATCATGGAGTATCCCAGTAGCCTACTAGATGTTGTGCCAGCACTGCTTTAATGTAGGGCCAGCGTTGCAGACGGTGGACTTTACTAAAAGCAGTATGAGGTCGGCCGCTCGTGTTTGATATAACTGCACCTGATACTGTAGATACTCTTGTATAAAGACAAGATTTAATTTGTGGTGTTGACAGAACAATCATGTTCAGTAAAGGTTAATTCATTGTAAGGGTTTTTTTAAAAAAAATAGGCCAACTCACGAGTAATATATAGATCAGCCTTTACTTTGAACAACGGTACTTAAAATTTACACACAAAAAAGTTTGGGTTAAATATTATATTGGTAAATATTTTATCGTATTTACATGATACCTAAACTTCGTCTTTTAAAATAAAGTAGCTATGAAAATCCGTGCATGGTCAATCGTATAAATCATTATTAAATAGAGCTTTTGCCATTTTGTTATATCAATTAGGCACACAGCACCCACGCAATTTTAAGAATAAGCCCCAGCACACACGAGGCGTTCGCCCATGGGCTGATGTTGGGCCAACGTCGTGAACGATGGGTCAACATCAGGCCTGCATTGGACTGCAAACGCTTCGCTAGATTTGCATAAATGCAATTTAATGCAATTTTAGACACCAATTTTGGAAGGATTTTATACCATTTTGGCCCACACGCTGCCCAACAATAACATCAAATACACTAAGTCACATGCAAGTTGCGTATTTTTTAATTTAGTATTGGATCGAGAATGACAAAAAAAAAAGTCTCAAGACGTAAAAATTCAGATGACCGTTTTATAGCCATTTTTCAAAATGGCGCCCAGAATAGATATAATTATATATATATTTATTGAATTAAATTTTTTACTTAAAAAATTTAAGTAAAAATTTAGTTAGCAAAATGTGTTTAAATTTTGTCAAGTATACTTAAAAATGATATAGAAAATAAACAATTTTACGAAGCTCCAGAAGCGACATTTGCATTATTATTATTTTTTAAACTCAATATAATTAGGTTCAGAACTCAATATTTTGCCTTTACAACTCAATATATTGAGTTTAAAAGTCGATATATTGAGTTGATCACTCGATATATTGATTTTACAACTCGATTTATTGATTTTAAAATCAATATATTGAGTTCATAACTCGATATATTGAGTTCATTACTCGATATATTGAGTTCATAACTCGATATATTGACTTAAAAAGTCGATATATTGACTTTAAAAGTCGATATATCGTGTATATAACTCAATATATTGAAGTCATAACTCGATATATTGAGTTTAAAAGTCGATTTATTGAGTTCATAACTCGATATATTGAGTTTCAAACTCGATATATTGACTTTGAAATTCGATATATAGAGTCTCAAACTCGATATATTGACTTTAAAAGTCGATATATCGAGTTTACAACTCGAAATATTGAGTTTAAAAATCGATATATCGACATTAAAAGTAGATATATTGAGTTTACAACTCAATAAATTGAGTTTACAACTTGATATATTGACTTTAAAAGTTGAGATATTGAGTTCATAACTCGATATATTGAGTTCATAACTCTATATATTGAGTTCATAACTCGATATATTAACTTTAAAAGTCGATATATTGACTTTAAAAGTCGATATATCGAGTTCATAACTCAATATATTGAGGTTAGAACTCATTATGTTGACTTTCAAAGTCAATATATTGAGTTGTAAACTCAATATATTGACTTTTAAAATCAATATATCGAGATGTAAAACTAACATATCGCGTTGTAAACTCAATATATTGAGTTGTAAACTCAATACAATCAGTTGTAAACTCAATATATCGCATTTTAAAGTGAAAATATTGAGTTGTAAACTCAATATATCGACTTTCAAAGTCAATATATTGACTTTTAAAGTCAATATATTGACTCGATATATTGAGTTCATAACTCTATATATTGAGTTCATAACTCTATATATTGAGTTCATAACTCGATATATTAACTTTAAAAGTCGATATATTGACTTTAAAAGTCGATATATCGAGTTCATAACTCAATATATTGAGGTTAGAACTCATTATGTTGACTTTCAAAGTCAATATATTGAGTTGTAAACTCAATATATTGACTTTTAAAATCAATATATCGAGATGTAAAACTAACATATCGAGTTGTAAACTCAATATATTGAGTTGTAAACTCAATACAATCAGTTGTAAACTCAATATATCGCATTTTAAAGTGAATATATTGAGTTGTAAACTCAATATATCGACTTTCAAAGTCAATATATTGACTTTTAAAGTCAATATATCGAGTTGTAAATTTAATATATAGAGTTGAGAACTCAATATATTGACTTTCAAAGTCAATATATCGAGTTGTAATCTCAACATATCGAGTTGTAAACTCAATATATCGAGTTGTAAACTCAATATATTGAATTGTTAACTAAATATATCGACTTTCAAAGTAAATATATTGACTTTTGAGGTCAATATATCAAGTTGTAAACTCCATATATTGACTTTTAAAGTCAATATATCAAGTTTTTTAACTCAATATATTGAGTTTAAAATGTCGCTTCTGGGTCTTTGTACAATTTAGACTTGCATATCATCATTTTTAATCAACCAAATCTTATATTTTCCAATACCAAACATGGCAAGTTATCTACAATACTACTTTATACATCACATTACATTTAAAAAGCTCCCTATATAATATGAGAGTAAAGAAATAACACCAGCAGAACTATATCAATAGAATAAAACTGACTAATTATGGAGTGATTGCCCTTATGTCATTTAAAAATAAACATCTTCGCAAGCGACACTGATTTGGTATTTATTTTGTATTTTTTTCATCTAAATGTGTTTTAATGTTGTCAAATACAACGAAAAGTGATATAAGATTAATTATAATGATGGTAAATATCGAATTTTAATTTATTATTGTCAAATTACGCCCTTTTTTCACAAAATATTCCACTGTATGTTTATCAACTTGATAAAAATGTTTTGAATTATTATTATTATTGTTATTGTTATTAATATTATTATTATTATTATTATTATTATTATTATTATTATTATTATTATTATTATTATTATTATTATTATTATTATTATTATTATTATTATTATTATTATTATTATTATTATTATTATTATTATTATTATTATTATTATTATTATTATTATTATTATTATTATTATTATTATTATTATTATTATTATTATTATTATTATTATTATTATTATTATTATTATTATTATTATTATTATTATTATTATTATTATTATTATTATATTATATTATTATTATTATTATTATTATTATTATTATTATTATTATTATTATTATTATTATTATTATTATTATTATTATTATTATTATTATTATTATTATTATTATTATTATTATTATTATTATTATTATTATTATTATTATTATTATTATTATTATTATTATTATTATTATTATTATTATTATTATTATTATTATTAAAGTGCATTTATTCTTCTTTTTTCAAGTGAAGTTTCAATTATTTATAGAAACATGTTGAAGGTGTTAACAGTTTAATAAAATATTAAAACAATTTATTTGCGCCTCTGAGCTCGAAACGCCGAGTATTTAGTCAAATTGAAAGTTTCTTATTTCATATTTCATATATGAAGTAAAATCACTGAGCAATAGTCGCTCATTAAATAAGGTATTATAAACTTTGAAAAGTACAGCAAAATTGCCATATTATAAACTAAATTTGTGGAAGCGGGGAAAATTTAAGCCTTGGTGGTCTTATATGATGAAAAGACGTTGACAATATAAATTCATGGATGTCATGAGAAGTCAGCCAAGAAAATCAGGAACAGATAATTGTAATAAATACCTTTGACAAAAACAACAGCTACGTATCTCTATCCTAATATGAGTGTCTCAGAGTCCAGCAATGGGGGTGAGTAACTCGCCTATACGGTCAGTGGATTGGGCATGGCGAATGGTTGATTATCATTAAATACAGATTATGACCGACATATCAGCTGCTCCACGAATAAATTTAAAATAAAATTAAGTCTACTGAACACGAGAATGCATTATGTCTTTTTTCTTTTTTGTTTCCCAATAATTGTAGCTGTTGTTTCGAAATATGTTTTTTTTTACTTTGAACGATATATCCAGATTTTCCAAATATTGCGCAGAAGAGTTATTTTTTTATTCGAGCCTTACTTCTATTATCTTTTAGATGTATTCAGAATTATTTCAAATAATTATGGGTAACAAACAATTCTTTTTTCAAAGCATCTTACGATTTGGGTGAGTAATAACAATAATTTAACCATTTTAGGGTACCCTCACAAAAAGGCCCTTAAAAAAAGTTTCCGAATTTTTCTGGCTTGGGATTTTTTTTTGGTCATTGTAGATATGTTAATGAACTGAAAAAAAGCATAAAAGCTTCTGTTGCAGTTTGTTCCTATTTTCCCTACTTTTGGGCTTAAATGCCCTGGACTATATGTTTCACGTTAATATTACATACATGTATATATGTCCCTATTCGTCTACACCATGTACTGCGAGAAAATAATGAACACATGTATTGTTACCAGTTAGGAGAAATGGAAAATTATTAAAATTCAACTTTACATAAATAAAATGTGTCATAAAAATGAACCTGTCTTGTTTTCAAGATATCATTAGGGGAGACCGGGGCACTATAGACATCGGGGAGCCATGAACATCTGTCTTTTTAGCCAAGTGGAATGTACAATCTTGACAAAAGAGCCTTCTAGGGAATGCTTTTGAACTGTGCTTTTTCAGCAGAAAAATTGGTGGTTATATCTCAAGGCATGTGTAAGCTATGGCAAAATATGTGTTTTTGATGGTTAAAAGTTAATTTGGAGATTTTGGATTTTGTTAATACATTAAAAACTACTAGAAACAAAGTTACAATTAGAATCACATATTAACTAGTGGAGATTTTCATGAACCATGTGCTATATTGGAAGATTCTACCTGAAGCTAGTTAAACCTACACTTGTACCAATCATCATGCTGGGGCACCTTGTACGGGGTACCATGAACATGTTCCGGGGCACCATGGACGTGTCCATGGTTCCCCATTATTGCCATTAATGTCCATGGTGCCCCATCTTTGGAAAATGTATATTTTTTTAAATTCCAATATCCCTAAAATAAAGATTTCTACAATTAAATATTCTTTTTTATTTCTCAAGGCACTATTAATAGTGTGTTGATTGACACAGGAAGTCCCTCCACATGCTCAGTAGACATGTCCATTGTACCTCACCCTAGTGTCCATGGTGCCCCGAGCTAACATCCAACATGAATGCAGGTATGGTTTTCCAGTCAAACATTAGGATAATCCAGCTTTATCTATTGGTCGATAATAGATTAATGTGCTACGAAAATATTTTAAGTTAATACAAAAATGAAAAATAGGTGTCCA